>OX101755.1:47346045-47909037 GCA_944452675.1 Tachina lurida | reverse complement strand
ATCTATTACTTTTATTATTAAACAACAAATTCTATCGTGTATTTTATAAAACTAATGAACTAAACATTCCTCATCGATTTTCTCGAAAACACATTTTTGTTCCATACATCAAAGCAGAAACAAACTGACCATATGTCGATATTTTGCCAGTTCTAGGCAAAAAAAATATACAAATCAATTGTAAAGATCTGGCTTGGAATTTATTATTATAAAATTAATAAGCTATTTAAAATTATTATTTATTTTTTTATTTCAAAATTAACATTTTACATACATAGAAACTAAAATGGGAGGCATTGTATTAGCTGCACAAACGATTAAAATTTTGATTTTCGAGTGGTAAATAGTTACAACATAGCGAGCGAGATATTCAAAGTTGTAAATTATTACCTTACTATTAAACTATTATTCGTCCTTTACTGAAAATCGAAATTGAAAATTAGAAAAAATAAAAATTTTTTATGAAAAACGCAAATGTTAAGGGTTTTAAAAATTAAGTTTGATAAAAAGGCACAAAAGATATAAATCCCAAGAAAATTAGCCTCCCAGGTATGTTCATTCTCCTGAAATTCGTCCTTTACTTAAAATCGAAATTTGAAAATTTAAAAAATATAAAAGTTTTTTATGAAAAACGCAAATGTTAAGGGTTTTAAAAATTAAGTTTCATAAAAGGGCACAAAAGACATATGTAAATCCCAAAAAAATAGCCTTCCAGGAATGTTTCTTCTCCTGAAATTCGTCCTTTACTAAAAATCAAAATTTGGAAATTAAGAAAAAATTATACATTTTTATGAAAAACGCAAATGTACTTTTTGGGAAAAGTACTTTTTAGAAAAAGGTACTTTTAGGGAAAAATACTTTTTGAGAAAATATACTTTTTGAAAAAAGTACTTTTTAGAAAAAGGTACTTTTTAGAAAAAGGTACTTTTTGGAAAAAGTGCTTTTTAGAAAAACGTGCTTTTTAGAAAAAGGCACTTCTTAGAAAAACGTGCTTTTTGGAAAAAGTACTTTTTAGAAAAAGGAACTTTTTTGAAAAAGTACTTTTTAGAAAAACGTGCTTTTTAGAAAAAGTACTTTTTAGAAATAGGAACTTTTTGGGAAAAATACTTTTTAGAAAAACGTGCTTTTTGGAAACAGTACTTTTTCCAAAAAGCACGTTTTTCAAAAAAAGTACTTTTTCCAAAAAGCACGTTTTTCTAAAAAGTATTTTTCCCAAGTACTTCCTTTTTCTAAAAAGTACTTTTTCTAAAAAGCACGTTTTTCTAAAAAGTTCCTTTTTCTAAAAAGTACTTTTTCCAAAAAGCACGTTTTTCTAAGAAGTGCCTTTTTCTAAAAAGCACGTTTTTCTAAAAAGCACTTTTTCCAAAAAGTACCTTTTTCTAAAAAGTACCTTTTTCTAAAAAGTACTTTTTTCAAAAAGTATATTTTCTCAAAAAGTATTTTTCCCTAAAAGTACCTTTTTCTAAAAAGTACTTTTCCCAAAAAGTACATTTGCGTTTTTCATAAAAATGTATAATTTTTTCTTAATTTCCAAATTTTGATTTTTAGTAAAGGACGAATTTCAGGAGAAGAAACATTCCTGGAAGGCTATTTTTTTGGGATTTACATATGTCTTTTGTGCCCTTTTATGAAACTTAATTTTTAAAACCCTTAACATTTGCGTTTTTCATAAAAAACTTTTATATTTTTTAAATTTTCAAATTTCGATTTTAAGTAAAGGACGAATTTCAGGAGAATGAACATACCTGGGAGGCTAATTTTCTTGGGATTTATATCTTTTGTGCCTTTTTATCAAACTTAATTTTTAAAACCCTTAACATTTGCGTTTTTCATAAAAAATTTTTATTTTTTCTAAATTTTCAAATTTCGATTTTCAGTAAAGGACGAATAATAGTTTAATAGTAAGGTAATAATTTACAACTTTGAATATCTCGCTCGCTAATGTTGTAACTATTTACCACTCGAAAATCAAAATTTTAATCGTTTGTGCAGCTAATACAACTTTATTTTTCCAGTGTCTAATGTCAATCGTGACATACTGTATACTTGTAATGTTCATATTGCACGTACAGTATGTTAAGTAAATGTTTTGACAAATTAAAAAAAAATTATGGAACTATAATAATAATAGTATGTACGACACCAGCTATGTTAAAGTAGTAATATCGACTTTTTATTAAAATCGTAATTTTTTAAAGTTGTATAAAAATAGAGTCCAAATGAACATTTTAATCACGAAATTTATTGCCAAATCGAACAGGTTTATTTAATTTGCCTCCCATTTTAGTTTCTATGTATGTAAAATGTTAATTTTGAAATAAAAAAATAAATAATAATTTTAAATAGCTTATTAATTTTATAATAATAAATTCCAAGCCAGATCTTTACAATTGATTTGTATATTTTTTTTGCCTAGAACTGGCAAAATATCGACATATGGTCAGTTTGTTTCTGCTTTGATGTATGGAACAAAAATGTGTTTTCGAGAAAATCGATGAGGAATGTTTAGTTCATTAGTTTTATAAAAATACACGATAGAATTTGTTGTTTAATAATAAAAGTAATAGATACATATGTTTTTTGTTCAAACTAAAGTTGATAAACTTTTTACATGCAACATGAAATGTTATTAGCACTAAAAAGAAAAATAACAAAAATCTTTGTCAACGCATGTCACAATCATAACAACAATATTGTTCACTACTTGTTCAAGTAGGTTACAGTAGTATACACAGAAAAAATTATTCCCAAAAAAATTTCAAACAAACGTGTGTTTTGAAATAAAATTTAGTTTCGGTAAATATTTTTACTGTTCCAGTAAATTATTTGTTTCAATTTTGTTTCATATAAAAAAACTGTATCATTTAATTTCATTTGTTTATGTTGGTGTTTTCCTTGCTTGTTGATTGACTCAACGTGGTCATGTGCTGATGTTGTTGTTTTCTTTAAATGCTCGTGTTGTATACGTGTGAATTCGGACAAGAAGCCGAAAAACGTCGTGGCTTGTTTTTTTTACTCAACAAAGTTATTTTTAGATTAGAAGAAACAAAAGAAATCATGTTTTGCGTGTATTCATTATTTGCGTATCCAAAAGCGATTTGCTCTTTAGCTGAGTGCTAAGTACGTTAGTTTATTAGTCAAGAGATTGCAGGTTCGACTCATCCCAAACACATTTGGTTTTACACAAAACAGTATGGAGTGAAAAATTCTAGTTAATACAAATTGGTATAAAGTACATTTGTAACAAAATTGTTAAGAGAAGATTTCTGTTCCAATATAGAAATTGCATACTGTACAAAATAATTTGTTTTATTTGCTTTTCTTTTTCATAAAAAAAAATTTTATTGAATCAGATAATTTGTTGATTGAAAAAATCAGGGTTTTTTTGCAAACAAATTATTACAAAATTCTGTATTTGAATTTACAAATTTCTTTGTAGGACCTAAATTGAAAAAATTAATATTTGATTCAGAGAATTTTGTGTTTGAAATGGAAAATTAGTTTTTTCTGTGTATATTAAGCGGATATAAAAGGTGAAAATATCAGTTTTATTCATATAACATGACTTTTAGAGGAAAAACAGCGAAAGAAATAAAATACAGTTTGAATATATTCAGTAAAAGAAATTTTATTAATAAAAAATTTTGTTTATTAGCGTCATCATACATATTCATACATCATACATACGAAACAGATCTTATAGTTTTTCCCCCATTATCATAAAATTTAAAATTAATTTGAAATGTATTTTATTTAAGATTTTTCATACATTTTCTTAAAATGGATTTTAAATTCATTGTATTTTTTTATGCATATGAGGATTTGTATATTACGTTCTTTGAGGAGAATATGCATCATAACAGATGCGAATAACAATATTAATACTATTACATGCGAAATGTGCCACATATCCCAAAAATGTAGATTGCAGGAAAAAAGATTTTAAAATTTTCAACAATTGTGGAAATGACGCCAATATTGCAGCCCTATATCTTTTGATATATTCAAGATATCGGAAAACTAATAACGAATTTTGAAAGAAGACACATTATTCATATATATTTATAATCAATCAATAACTAATTTTTTTAAATGTTCCATACATCAAAGCAGGAACCAAGCGACGATATAATGAAAATTAAAAAAAAAATCCTACATATAAACAAGCTTCATTTTTATTCATTTTTATAGACTTCATAATGCTGAGCCAATTTTGAAACTATTCTCCATTTTGCAATACTTTACAAATTTGCATTATATGCCACTTTTATTCTCATAACTATATGAATACAATTTTTTTTATTTCTCATTCATCCATGTGTGATAAATAAAAAGTAAGCTTATGAAATACATTCACGAGTGAGCATAGGCTGAAAATTTTGTTGTATTCATTTATGAATATAAAATAATTGAAACTTCCGGCATTTTAGATTTTTCCTAACGATCTCTGATCTAGATCAATTTTTGTATGAAATTTCAGCTCGCTAGTGCTCTTACCAAAGATCGGAACACAATTTCTTCTGAAACCCATCTTATTAGAGAGCAGAGTTTTCTGTGCCACTGTACATATGAATTTTGCATGTGGGTGAAGAAAACGCGTGATTCACTTCGAGCGTAAGATATTATTTTATTCTTATATAAGGTCCATACCAAGCTGTAGATTTTAGGTGAAACTATAGCTCAAGTAAAATGTTAAGTTTCATAATATCACTTGAGATAATTTAAATATAAGGCAATGACTATGAACCTGTTGTGAGTGAATATTCAATCACGATCTCATCTCCATTTATTCCATCTCTATTACTACTGATGTGTCAAACTACAACTGAAAATAACTTAAAAAATTTTGGGTTTTTTCATATGGGGTTTGACAGTTCACACAGAGTAGCGACATACTTGCGGTAACCTTGCTGTGTTAGCTTAAATAAAATAGTGCTGCCACATGTTAAATAAGAAACACCCGGAATGAAACCAGATTTTCACCATACACTGAAAATATATTTCAGTTTTATGTACAAATAATTAAGACAAAAATAATATGAAATTTCACCTAAGGGTGGTATACCCTCTAAACGGCTAAAATGCCAGGAATGACATTCCTATAGCCGTTTAGAGGGCTCTTTTACCTATCCAAACTGGTCTTCTTTTTTTGGCACCATTAAATTTACAGATTTTATTCAATAGCGCACTTTTCATATTGGCCTAGTATGAAATTTCACCTAAGGGTGGTATACCCTCTAAACGGCTAAAATGCCAGGAATGACATTCCTATAGCCGTTTAGAGGGCTCTTTTACCTATTCAAAACTGGTCTTCTTTTTTTGGCACCATTAAATTTACAGATTTTATTCAATAGCGCACTTTTCATATTGGCCTAGTATGAAATTTCACCTAAGGGTGGTATACCCTCTAAACGGCTAAAATGCCAGGAATGACATTCCTATAGCCGTTTAGAGGGCTCTTTTACCTATTCAAAACTGGTCTTCTTTTTTTGGCACCATTAAATTTACAGATTTTATTCAATTAGCGTACTTTTCATATTGGCCTAGTATGAAATTTCACCTAAGGGTGATATACCCTCTAAACGGCTAAAATGCCAGGAATGACATTCCTATAGCCGTTTAGAGGGCTCTTTTACCTATTCAAAACTGGTCTTTTTTTTTTGGCACCATTAAATTTACAGATTTTATTCAATAGCGCACTTTTCATATTGGCCTAGTATGAAATTTCACCTAAGTTTGGTATACCCTCTAAACGGCTAAAATGCCAGGAATGACATTCCTATAGCCGTTTAGAGGGCTCTTTTACCTATTCAAAACTGGTCTTCTTTTTTTGGCACCATTAAATTTACAGATTTTATTCAATAGCGCACTTTTCATATTGGCCTAGTATGAAATTTCACCTAAGGGTGGTATACCCTCTAAACGGCTAAAATACCAGGAATGACATTCCTATAGCCGTTTAGAGGGCTCTTTTACCTATTCAAAACTGGTCTTCTTTTTTTGGCACCATTAAATTTACAGATTTTATTCAATTAGCGTACTTTTCATATTGGCCTAGTATGAAATTTCACCTAAGGGTGGTACACCCTCTAAACGGCTAAAATGCCAGGAATGACATTCCTATAGCCGTTTAGAGGGCTCTTTTACCTATTCAAAACTGGTCTTCTTTTTTTGGCACCATCAAATTTACAGATTTTATTCAATAGCGCACTTTTCATATTGGCCTAGTATGAAATTTCACCTAAGGGTGGTATACCCTCTAAACGGCTAAAATGCCAGAAATGACATTCTTATAGCCGTTTAGAGGGCTCTTTTACCTGTTCAAAACTGGTCTTCTTTTTTTGGCACCATTAAATTTACAGATTTTATTCAATTAGCGTACTTTTCATAATCAAATAATTTTTTAAATTGTTTGACATATATGGTAGTTACTAGTTTCTCACCGCAGTTTAAATGCAACACTGTATGGAAAAATTATGTGGAATGGAACAGAATTTCTCATTTCCACCACGAATTATTTCAGCAGGGTTGAAATAAAGTGGATTTGGCTACATTTTTTGCAAAATTCCATAATTTTTTTCCTACTACATTTTTTTTTCAACTGTGGGGAAAAGGTGGAAGAAATCGGTTTATTTACGGTGCGATTTCTTCACACGCGTCATGGTAGTATACTCAGCATTGTGTATTTGTGTAATATGTATGCCTGCATGTTATTCTAACATAACCGTTAATTTTAAACATAGATTCAAAATTTTAGTTTCATACACTTATGTATAATAGTAGACCTGTCATGATAATAATAATAATATAATATTAATAAAAAAGGAAGCTTGTTAATTCTATAAAGTTAAGGTTAATAATTTTTAGAAAATTAGTAATAAATAATAAAAATAATAAGATAAACTAACCACTTATCTAGAAGTTGTGGGCCAAAACGAACTAGTGACTTTGGTCGTCACATTGCCTTCCTTCTCCCGGGGGCTTTATTGTTGTTTTTCCAAGGATGACTCGTATTTTGCACCTGCAGTGCTTGCGGATCTTGACTGAAGTAGACTTCTACCGGTTTGGCGGATGAGAAACTGGTGTTTGGCATGGTGTTTGTTATTAGCTCCTGATGTTGCTATGTCTGTCGTCATTGGTGACGTGTTAGGTGACAATTTTGATGAAATGGAAATTGTGGGGATTGGGATTGTTATACCATATACGTTGGCTCGGCTTATTATACTTCACCATTTTCTATTCCGATGACGTATGGAGATGGAAAAACAACTTATTAATTTGGTGGTTCAACAAAAAGTTTCAGGTCACTAAGATGTGCAGTGCGCTTTTCGCTACTATCTACTCTGCTCAGTTTGATTATGACGGGGGACACAAATCCCGTAATGACATAGGGTCCCCCGAACTGAGGTGCCAATTTCGCGGCAAAATTGTCAATTGCCTTCGACAGTGGGTGTAGTCGTACTAGTACCCGATCCCCGACTTTGGGTTGCCATTGGTGACGTCGCAAATTGTAGTGATGTTTTTGTTTCTGAGCGGCCTTCGCTATGTTGCGCCGGACTATTGCAAATATGTCCTTTAGCTCGCTCGCACGTTCAGTGGGCTCAACAATTCGGGCCCCAGTGCCTCTAGTGACTTGATCGTAGAGGGCCCTTGGTCAACGCGGCTCTCTACCCTGTGTTAGAAATGCAGGCGTATAACCAGTCGTTTCAGAAGTGCTGGTGTTGATGGCCAACATGATTTCGGGTAGTAAGTCATCCCACATACTATGCTTCTCCTTTACAAACTGGGCTATAATTGTTTTAATTGTACGATTGGCCCACTCAGTGGGGTTCTCTTGAGGCGTGTAGGGTGCTGTGAATTGCTGGGTGACTCCCACGTCTTTTAAATATTTCTTCAGAACCTGCGCTGTTAATTAGGTTCCGTTGTCAGTACGAAACAGTTTTGGTACGCCATACCGTGCCACTATGCGTTCTCGCAGCGCCTTTACTACTCCCTCTGCTGTTGCCTTCCGTAGGGGAATCAGTTCACACCATTTAGAAAAACTATCGAAGAATACGAGCAGCATCGAGTTGCCATGTCGAGTCCGCGGCAATGGACCAATGAAATCCGCACACAGAAGTGACCATGGCTCTTCAGGTACCAGTGTCAACATTTTCCCTGCTGGCAATTGCTGGGCCACTTTATACCGCTGACAAATGTCGCAGCTTCGGACGTATTTCTTAATATCATGGGCCATACCTGGCCAGTAGTAGCGACTGGCAATTTTATTTAGAGTTTTTCTGATACCTAAGTGTCCTCCAGTGAGTTGATCGTGTGCCTCATGCAGCACTTGAGTTCGTGCGGGTGTGGCCACACACAATTTCCAAGGAGTGGAGTCTTCGTCATTAACTTCTCGGTTGATATATCTATAAAGGTGCCCATCTTCAAGCCATTTACATGAGGACGCGGGTGTGGTTTGTGCCAAGTTGACCTCTTCAAATGGATGCCTAGAAAGTGCGTCTGCCACTACGTTTTGCTTACCTCTCCGATAACTGATGGTAAAATTATATTGCTGCAATTCTAGCGCCCATCTCGCCAACCGACCTGTCGGATTATTGATGGAATTGAGCCACTTCAAAGCCAGATGATCTGTGACTACTTTGAACTCGTAGCCCTCAAGGTAGTGGCGCATCTTGCGTATTCCCCAAATGATAGCCAGACATTCTTTTTCAGTCGCCGAATAGTTTTTCTCGGCTGTATTTAGGTGTCGACTCGCATAAGCGATTACTCGTTCGTCATCTTCAAATACTTGAGTTAGGACGGCTCCTAGGCCAATGTCACTTGCATCAGTTTGCAGCGTGAACGGCTTGGAGAAATCCGGGCAGGCTAATATTGGAGCGCAGGTTAGTTTTGTTTTCAGTGAATCGAAGGCTCTTCGCCCCACTTCCAGTGTTTGCCCTTTTTTAACATCTGTGTTAGTGGCTGTGAAATCTGTGAAAAATTTGGTTCGAAGCGTCTGTACCACGAGGTAACACCCAGGAATCGGCGAACTTCTTTAGTGTTGGTTGGAGTCGGCATCTGTGCCAATGCTGCTGTTTTATCTGGGTCAGTCTTGATGCCTTCTCTAGTCACTATGTGTCCTAAATATTTCGTCTCGGCCTGAAAAAACTTACATTTGTCCACATTGATTCGAAGGTTGGCTGTCCTTAGTCTTCGAAACACTTCCTTCAAATTTTGTAAATGCTCTTGAAAGTTGGACCCGATAACGATTATATCGTCCAAATAGGCGAAAGCAAATGGTTCCATATCTGGCCCGATGACACTGTCTAGAGCCCGTTGGAAAGTTGCTGGGACGGAATGCAAACCAAATGGCATTACTTTCCATTGGTAGAGTCCTCGGCCAGAGACGGCAAAGGCGGTGTATTTCTTGATGTCGTCATCCATCGGAATTTGCCAGCAGCCGTCTTTAAGATCCAGACTACTGATGAACTTTGCGTTGCGAAGTCTGTCGAGAATAGTGTCAATTCTTGGTAGTGGATATGCGTCTGGCACTGACATGGCATTAAGTTGGCGGAAATCCATGCAGGTGCGCCATGTTGCATCCTTTTTTTTCACCAGTGTTATGGGGAAACTAAATGGACTATGCGATGGCTCAATGCACCCCTTTTCCAGCAATTTATTGACTTCTTCGTCAATTATAGCCTGCATAGCCAGGTTTCTGGGAGCATATCGGATCTTTATTGGCCGCTCATCCTTCATTACAATGCGGTGTGTGGCGACAGACGACAGCCCTTTAATTAATTGAAACTTTGGCAGTTCCGTGTCCAGAAACTGCTGAATTTGTTCTTGTGGAGTAGGTTTCTGTACGGTGCGTACGCCTACGCATTAATCTGGAATTTATTTGGCTTACCTTGGTTAACTTTTTGTCCGGAGTATGTTTCGCTTGCGCTGACAGTCCTGCACATAGGATTTTGGTGTTGAATGCTGCAAGGAAGTCTACCCCCAGCATTATCGGTTCTGTGGCTGCTTTCATCACTAAGAAATCGTGAAGACGGTTTTGATTTCCCAGCTTTACCTTACATTGCACTGCTTCGGAGATGATGGTCTTCGACCCGTCGGCCAGTAGCACTTCTATTTCTACAGGCACATATGGCGGCTTGCGGAACAATTGTTTTATTAACTCAGATGTGATGAAACTACGGGTGGCTCCAGTGTCTATGATGCCTTCAATGACGCAGTTCTCGACCTGAAGTACCGCTTTCACCTTTTCATCTTCCCATCTAAGTTCTGTATTGTTGTCTTGGACGTGAAAAGCTCGGGCAGTACATGGAACTGGTATTGGCCTTTGCACCAGACTGACTATCGAGCAATGTTGGTCCCCTCGGACATGATGAGACCTGGCAGGAATACTTTCTAGCTCAGCCGCCAGTGCTGGTTAGCAAAATCTTTCCGACATATATACCACTGGTAATCTGGTTGGGAATTTCGAAAAATCCGCTCAAGTTTTTCCTCGGTATTAAGTTGAGTATGATGCATCAGGTCTTGAAGAGCCAACACATAATCCTTAAAGGACTCCCGTTGTCGTTCCACTCTCTCACGAATCTCGTCATCCAATTTTTCAAAATATCGTGGCGGCAAAAAGAAATTGAAAAAGCTTCGCTTAAAAGTTGTCCACTGGCCCCACTGTTTATTGTTGTTGCGGAACCATATTAAGAGCTCTGACATGACCCGTAACATATTTATTAGGTCAATTTCATACATACCGGCTAGTTCCTCCACCCGTTCGATGAATCCTAAGGGATCTTTTCCACCATTGTACTTTAGACCCCATTTCCATACAAGCTCAATGGTGGCTACACGTTCGTTTGATGGTGCGCTAGGGAGTGTTGATTTGCTTGATGGTCCTGAAAGGTAAATTTTTGGTGGTGATGCAAGCGTCTTATCGTTTCGTTCATCCGGCAGCAACAGTCGGAGGTCTGTAGAAGTAGTAGCGCTGGCGTCATGGCTGGCCTGCCATGCCAGAAATTTCTGGATCTTAGCTTCTTCGTGATCAAGAGTCAGATGCTTTGCCAACCGCCTTCTCAGTTCTTCCGCCGTTCCGGTAGTGTTCTCTTCACACTGTGTCAAGTAATTTATAAGCTCCTCTTTTTTAAGGGAGTATACCTACGATGTTTTTAACATGTTGAATTGCCCAGGGAGACTGCTGGATTCGTAGAATAAAGCGTCTCGTTGTGGTTGGTAATACGTTATCGAACAACAACTCTTTTGCCAAAAAAAAATCGAAATCTAAAATTATTTATAATAATAATAAAAAAAATTCTTTTATTTATTTTTTTCTTTAAATATGTCGGAATATTTCAAGTTATTTTCTTAAAAACTTATTGTCATCCCATATGTACAACAGGCCTTTAAGAAAAATTTTAAATATGAAAAAAAATTCCAAATAAAAAAAATTATGGAATAATTAATATTTAACCTTTTTTCGTATCAATTTATTTATTTTATTACTTATTATTTTATTGTTTTAGATATTTATTCTCTTTTATTTTATTTTTTATTTATTTATTAATTATTATTATTGTTTTATTATTTAATTATTTTAGATATTTTATTTTGTTTTATTTTATTGTTTATTAATTTATTAATTATTATTATTTTATCATTAAATTATTTTAGATATTTATTATGGTTTTATAGATATTATATTACTTTTAATTTATGGTTATTTAAATGGGAAAATACACTGCTTAAATGGAGCAAGAACATTAAAACTTGAAACCCGTTTAAACAATGTTTATTTACCCTTTGTGGTTCTTTGTTTAAAGGACAAAGAGTCCCTGCTCGGGCGCCAAATGTAACGACACGGATTCGCTGGTTGCTAGGGTAGGCTCAGCGGAGTCCAGAGTCGTGTAGATTAAATAGAAACTGTAACATACCTTCTCTTGGTTACTTAGACGAAAATTAAAACAATTACACCAGGTTCATTTAACGTTAACAATACTCCTTTATTTACTCAAAAAAAAATAAGGAAAATAAATTATAGCTGTTAAATCGCGTAGCCATATCACAAGAATAAAAAAAATATATAAAATAAGAAACTAAAATTTTAGATAAGAGAAAATGCTCAATTTTTATTTATAAGTGTATTGATTCACCTTTTGAAAAAAAGTGTCCTAATTCCCAAAGGCAGCCTCTCCCACGTATAAATAAAAATATTAAAAGAAAACAAAAAAATATATAGAGAGATTTAATATCTCCGTGGTTTGCCTCAGATTTGCAAACAAATAAAAAAGGAGAGTTAATAATAGAGCAATGTCCTATCTTTATTATTACTCAAATAGCTCAATTGTGTTAATTTAATTATTATTTTTCGAACTGTATTTGTTTCTATATTCTTATGAATTGAATAGGCTAAAGTTCGTAACGCTTTTTAAGCCAAATTACATGTGATAATTATTAATGAACAAATAACATCAAAGTTAGTTGTAAATATTCTGACAACAACACATAGTTGAACGGAACAGCCAGCCGTTTTCGAAGGCCACTAAACCTTCCTCATCAGCGTTCTTCTGTGTTTTGGTCCACTGTGTGTGGTGTCAGTTGATGTAGATGTCTGCCTTATATACGTAACTTTATTGCAAATGGAATATGTGAATTTGTTTGATTCATTGCATTTCAATTTGCCAATGTGTTTCGTAATGTATACGCAAGTTACCATCTATATATATATACCATCTTCTATATATATTACCATCTTCTATATATATTACAACAGTCTTACCATTGTCGTTTTGTTCCTTACTAACTATACACATGTTTGTTAATTTGCTTATTTTTGTTCTACTTAAGACAAACTTTTTTGGTTTGTTACTATTAAGTATATTTTTATTTTTAATTTTTGCCACAAGCCAATGACTATTAATTAGTTAATTTAATTATTATTTTTCGAACTGTATTTGTTTCTATATTCTTATGAATTGAATAGGCTAAAGTTCGTAACGCTTTTTAAGCCAAATTGTGTATTGATTCACCTTTTGAAAAAAAGTGTCCTAATTCCCAAAGGCAGCCTCTCCCTCCTATAAATAAAAAAAATAATCAAAACAAAAATAGAGAACTTAATATCTCCGTGGTTAAATTAATAATAGAGCATTAATAATAGAGCAGTGTCCTATCTCTATTATTACTCAAAAAGCTCAATTTTTATTTATAAGAGTATTGATTCACCTTTGGAAAAAAGTGTCCTAATTCCCAAAGGCAGCCTCTCCCACTTATAAATAAAAATACTCAAAAAAAAAAGAGAAACTTAGTATCTTAGTGGTTGCCTCAAATTTACTAACAAAAAGATTTAACAATAAAGCAGTGTCCTATCTCTATTATTACCTCTTTTGCCAGCGCTTGCTGCCAACACACTAATCCTCGATACAACGATGGCTCGCCCTTTTATACTTGTGCCAGACAACACACACAAGTACACAACCACACAAACGAGTGCATTACATACTCCATATGATGACGATCGCATATTTATCATGCATGGTAGTATACTCAGCGTTGTGTATATGTGTAATATGTATGCCTGTATGTTGTTCTAACATAACCGTTAATTTTAAACAAAGATTCAAAATTTTAGTTTCATACACTTATGTATAATAGTAGACCTGTCATGATAATAATAATAATATAATATTAATAAAAAAGGAAGCTTGTTAATTCTATAAAGTTAAGGTTAATAATTTTTAGAAAATTAGTAATAAATAATAAAAATAATAAGATAAACCAACCACTTATCTAGAAGTTGTGGGCCAAAACGAACTAGTGACTTTGGTCATCACAGTATATATGTTATTTTCGGACGGTCTTAATGGTCCGACTGTGTCAATTATTATAGTTTCAAAACTGTTATTGGGCGTGTCTGTGAGACATAACGGTTCTTTTGTACGCCTTGTTTGTTTATTTCTCTGACACAAGTCACATTTCAAAACGTATTCTTTTACCATTTTGTACATATTTTTCCATATGTATCTTTGTCTTAATTTTATTAATATATTCCTTATTCCAAAATGTCCTCCGAAATGGTGTGTTGTGATACAATTTAATTAATTCATATTTTTTGTTGTTATCTTTTATTATTTGAGGATTACTATATAACATAATTGTGACGTCACCTTCTTTACATTTATTTAGTTTTGATGTGTAAACATCTATACGCTAGGGGGTAAAAATCTTTTACACAATACGATCACAAATTTTTAGTAAGATGCACAACGCGTTATCAAATCAGTGTGAGCTTCATATGTATGAGTGCATCAGTGTTTGAAAGAAGCAATACCAAGGCCTATTTATTAAAAATATTTATGTAAATAGACCTTGAGCAATACAAACTTATTTAAAATATTGTATTGCTGGTTTTTCTTTGTTTTATATAACTTGATAATTGCTTTGAACAACTGGATGAACAAATACACATAGTGTATTTGTTTTTCTTCCTATTAGTTCCGAAGGTCCCAACTGAATTATATCTTTAGACAAACATGAATGAATTGCATTTCTGTTATTATTTGATTATAATTTTTTATTTTATCGGGTTAAGAAACTAGACAAAGTAGACCACGCAGCGTTTTCAAGTTATATTTTATAATTCTTTACACTAAAGTGAAAGTCTTCTTCGTCTTTGAGATTGTCATTCATACCAAGGCATATCAAACTATGTGAGAAGCACGGTTGCCAGATTTGACGATTTATCGTCATTTGGACGATTTTGGCTGCTCAAAATAGCATTTTGACGACTGGACGATTTTGGCCTTTAATTTTACGATTTTAAACAATTATAAATTAACACCTTTTTTCAGAAAACTATTTTGAACTTGACAGCTTTTGCTCGAATATGCAATCAAAATAAGGAGTAAAAGGAAATCAATATTAGTTTTTGTATTAATAATTTGGTACTAAATCGTTTTTAAACAAATTCTTGTAAATAATTTATCAACTCCAACAACTGAAATACAAAATTTATATGGTAAAATGCAAAAACTAGTTGAAATGTTATGAATAATTTTTTAAAAACAGATTTGCTTGGGTGTGATCATTATTATTTGGTGGGTTATAAAGGTGAAAATTATTTTTTAGACATTGAAGAAATTTACTTTGGAATATGTGCCACGGATTTATTTGCGGATGCTAAAGTTAATCAAATTTAAAAGTGTGTGATAAAATTTTAATAACATTTGAAATAAAAGTTCTTTCTACGATATCCTAAGAATTGCGTCACTTTGCAATTGACAGAAAATTGATTCTGAATTCAGACAATTAAAGTTATGAAAATAAAAAAAAATTGAAATGAAGAAATGATAGGGTCTATTATTTCCCATGTTAAGTAATTTTATCCCGAGTTAACTAATTTTTTTTATCTTTACCGCAATCCTTAGCAACTATAAAAAAAGAGTGTTTAGTCGAGTTAAATTACGAGTAAACAAAACCAAGGTAAGAAATCGGTTGGTTTATCTCCTCAAAGTAATTTTTTATACCAAGGATCATTTAAAACTAAATAATTGTAAATGTTTTGACTTGAAAATAGTGACTGATTTAATAGAACTGTTCAATCCCAATATATACGTATGTATGTATGAAAAAGTATGTTTCGTTATTGACGAGTTTTAGACGTTTTCGGATTACTTTGACGATTTTTCGCTGCAAATTTGACGAATTGGCACTTACTTCATCTGGCAACTATGATGAGAAGATCTTTGAATTTGTCATACATACCATGATGAAATAATCTCCGTGAAGTTAACAAACTAAAGATATCAAACTAAATTAATTTCACTCATATTAAAGAGAACCAGACCCATATGCTCTCTTTTGCAGACTGCGCAGTTGAGAAAATGAGTTCTTTCTTGTTTTGAGCACTAAATTATAGTGATGCCAAGTCAAAAAATCTTAAATTATTAAATTTATATGGCAATATCTATAGAAAAATGCTCATTTATGATGAATACATGCTCTTCTTCTTTTTTCGTATATGGGAGAGGATTTTAAAGTTAACAAACTAATTTGGCAAACTTAAATTAGTACTGGCAATATAATTCAAATATATCCAAAAAACAAAAAACAATGTTTTTTTAGCATCAAATATATTTATTTTTAAGGTTTTGAATAAAGCAAACTAAAAAGTTCTTAATATAGTATTTTTACAAGTTTACGTTAACATTTCACTCTTCATATATATTTTAAAGTTAAGCAAAAATAACACCTTGTTCGGGGACCGGACTAATTGTGGATTAAATAACGCCTTTATACTTTTAATTTGGCATATCGTTTATACCCTATTTCAGTTTTTTGTTGCACAAAGTTTCAAAAATAAAATTTTATTCGGTACTTCCACTCAAACACTAGGCGTACACTATTACATGAATAGTGCCAAAATATCAATTTGTTCGCAGACCGGACCAATTGTGGCTTAAACTACGCCCTTATACCTTTAATTTGTCATATCGCTTATACCCTATTTCAGTTTATTGTTGAACAAAGTTTCAAAAATAAAATTTTATTCGGTACTTCCACTCAAACATTAGGCGTACACTATTACATGAATAGGGCCAAAATATCAATTTGTTCGGGGACCGGACCAATTGTGGCTGAAACTACGCCCTTATACCTTTAATTTGGCATATCGTTTACATCCTATTTCAGTTACACTATTACATGAATTCAGTTACACTATTACATGAATGTATGTTGAAAGAGGCAATTATACCTATAATTCGGCACACAGCAAAGCCTTAAAAATAAATATATTCTTTCTATACGAGACCATTCGTATATTATAGGAGGCCTTTATGGCTACAATTTGGTTCAAAAATCATCGCGGTTCAAAAATAATCATGGTTCGAAAATCAGCAGAAACCATCAAAATAATGTGGCAGCTATAACAGTGTGCAGAATAAAAGTACTGCAAACTATTTTAGTGTGGCAACTTTATTTCTGCAAATACCGCCTACATAGTTGCCAGATGAAATAGGTTCAAATTCGTCAAATTTCGAGAGAAAAATCGTCAAAATGATTATCCGAGAACGTCCAAAAATTGGTCATAAGTAAAACATACAGTTTTTCATACATTTATTGTAATTTATCAATTTAAATTAATTTAATTTAAATTTTACTAACTTTAGCATCCGCAAATACATCCCTGGCATACATGAATTCCCAAGTAAATATCTTCAATGTCTAAATAATTATTTTCATCTGTATAATACACCAAATAAAAATGATCACACTCCAGCAATTCTGTCTTGAAAAAATTATTCAAAACACTTTCAAGTAGTTTTTGAATTTGACCATAAAAATTTTGTATTTCTGTTGTTTCAGTTGATAAATTATGTACAAGAATTTGTTTAAAAACCATTTAGTTCCAAGATTATGAATACAAAAATTAAGATTGATTTCCTTTTACTCTTTAGTTTGATTGTATATTCTAACATAAGCTGTCAAGTTCTTGGTCAATTTCAAAATTGTTTTATAGTTCTGAAAAAGGTTTTAATTTATAATTATTTAAAATCGTCAAATTGAAGGCGAAAATCGTCCAGTCGTCAAAATGCCATTTTTGGCACCCAAAATAGTCAAAATGACGATAAATCGTCAGATCTGGCAACCGTGATCACCTAGCTTGGCTTCATTATCGCAAAAGATATAGCCACGTTTTATTGGTTCGATATGAAATTTATTCTCACCAATGTCCGAAATTAATTTTTTAATAAGAGCGTTTGAATTTTTTTCTCTCAAATAGATTGGTGGCGGCTTGGAGGTTTTGTTCGCGGATATATCAGGTGTGTCGTTGTCATCTTGCAATATTTGAAAACAATTAGTGGAGGATGCGCTGTTATCCCTCGATACCTTTGAATTTGGGCTTCGCCCGCGCTTTCCCACAATTATATATCGCTCCATTCCGACTTGGACCTTGGATTTTGGGCTACGGTTATTTATAGCGACAATTTTGGTAAGGGACAAACACGAGCCTGGATCGGATGATATCGCTGATTTAAATGACGAAGTAGTAGGCAACTGTAATGTTAACGAATCACTATTTGGCATTGGACAAAGCGAAGTTGATCGCTGACGAAAAATTGGCTAAGCCGTTAAAAAAGTCTATCATCAGGTTTTTTATTTATTTTGCTTAAGTTAAGATCATCAGAACTCAGAGTAAGTCTATCATCGGATTTTTTATTTTTATTGTTATCATTAAAATTATCAGAGCTCACAGTAAGATAGGCATTTTTGCCGTTATAGCTCACTTCACAATTATTTGTTTTTGAGGTACTCATATAGAGTATTCCTCAAGGGCGCTTTGTTAGTGTATTCCTCAAGGGCACTTTGAGTTATTTTGTTTACGGTATGTTGGCAGCTAAAATGGGCGTGCGAGAAGTTAACAAACTAGAGATAACAAACTAAAATGTTCACTCAATATAAAGAGAGACAGAAATGTACCCGAGAGAGCAGGCAATTGAGTGGTTCTCATTTTATAAAAATTTTTGCAGAAATGTGCTGCCGTACTGTGATATTAAACTGGGTGGGCCGCTATATATTTTCTTTGAAAGTATGGCAAAATTACTTAAATACAAGATAAAATTAACTTGGCATTACATTTTTGCTGAAATAAGCTACCGTACTGTGATATTAAACAACAGTGGGCCACTATATCGTCGGTTGGTTTCTGGTTTGAGGCACAGTATATTCAAAATACATTAAGTCTGCAGCAAACTATAATCAAAACAAATATCAAAAGAGTTCCAAGACAAATTTTATCTTTTCAATTTTGATTTATTGTTTAATGAAGTTAACAATATAAGTGATTCAATCACATTTGGATTTTTTGATACTTTGGAAACGACCGACTAGAACTCGTTGAATAATGGAGAATGGTTGTTGACGCGGCGACATGTTGCGTGGGACAGGTCGCCGTGGGGATGAGCTGTCGTTGGTGTAACTCGTGTATTACCGGCGGCAATGCATATCCCCACGGCGACTTCTACCCAACGGCAACTATTGAAGCCGCGGGTAAGGGTGCCGCCGATCTTTGCTGATGGGCGGGCTAAGAAAAAGAGGGTCGAATCGTTGTTTTTTTTTTCCTGACACAACACGCAGTTTGTTTGAAGTAAAAAGAATTTGTAATTTGGTTGAGAGCGGAAGCGCCTGATATTTAAAGGAAAAATAAACAAAATAAAAGCATTTTTTGGGTGTCCATTATTTTACAGCATACGCGACAACATTTGGTCCTTCTACCGGGAAAAGGTGAACAGGTACGTGGATTTAATTATATTGTGGAAATTGATTCGCTGGTACACTGTGTCTCAACTTTGTGGCTCAATAAGAGTGAAGTTAAAAATCAGAACCTGTTTTTAAACAAGTTGTTATTGTTGCCCTTGCCATAAAAAGTTAGCGGCCATTTGAATTGAATTACGGAAAATTTGCATACAACGTATTTTGTATGAATTATTGCAGAGGTGCATACAAAAGAGGTATCAGGTCACCTTGAGAAAAAATAAGTGTCACTATATCGTTTGCCCTTTGTGACATTGGAAAGTTTTGTTGTCCTTTAAGTAAATGTTGTACATACATTCATAATCAATTTTTTACAAAATGTCTCAGTACGAGCGATACATAAGAGCAGCAGAAGACTTAATAGGCCTTGAAGCACCACTAATAGCAGAAAATTTTTCCGGCTATACAGAGGATGCATTTGCCTTTGAAAGAGAGGAGATACACAATGCTTGGGCCAGGTGTAAGAAGCTTTATGAGGAGTGCACAACAGAGACAGTGGAAAAGAAAAAAGAACTTGTAGCTGTTCAAACAAAACAACAGCAAGTAAAAAAAATATACGTCAATTGTATAAATATTCTTTCGAAAGCTAAACAAGGTGCTATTGAAAAAAATAAAGAGGCCCGAGATCCAGTGGTTCTCAACTCTGGTAGTTCCATAGCAGTACCTCCTTGTGACACAGGTATTTTTCATGGGGTTTACATAACGTGGCCAACTTTTACTGCCATTTATGTAAACAATAGCAAACTTGGCCCAGTCGAAAAGCTATTTTATTTGTTTAACAAAACCGATGGTGAGGCCAGGGACATAAACAGAAATGTAGCACTTACAAGCGAAAACTTTGAAGTAGCATGGAATAACTTAAAATCACAATACGAAAATAAACGTGTTTTAATAAATAGTCAGTTAAAATTGTTATTTAATTTGTCACCATGTCTACAAGATACAGCGGTAGAAATAAAAAGGCTACAAAGGGAGATTAATAATTGTATGTCAGTTCTCCAACTATATAAGGTAGACATTAGCACATGGGACTCAATTTTTGTTTACCTATGTTCGTCACGTCTTTCAGAATGTACTTTAAGCCTGTGGGAACAATCAGTCAAAAATAAAACAGAGGTCCCCAAATGGGAAGAAATGAATATATTTCTTACAGACAGATTTCATGCGTTAGAAAGCGTTTCGGATATAATATCATCAAATTGTGTCGCCAGTGGCTCCCAAACCTTTTCACACAGCAGCAAAAATAGTCAGGCCCAAAATAAAAATAAACAATACAAGACTCATCATACAAAAGTCACTTCTATCCAATGTAGCTTATGCAAAGCCAACCATAAAATCAGCTCATGCAGCAAATTTTTGAATATGGACTACAAAACTCGTGTTTCGACTTTGAAAAAATTCCATTTCTGTTTCAATTGTTTAACATCCGGTCACTTATATAGTGAGTGCAGTAGTCCAAATTCGTGTTCCAAATGTAAGAAAAAACACCACACCCTAGTACATAAAGATTTAGCGTTTAGTAATTATCATCAATCTAGACAAAATGAAAATCAAAATGGAGAAAATGAGTTACAGTCCACTAATATCGCTCCATCTTCAGTTGTCCAATCTCATCACGCTTCAGTCGCTAAAAAAGTAATACTAGCTACGGCCTGGGTTAACATTGTACATTGCGGTTCCATATATAAAGCGCGAGCTCTGATTGATCCATGTTCTGATGAAAGTTTTATTTCTGAAAAGGTTCAAAAATTGCTCAGATTGTCCACTGCAATTTCAGCTGAGGTAACCGGACTAGGTGGCGATGTTATTAGCAAATCAAGCAAAATGGCCTCTTTTACAATTGAATCATGTTTATTTCAAAATATCTCCCTCAAGGTTCAGGCGTTAGTAGTTCCACGTGTAACTGGTAATGTACCAACGCATTCCTTTAGACCCTTGAGTGGATATGAACTACCAAATTTAAATTATGCTGATCCAAATTTTTTCGAAAGTGGTGAAGTGGATCTTTTATTAGGAGGTGATATGTACCCCCTTATTCTTCGTGGAGGAGTTCAACATGGAATTTTTGGGTCTCTAGTGGCGCATGAAACAATTTTTGGCTGGATAGTAACTGGCCCAACAAGTTGTGTATCTCCACGTACGGTGACAAGGTCACACTTTAAAAAAATCTCTATTGACGACCAGTTAGCAAAGTTTTGGGAGTTAGAAGAAGTGTCTCGTAGACAGTTATTATCAGAAGAAGATAAAATTTGTGAGGAGATCTATCGTTCTACTACCACTAGAGACTCTAACGGGAGATATACGGTAAGTCTGCCCTTTAGAAGTAATATTGCGGCGCTTGGTCCCAATAGGCACATTGCAGTGAGCCAGTTTTTAAGAAGTGAAAAATCATTAACACGCAACGCTGAGCGCAAGGCACAATATGATGCAATACTAAAAGAATACCTAACTCTAGGGCATATGGAAAAATCTACAAATTCCAGTGGCCCAAGTTATTATTTGCCACATCATGGTGTATTTAAGCCAGAAAGTACAACAACAAAATTAAGAGTAGTCTTTAATGCCTCTAGTATGACTCCTAGTGGCAAAAGCCTAAACGATATATTGTACACTGGCCCAATTCTACAAGCTACACTCGTGAATTTAATATTAAAATGGCGATTTTTTCGCTTTGTGTTCAATGCCGACATTTCAAAAATGTACCGGCAAATTATGATAGCACCTGAAAATAGACCCTTTCAGAAAATAGTTTTTCGTAGTTCAGAAGGTGGTGACATTGAGGACTACGAACTCAAAACGGTTACTTTTGGAATAAATTGTGCTCCATATTTGGCTCTTAGAACAATACTTCAATTGGCCAATGATGAAGAAAAATGTTTCCCTTTAGGCTCAAGAATCTTACGCGAATGTATGTATGTCGATGATGCATTAGTGGGAGCGCATTCAATTCCTGATGCATTAGTGGCACGTGACCAATTAATTGGCATCTTAGAGATGGGGGCTTTGAGTTAAGAAAATGGACTTCGAACTCAAGAGATGTTTTAAAAGGTCTGCCCCCAGAGCATTTACTAAACTCCTCCTTCGTGTCTCTCGACGATAAAAGCACATCAAAAACACTAGACATACACTGGAATGCAGCAGAGGACATGTTTTTCTTTACTGCAGAAAAATTTAAGCTTAAATCAAGTTACACCAAGAGGGAGGTGTTATCTATTATTGCAAGATTGTTCGATCCTGCGGGTTGGCTAGCCCCAGTAATAATAAATGCAAAAATTTTAATTCAGCAGATGTGGTTGGATAAAACAGAATGGGATGAACCTATAAAGTCAGTAGCGTTGCAGAAATGGCAAAATTTTATATCTAATTATGAACAAATTGAAACAATAAAGCTTCCACGCTGGGTTCAATATTCGCCAGGTTGTGGCATTCAATTTCACGGCTTCTGCGACTAATCTGAGTTAGCGTATGCAGCATCAATTTACGTTAGAATTAGCATATGCAAAACAAAAGTAGCCCCAGTAAAAAAGCCGACTTTGCCACGACTAGAGTTGTGCGGTGCAGTATTGTTAGCAAACTTAATTGAGAGTACTATTCCAGCGTTTGGACTTAATACATATTCGCTATACTTGTGGTCTGACTCAACAATAGTTCTGGCGTGGCTCCGAAAACCACCATGCAATTGGAAAACGTTTGTAGCAAATAGGGTTGCTACAATATTAGAAAAAATTGGCAACAAAAATTGGTTTCATATATCTTCAAATAAAAATCCAGCCGATCTAGCAACCCGGGGACTGACTCCTGCTGAGTTGCGTTCAAACGAGCTTTGGTGGTATGGCCCTGATTGGCTACGTTTAGAAAACTTACAGTGGCCCGAAGGTCCCGCTCCACTTGAAACAACTGAAGAAGTAAAAAATGTTAAGGTTTTTGTTGCTACCTCGGCTGAAAGGGAAGATATTCTGGAAAGATTTTCTAGTCTTCCACGAGCGCTGCATGTAATAGCCTACATGTTTCGGTTCATCACTCTTTCCAGTAAAGCTAGGCGTGTGACCCAGAGATATGATACACTAAAAGTTCAAGCCGAAGAATTACGTTTCGTCAGAAATCGACTTTTTTCACTGTCACAGCAATTGCACTTTTCCAGTGAGATCAGTAGCTTAAAATTGAAGAAGCCAATTGACTCGCATAGCCCGCTGCTGACGCTTACTGCTTACCTGGACCACCATGACATTATAAGATCCAACGGTCGTCTTAGCCAACCTATCTGTTTGACGTACCACGAAAGTCACCCAGTAATTTTGGCATATATCAGTAGACTTGCTCGCCTTTATGCCGAATTTGTACATAAGCTTGTGCACCATGGAGGCCATCGTCTCATGCTGTCTGTGATTCGGCAAGAGTGCTGGATACTTAAGGCAAAAAATTTGGTAAAAACCGTGGTCCATAACTGTAGGATCTGCGTTTTGCACCGTAAGAAACTTCAAAGGCAGATTATGGGCTCTCTACCTGAAGAAAGAAGCACATTAAGTCGCCCCTTTGAGATAAAAAGTTTCACCGGCCGATACTGTCGCCTAACAAAGGGCTATGTGTGTCTTTTTATCTGTTTCTCTACCAAGGCGATACATATTGAAGCTGTTAGTGACCTGTCCACACCCGCTTTTCTTGCTGCCTTAGCTCGTTTTGTTGCTCGACGTGGGTGCCCCAGCCGTATTTTCTCCGACAACGGTCGAAATTTTGTTGGCGCCGCACGGGAGATAAAGTCAAATTTCAATAAAGTAGTAGCAGAACTTAGTGACTCAGCAATTAATAGGTATGGACACCAGAGGTTAGAATGGCGCTTCATTCCTGCAGCTGCACCTCATATGGGGGGCTGTGGGAGGCAGGGATTAAAAGTCTGAAAACATTGCTAAAAAAATCGGCAGGACAGCTTAGATTCACGTTCGAGGAGTTCGCCACCTTACTAGCACGCATTGAAGCCTGTCTTAACTCTCGCCCACTCGGCCCTTTACCAGACAGCGTCGAGGAACTGTCAGCCCTCACCCTTAGTCATTTCCTAATAGGCTCTTCTCTACTGTCTCCAGCTGAACCTGAAGAATTGTCCTCATCATTAAGTATCGCTAACCGCTGGCGGAAGATAAAAGCTCTTCAACAAGAAATTTGTAGGCGCTGGAAGGAGGAAGTTCCAAAGGGAGCTACATAAACGGAACAAGTGGAAGGTGCCACAAGTAGATCTAAAGGTTAATGACTTAGTGGCTCTGAGAAGTGAGCCAACTTGTCCCACAGAGTGGCGTCTAGGGCGTGTAACAAAACTTTATTATGGCCCTGATAACAAAGTACGGGTAGTTGATTTGAAAACTCAAAATGGCGTCATCAGTCGCCCTATCCACAAATTAGTATGTTTACCACCTTGCGACAATTAAATCCACGTTTAATAGATATCGTATCTTAAATTCAAATCTGTTTCTCCACCCTTATTTAGCTCAAGATGTCTCTCCGCCGTTTCAATGATCAGTACAAGTGTCCCTTAGATGGAAAATATCACGCCATAAGATTGTGTACAAAATTTATGGTGATGTCCATCGAGGAGAAGCTGCGTGTCGTAGCTCAGCATGGGCTGTGTTACAATTGTTTGGCCCAATCGCATACACGCACCAGTTGCCGAAACCGCGATCGTTGCATACGTTGCTGCAACGACCACAACAGTTGGTTGCACCCGTTGCCCGAAGGGAGAGTCCGAGTCCAGATGACAACGCGGGTACTTACCCAAACGGAGGCCGACAAGGAAAAGCGTTGGACTCGGGCATTGATCGACCCGAACAAGAAGCTGTCGTCAATCACCCGAATGGAGGCTAAGGAGCTCCAGTGTCGAGTACGCGATGGGAAAACCCACCATACCTTATTCCATCGTCGCTCGACAAAGAGTTTCGTCGTGGAGCTGGTCGTCGCAGACAGAACGTTTGGTCGCAGCCCCGAGGTGGACGTGAAAGGTGAATGCAGACGGGCAGGGATCGCGGCCAATCCACACTGGCATAAGAGCCGAGATATGTATATAATCTTGGGGGCAGACACCATGGGCAAAATATTGATGGGGATTGCCGAAGGCAGCCCGGGATACCTGTTTACCCAGGACACGGTTTTTGGGGTGGCACTGTTTGGCAAGGCGGCAATTTTATAATTATTATTTTTTATTTACTTTTTTTATTCATTTTTATTTTTATTGAAATGTATTTCTTTCTTGCGTTTGTTGTGGGGCGGGGTGAAATAGCATGGCTCGTTGCACCATTAGTGCAAGGTCGGCGGTATGTTGACGCGGCGACATGTTGCGTGGGACAGGTCGCGGTGGGGATGCGTTGTCGTTGGTGTAACTCGTGTATTACCGGCAGCAATGCATATCCCCACGGCGACTTCTACCCAACGGCAACTATTGAAGCCGCGGGTAAGGGTGCCGCCGATCTTTGCTGATGGGCGGGCTAAGAAAAAGAGGGTCGAATCGTTGTTTTTTTTTTCCTGACACAACACGCAGTTTGTTTAAAGCACAGAATACACAGAAGTGGCGTGCGAGAAGTTAACAAACTAGAGATAACAAACTAAAATTTTCACTCAATGTAAAGAGAGAGAAATGTACACAAGAGAGCAGGGAATTGAGTGGCTCTCATTTTATAAAACTTTTTGCAGAAATGTGCTGCCATATTGTGATATTAAACTAGGTGGGCCGCTATATATTTTCTTTGAAATTATGGCAACATTATGATAAAATGAACTTGGCATTACATTTTTGCTGAAATAAGCTGCCGTACTATGATATTAAACTGGAGTGGGCCACTATATCGTCAGTTGGTTTCTGGTTTGTGGCACAGTATATTCAAAATACATTAAGTCTGCAGCAAACCAGAAACCAAACGTCGATATATTTTCTCTGAAATCATGGCAACATTACTTATGCTACAAAATAAAATAAACTTGACATTACTATCTCCATATGAGAAAAAAAACTGTGGAAATATATTTATATATTATTAATACCATTTTTATTTCATTTTCAGGCAAATAATTATCACATGGAGAAGGGTTCTGCACATGGAATTATAATTTAGGTAAGTTGTAATGAGTAAAGTGTGTTAAAAGTGATTTTATTAAAGAAAATTATCTACAGGTTGATTACAGTGGACAACATTTTTTAAGTGCGGCTGATAAAGTAAGTAAAACATACATGAGTGAAAATTTACAAATGGTTATGTATATATTTTATCTTAATAATTAAAACATTTATTTCTTTACAGGTTGGAAGAATTACATACTAAGAATTTTTTCCCGAAATCCTGCGACGTAAGTTTCTAAACATAAAATATGTACATATAGTTGGTTGGTTTCTGGTTTGCTGCAGACATAATGTATTTTGAATTGACTATGCCGCAAACCAGAAACCAACCGACGATATACAATTGTAGTTAAAAATAAATAAAATAAATGTTTATTTGAAAGTTTATTGACTTTTATAGTATAAGTATGTAGTCTAACGTAAGACCATGCTCTGTATTCTACGTGAAATAACGTCTTGTGTACAGAAGATGGTCCATAGTTTCAGTTAATAATAAATGTTTATTTAAACTAAAAATTTAAAAAATACAAACTTGTGTTAGAGTTTATGTAATGTAAATATTTTCTTTTAAATTTAGTGAGAGCGACCATGGGAGGTAATAGTAAGTTATATTTTTATGATTTAAAGTCCATACTAGTGAACTGCTACTTTTTAGAGGAGTTGCAGATTGTTTCTTCGAAAAATGATGAATTGTTTCAAATAATTATTAACTCCTTAAATGCTATGAATAATCGGAGTAAATATAGAAAGATTGCAAACAATTTAAAAAATAAAAGAAGAATCTGTAGTATGGCGAAAAACTTGTTGAAATCAGGCAAGGTTAAAAAATCTGATTTATGTATTTCTGCAGCGAAGGAAAATATTATATGCAATATTAGCAATATAGCTTCAGAAAATGAAATTATATTTGACCGTGGTCAAAGTTTCAGCAGAGACTGCAGAGAAAATTATTTTTCAATTGGAGAAGAATACATATCTGCAATGAATGAATCAGTGCCAAATGTTTTGGAAAATTCGATTGAGCAAAATAAACAGAACTCAGAAAATTTAAATGAAATTGATGACAATTTTAACAAAAAGTCCTCAAGCGATTCTTTGAAAGAATTTCGTAAAGACATTGACGAGCTCAAATTTTATTTGAAAACAGTAATAAAAGATTTAAAAAAGGTCTTAGAAAAACAAGGTCCTGAATGTTTTTCATGCAACATATTCAGAAAAGAAATTTAAAATTTTTTTCACAGTTGTATTTTTTGTACAAACGAACACAGAAATGTAAAACATGTAACATGTATGCAACATATTTGTCAGAAAAGAAATCGCTATTAGATGTGCCAGAAAAAGTAGAAAATAATATTTTATTGGAAACAAGAAATATGACGTATATGAGTTCTGAAAATGGAAAAAAAGGATTTTTCATTGGAAGCTTTATATTTAAGCAATACAGGCTTATTAAAAAATAATACAAAATTGTGAAAAAAATCTAAATCTAAAACTAGATTTTGTGTGCAGTGTGGACATTTAAAGTCGACAAAGATCAGCATAGTAACCATATGTAAGGACTGTCATTATTATATTTGTGATAGATGCAAACAAAAACATTGGATAGAAAATACGAACATCTGTAAAATTATTTCACAAAAGATATTAGCAATGTAAAATGGATATTGCTGGAAAACTGTGATATACAATTAATTAGTACATAATTTACATTTAATACAAAGATATTATACATATTAAAATTATTTTATTGTATGTAGGCCTACTGGGGATGCCAGCCATAAAAAATAATTGGCAACGCACATTCACATGGTACCTCTTGGGTTGTGTGGAAAACTATGTACTTTATTAAAGCAGTTTTTTTTGTTTCTAAGTTATAGCATCTTAAAACAATCAAAAGTACCAAAATATTCGGTTTAGATATTACATAGAATCACTCTGAGTATTGCATATTGCAGTATGAACACTTTACCCTACGTCTACACCTTATATAATTTTATCATAACAAAAGTCAAACCTTATATGGAAAAATATTTTAGGGTTAGGTAAAGTCAGGGTAAGATATGTAACATATTAACATATTTTTAGTTTTTTGTACAAACGAACACAGAAATATAAAGAAGGTATCTTACTCGTCAGAAAAAAATCGCTATAAAATAGATGAAAAATCATAAACTTTCTGGCAGCACTGCTGTATTAAAATTCCTTATTTTCATGTGGCAACACCTTTTTGTGCAGATTAGTTAAAAACTTGGCATTACTTTTGTTTATACCCACCCTTTATATAACGTCTATACCTGATAAAAATTTATCATGACAACTAACAAAACGTCGGCAGAGCCGTTGACAAATTTTTGTTAATTCAAGCATACATGCGAAGACGTTGTGGTTTTTTTATTATGATAAATCATAATTTCTTTGTAGTCGTGAAGAGAGTTTGTCACAATGCATGCAATATTTCACTTAATAGTTTTTAAAAAGCTTTTATTTAATAAAAACATCAATATTTTTCTTTATTTTTATATTTTTTTTCCTAAAAATTACATAAAAATTTTATATTTTGCATATAAATTTAAACGTCAAACGATTTGTTTACGTTTTTTATCAAGACAAATTTGTCTGAGCTGAAGCTTTGACAAAATTGTCAAGACACTGCAATAACACTAATAAATACAGTCTACACCTGATAAATTTTTCTCTTGATAACGATTTGACTTTTATCATGATAGAAATTTATCAGGTATAGACTCACTGTTACGCAGAATACCATAGAAGTGAACAGAGAACGAAGCTGATCGGCTGCGAGCCGGCTTGAAGCCGCCGCCGACAATTATTTCTCACAATGAGCCGCCGCCGATGGCTCCGGCTCGCATCGGCTTAAAATGTGAGCCGACTGTACCGGCTAAGCCGACCCACACGGCTCAGCCGAATTTTTTTTACTACGAAATTTTTTACATTTCGTTGTAATCTTAATTGCGAATATATTGCAAAAATATCAATCTGGCCAAAAATAAGCATCACTGAACTTGAAATGTACTCGAGGATGCCACCTAGTAAAGTAGATTCCTCTGGCAAACGTGTAGATATTGTACGCTTTATTGTTTACACCTTCTACTCTGCTTCTATACCTAACGCTGCAGCCACACGTTCAATATATCGCTTTAAATTTCATTACACATATTTTGTGTCAAAATTCCTTGAAATTCATAGCTGTGACACAAATTGATAGTCAATTTCATTTTTTAAATGGTACTGATGAAGAAACAACACAAATTGGTAGCTTCTATCAATGTATGATGTAACCAGATTTTTAAATTGAAAATTAAATTGCCATGTACATAAATGGATAGGTGAATATGAAAGAAATCTAGTTGTCAATTTAAAAAGTTTGAGTGTGGTAGTAAAAAAAGTATGAGTCTATTGCAAATTAAATGAAATTGAAATGTAAACTTTTAACGTGTGGCCCCCAAATAACCTGAAATGCTATTATAACTTGAAGCTACGACTGCACTGTTAAAAAGAAAGCACTAACAATTATGTTATAACTCGAAAAAATCTTTATATGGTTTGGAGCAATTTTCCGTGGTCCTATGTGGAACATTGTTGTCAGATCTTTCGTTACACTACATCTATAGTTAATATTTGTTCTTCATGACAAATTTCATATAACATAAAAAAAATTATTTTTCAATATAATACTATGTTCACATTTAGGTGTTTAACGTCTCATGATCATGAAACATCATTCAAAATTAAAAACACAGTTAATGATCAAACATAATAAGTCCGCAACTTCAGGAATAATCGTTGTCAAATTAACAAAGCCCATAATAAAAATCTACGGCAGTAACTTCAAATGCGCTCTCTAAGTTTTTTTTATTTTCTTTTGTGCTTATTTTTCTTTGTAGTTTTGTTCACAAAATGTATGAAATTTATTGAAAAACGCTGACAAAATAAAATAGATACTATCTCTTGACTGTTTTCTGTTGCAAGTTTTTTGTGTCAATTTTTATGCAAAGTGTGTTTATGCCGCAATTCTGTTTGATCATTTAGAAGAAAAATACAACTTTTTAACCTCTGATAAACAATATGACGTTTAAGTTGATAAAAATGTTTGATGTGCTTGCCGATAAAACAAATACTAGCTCATAATATAAATATGCTTGTGACGCATTTCGACATGCCTATAGCCCTTAAAAATGGTTTTGATTTGTCGTCAAACAAGAATTTTGATCGTGTCTAGTGACTTCAACATTTGGTCTACACCTAACATAATATGTAAGATGAGAAGGATGGATGCAATCGCAGAGAGAATTATGTTACGTATAGACTTCAAATTAGTGTCATTTCACGTCTAGACCTGATATATTTTTATCATGACATAAGTAAAATTCCATATACCAAAAAGAGCTAAGATAAAAAAATAATTTTTCAATATAAAGTTTGACTTTTGTTATGATAAAAATATTTTAGGTCTAGACGTAGGGTTATAAGAAATCCTACACGCAAATTAAAATAAATTAGTATGCATGTGTGAGCGTTTATTAAAATACTTAAATGAAAAACTAACAGTCTTATATATACAAATTGATAACGCTTTATAGAGGCTTTTTAAGATTAAAAATATGTTTAAAAGTCCCTTTATAAAGCCTTAGTTAGTTTTATAAATAATGCTGTATGTTTTTGATAAAAATTTCTTTTACACCTTTAAATGTGTTCAATTTATTTATTCCTGTTCTGTAAATCGAGTCGATTTAAAAACGCTCGATTTAGAAAAATTAAATCCACTAATAGTGCATTTTTCACTTTTTTAGTTTTCTACTTAGAGCTTGACATATCATATATGAAATTAATAAATTAAGTATGTAGGATTTAAAACACATCAAAAGGTCTTTAATGTCCAAGTCCTAATTTACACTCAGCATAGCAATGACTTTCTTAGTGTAAATTAGGACTAAGTCGTATCACCAAATTGAAATCTAGCCGTGTGTATATATTTTATACAGAAAATTCTGGTATGTGATGGGAATCGATTTTGAAAACGAAGTAATTTTAAATTACAATACACTTCATCCAATTTTTGTATTATAAAATTCTCTTTAGTAAAGACATACATATCTTTATATATGTGGAAAAATTTTTTTACTAAAGGAGCCCATAGACACATACTGCTTGCAGCTACTGCCAATGAACACTTGGTATACGTGTGTGATTGATATTTTACCACAAACTTATCAATCATCACTTAAAATAAAAATTTATTAAATAAACATGCATTTGAGAACAAAAAAAAATTATTGGTAAAACCCAAGAAATTAAGAGAAAACGTATTTTCTTTACAAATTTTATTTCTAAACTTATTTTTTGTTTGTTTTACTTTATTTTTTTTCAGAAAAAAGTCAAATTTAAAAAAAATACATATCAGAAAAATGAATAAATTCATTTTTTGTTCATTTGAAAAACTGTCAGCAGTATGAGTTCTTTTCAAAATCAAAACTATTTTGATTTTTCATACTGCATTGTCTGTGTGACGAATACATTGACAAAAATTGAAAATTTTCCAACACATTCTTATTGCATGAGCATGAGCAGTATGTGTGTATGGGCCCCTTAAAGAAATACACCTTTTAAAGTTCATATTCTGTGCTTTGTGAATAAACTATAAATTGCTATGCCGACTTGAGTCGACTTTAAGCCGCCGCCGACTTTTTTTTCTTAAGCCGCCGCCGCCGATAATTCTTCGACTTCAGTCGACTTTCAGCCGCCGCCGTTAATATTTTGCTCAGCCGCCGCCGCCGACAAAACAGTGTCGGCTTCGTTCTCTGGAAGTGAAGACATTAAATTAAAATTAAAATGTAAATTTAATAATGTTTGTGTTTTAAGCAAAAAAAATTAAATAAAAGGTTGTGAGTGTTTATTAGGTCTTGCCGGTATATTTTAATATAATATTGCTGGTTATAGTGGAGAAAACTTCATCTGGATGAGAATGAGGAGTCTGTGTTGGCCCTTAAGGAATTCGCTCAACGTGCTGGAGTTGCTTTTATTCCATATCTTGGGGAGTCTTACAAGACTGTCTATAAAATGATTGATCATCCCCAGGAAGATATTTGTAAAGTTTTCTTCTATGCCTTGTCGACATTCATCAATGCCACAAAACATTCATTTCCTTGTACAAGCAGAATGACACAATCACATATGTACAAGGTGTTGGAAATGCCCTAACCATACTAATTCCTAAATTGGGTCGAATTGTGCGTGACTATGAAAAGGTTTTCCTTGTGCTTGCTGCAATTGAAAGTGAAAATAGCATTTACACATGCATTAACGATGTTCTGGTGGGAAAGGTTGCTGGCAATTTTGATGAGCCTGCTGGCGGCACTGACGACGAAAGTGCTGGTAATTTGCTGCCACTATTGGCTCAGGGTATGGAGCCCGCAAAACTCTCCATGTATTTTGGATGTGTATACCAAATTATCGCATCTAAGTTGGTAAGTAAGGAAAAATTCATGTAAATGTATATTTTATAATAATTAGCACTTGCAGTTTTGAAATATATTTGCAGCAATAAGGTAAGAAGGACGAGGAACTGGATTCAGAAAAGCCCTTTGTATATAGAGCTTTGGTCGAATGTTTTGGTGCGCCGGAAACTATTTATTTATTTCGATACATTATGCTCGTCAAAATCCTGTTTTCATTTTGGTGCTTTGAAAAACCACACCGGAAACTATTTCGATACAATGCTGTTTTCGTATTGGGTGAATTGGTTTTTTATTCCGAGGGAAAATCATTCGAGTAAGTGTTAATTTTTTTATTAAATAAATTTACACAATAACTAAAAAAATAAAATGTATATTTTTCAATTGCAGAGCATATATGTGTATTTTGATGGCATTGTCTCAGGACATTGCCAACGAAAAGGAACCTGCCGCTCTCGATAATATATGTGGAGTAATTGCCCGCCTTACAAACTGTAACTTAATGGAACAAGTATTACCAGTTTTGCTACAACACTTGCCATTACATGAACATTTTGATAAAAACGCTTTAATCTTTAAATGCTTCAAAGTCTTCCTTCAAATTATCCCGACAAACTCAGCGCAGTGGCTAATTAGAATCCATAAATAAAAGTTTTACTTGTAGTTATTATGAGCAATTCCTATCCTTAGGCCCCTTTCAGATTAGGCAACTTTAATTGCTCAAGTATAATTTTCATTTTTATTTATATTCTTTTGAACTTGCTTTTATGTTCACATTCAGCAACTTTTTTGAGCAAGTTTAATTTTCTTATGCTCGAATTTTCTTAATTTGTTGACGTTTTGTTTCATTTCTGTATTCATTGTAATTGTGAAAGTGATTTGAAATTTAGTGTATACAATGGAAGTTGAAGAAAAAAATAATTTAGTTAAAGATATACTTGAATATACATAATTGCCAAGTACAAGTACAGAATTGCCAAGTACAAGCAAGTCTGTACTCAAATCTCGGCGATTCTTTCCCCTTCAAACCGACCTTTCCTCTCACACCCACAAACACAAGACTTGCGCAAGTAAAGTTGCCTAATCTGAAAGGGGCCTTACTATATGTACTATTATTTAAACACATTTGTTTTATTTATGTACTATAGATGTATGTTTGACATAACACAAATGAAAAATTAATAAACCCCTCTATTATTTTTGTATTGTATAATCAAATTTGCTTTAGTTATTGTTATTTTCAATAAAAAATTAAATAATCATTGATATTAACTAACTTGTTAATTAAGTAGATTTTGTCAAGTTTAATAATTTTAAAATGCGCTAAGTGTTGAAATTTTGTAATAGAGGGAATACAAACACAATTGTATATTATCAAAATTTTAAGTTGGGACAAAAATAAAAAAACATCGATTATTTAAAATGAATTTAATATAATCTTTAATTTACTTAATAACGTGTGGTTACAATAATTTCTTTTGCACTTTCTATCGGTGTCAATTGACGCTTTGTTATATTTTCCGTCACTAGTTCCGGACAATTGACCAAAAAACTTTGCATTGATCAGCCAGGTGTTGAGCTGTTGTGCCTAATCCTAATACCATAGAGCCCAGTTCTTGCAACGCACACACTAAGAAGTGTTGACTGAACAGTGTTTCCTGATTCGAGTCCTTGGCATTTTCGGGATTGAAATCAGAAAAGTTTGCCAATTTCCCAGAAAATAGTTAAAATTTAAATAAGAAATATTATAATTTTTGGTACTCTCGGGATCAAAAAAGTACTAAAAAAATTTGTTTTTGATACCGAAATGCAAATTTCATTTCCCATCACTGATGTACATTGTACATGCATGCATACATGCATGCAGCTGTTGTCAAAATAATAGCACCACTTGAATGGTTCATTTTGTACGCCTTCTACAGGCAAATTTAGTTAATATTAAATATCAAGAATTTATTAAAATGAATAGTACACTGAACCAAAAAAAAGCATTCTTAAAACAAGAAATTTGCGTTATCTTTTTTAAAAATAATAATGTTTCTTATAACATTAATGCATATCATTCTTATTTTCATAACGCAGCAGTTTTAAAACAAAAAAGTGTGCTTCTGCTTATTATATCAAGAATTATTATATTATATTATATACAAATGTAAAATAAATGAAAATTAATAAAAAAAAATTCATATATTTTACTTTTTATACTTTTTGATTCTATAGTATATTGTAAGTATGAAGCATCATTAAAGTAAAACTGTAACATTTTTAGTTTAAAAACGAACCATCGGTAATTCAAAAATGTTCTATTATTTATTTAGGACGTTTCATTCTTAATCAAAAAATTCTGCATTATTAATTTAAGTCGTCTCATTCTTAATTCAAAAATTCTCTATTATTAATTTAAGATCTTTCATTCTTAATTTAATAATTCTCCATTATTAATTCAAACGCTTCTTTTTTAATATAAAAATAATAAGTTTTAGAATAAAAATGCTTCATTATTACTTCAAGAATATTTTATTCTTAACACAAAAACATAATCTTTTAATTTCAGTATGTTCAACTTTATATCAAGGTTGTTGTCTTTTTCAAACATAAAATATTCTTTTTTGATTTCAAAATATTTTTAATTTTTAAAACAAGAATGAAAATATATAGAATACATAACGTGACCAGAAGCTTTTTACAAAAAGCGGGACACGATCGTTCAAAAAGCGGGATTTTGACGAAAATACGGCCAAAAAGCGGGATTTTTAAATAAACAACTATTTGAAAGCGGGATGTGTAATACGCACATAAAAAGTTTCGTATGTACTTAGGAAACACAGTTTTTAACTCAAAAGAATTGATTTTAAATAAATAAAATTTTTATTAACAAAAATTTTTATTTAGTAACGTAAAATAAATAAAATTAAAGATTTTTTGACTTCATTTACAAAACAATATACGATTTTTATACAGAACAATGTACAAAAACTTAAGGCGAATGATAGCAAGTGGCCTTGTTAGTCCATATTATCATCAACTGACTACACCAATGTGTCAAACTCTTTATAAAAAAATAAGCAAGAACTTTTTATTTTATTATTGACATTTTGGTGAATGTCAGTTGTTATTCTCGTAATAAGCCCTCTTGGTAATAAATTCCTAAAGCAGCAGAATGTCTGCACATATAAAGCACTGTAATAAAAGGATCTTTGAGTGTGTACGTTTGTATTTTTATCATTTGAGGAGCTGCCAGATCCAAAAAAAATAAACAATAACTACACTAAAAAATATTTGGAATAAATTTTTATCAGTTACATATTAATAAAATATATAAGAGATAAGAAATTTCAAAACTCTAAAAAGCGGGATAAAGCGGGATAAAAATTCAAGGCGGGATCAACCTCAGAAAAGCGGGATAATCCCGCCTAAAGCGGGATGTCTGGTCAGGTTAAGAATACAACATAAGATAATCAGTTTACTTATATTCGTTTCGACGAATTAATTGAATTTTTCACATGAACTTTACCCCTTTTGTGGTGCTACTATTTTGACAACAGCTGTATGTATCAAATCAAATGACCCAGTAGGAATATTTGCATGTAACAAAACAAATTACCCTGTAGGAAACTGAGTACTCTTTAGTTTTTATTTATTTTTTATTTTTACAAATTTGTTTTAGGGTTTTATTTATTAAAAATAATAATGTAATAAAATCAAAATTATACCGGCGTATTCATAGAAATAACATAAATAACTGGCGTATTCATAAAAATTTACTTATATACATATCGCACTCTAAATACAAAAGGGGCACAACTCAAAAAATTTCAGATGTTGTATAGTTGCAAACAACTGTTGATACTGTACAAATGACGCAAGTATGTCACATAAAAATAACCATAATGCTATTTTATATTCTTCAAGAAGACTGTATTGCAAAAGAAATTGTTGGGGTCGTTATAAATTTCTTCAATTACCAGTTTTATAAAAAAGCAAAAGCACTTTTATAATTTTGAGTTGTGCCCCTTTTGTATTTAGGGTGCGATATGTATATATACAGTGAACAAAGAAAAAACTTGTACAGCAAACGCACTGCTCTTCTAATCAAAATATCTCTGTTGCTTTGTAAGATTTTAAGATAAAACCAAAAGCGATTTCAAGGAAAATTAATCAGCTTTCTATGAAAATCTTTAATTTTATTAACAAATTTATTTTAATGTGAAAAAAATAACCTAAAATATAATAACACTATTTTCCAGAGCAAAAAAAAAACTTGTACACTAACTCTTCTTTCAGGAAGGAGCTATGAAAAAAGGAATGCACTAAAAATTAGTACTAAATGTGGCCACGTCTAGCATCTAATAGATTATTAAACATAGAATGAACTGGGGTTTTGGTAATTTTGGGAGCTATATGGTCCAATATGCCCTGGAGAGCACTTTTGAGTTAATTTTTACACATAATCTACAGCTCGCGTAATTTTTTGTTCACATACGCCCACAGAATTTCATTTGTACTGAGGCCAAGGATCTAGGGAGGATGTGCCTGCAATTTTTTTCCATTGAATGGAAGCCATTCTCTTATTATTGAAGACGAAAGTTTCGGGTATTTAACTCTAACTAATCAGTAGTCTCCACTTACATTTAATTTGGCAGCTAACTGTGCTACATTATCTCTTAGTATTTTTAAATAATTCATTTTATTTATTGTACGTTCTATAAAAACCGGATTTCATACACCACTCGATCCCATTGGGCCCCAAACCATCATATTACACCCCCCATGCTTCACCGTGTTATTCAGGTTATTATCGTTAAGGCTGGAGCTTTTCTTTGTCACGCAAAGAAAGATTATATTAATCACTATGATGACTTTTGGGACACTGCTGAATCCAAATTTAATATATTTGGATGTTATCGTTGTAGATTTTTGTGGCGAAGAGGAATTCCAGCATTAGTGATAAAACCCTGAATAACACGGTGAAGCATGGGGGGTGTAATATGATGGTATGGAGCTCAATGGGATCGAGTGGTGTATGAAATCCGGTTTTTATGGAACGTACAATAAATAAAATGAATTATTTAAAAATACTAAGAGATAATTTAGCACAGTTGGCTGCCAAATTAAATGTAAGTGGAGACTATTGATTAGTTAGAGTTAAATACCCGAAACTTTCGTCTTCAATAATAAGAGAATGGCTTCCATTCAATGGAAAAAAATTGCAGGCACATCCTCCCTAGATCCTTGGCCTTAGTACAAATGAAATCCTGTGGGCGTATGTAAACAAAAAATTACGCGAGCTGTAGATTATGTGTAAAAATTAACTCAAAAGTGCTCTCCAGGGCATATTGGACCATATAGCTCCCAAAATTACCAAAACCCCAGTTCATTCTATGAAAATAATCTATTAGATGCTAGACGTGGCCACATTTAGTACTAATTTTTAGTGTATTCCTTTTTTCATAGCTCCTTCCTGAAAGAAGAGTTAGTGTACAAGTTTTTTTTTTGCTCTGGAAAATAGTGTTATTATATTTTAGGTTATTTTTTTCGCATTAAAATAAATTTGTTAATAAAATTAAAGATTTTCATAGAAAGCTGATTAATTTTCCTTGAAATCGCTTTTGGTTTTATCTTAAAATCTTACAAAACAACAGAGATATTTTGATTAGAAGAGCGGAGCGTTTGCTGTACAAGTTTTTTCTTTGTTCACTGTACATATCGTCGGTTTGTTTCTGTTTTAATTTATTGGACAAAAATGTGTTTTCGAGAAAATCGAGGATGAATGTTTAGTTCATTAGTTTTATAAAATACACGATAGAATTTTTTGTTTAATAATAAAAGTAACAGATACATATGTTTTTTATTCAATTCAATACATATTATTGGAAAATTATTTTAAAGGGGTAAGTACAAAAACCTATGGAGAAAAATCTGGGATTAGTAAAGGGTAGAGAAGAGTGCATGAGCGGTTTTTGGCTCACGACAGATTCATATGATATACGAGTATTATAATAAATAAAGTGATTGAAAAAATAACAAAGTGATTTCAAATCGGCATTCAAATCGCCGCAAATTGTAAATTCAAAATATCGTAGCTTTTCTTTAAAATGCAACAACAAAATACACATACAATCCCAAAGAAAGCTACGATGTTTTGCATTTAATTAATAATTTAAAAAAATCAACCTCAAATTTGAATACAATTGTAACATGTACCCGAAACTTAACTTTTACGCAATTTTCAATGGAATGTTTATGCAAATGATTTGTATTAATATAAAAACTTTATTGATGGCGTTTACTTTTCTAAAAATAAAGGCAAAATTGTTTGCCCTTTCACAGTAAGAAGTTAATTAAGGAGTTTTTAACAATTTAGAATCATATAAATTTTTAAATGACACCGCTATGAATTTTAATATTAAAAACATAATTGAAATCGTGACTACAAGTTTGTTTTTGGCCAAATGCATATACAGTGAAACCTCTCATAACGGACACCTCTCATAACCGGACACCTCTAATAACCGGACAAGATTTTTAGACCCAAAATGAAAATAAAAGAATAATTACCACTCTCATAAGCGAACACCTCTAATAACCGGACAAAAATGCTACGACGATGAGTGTCCGCTTATGAGAGGTACATAGATATTAAATATTACTTTTTTGGTCTTCCTGCTGTCTTTTTGCCGTCTGATGATTGTTTGTCTTCACTTTCTTCATCATGCTTAGCGTCAGCATTACTATACTAGCTATAATTGGGTGTACTGGATGCCATACTACATCTTATAGTAGTTCACCTTTAGTACCGTGAAGTATTTTCACTAATTTCCAATGGATTTTTCCCATATATACAGTACATGCTGACGGGCACTACCAGCGCATATAAGTATATTCACTGTCACAAGAAAAGCAACACTTTTTCCAAGTTGTTTTATTAACTAAATCCTGTAGTTTTTGTATGGGTTCCGGCTCACCATCTTTACCCAATGATACGACTTCTTTTGAGTCATACACACGTATTCCATGATTATTACCAATTTTCACAAGAACAGCAGCATAACGCATAGGACATACCAGAAATCTTTTATCGTTACGTGGATCAAATTGAACTTTTATGTTCACATTCACCTGACAAAACATCCCAAATACAAACGTTATTATCGGTAGAGGCGGAAATAGATAGAGCAAACTTTTCCTTTGGAATTTGCAACTTGTTTTTCGACATGTGTCTCTAAAAGAAAATATTGTTAGCTTATGCTTCCAAAAATAAGTAAAATAGTACGCTTACATATAAGATTTTAGCAGCTAGTGTATATTCTGCTCTTTATTTAAAGTTTTTGCACCTTGCCACAACAATTCTATTTGTTTTTACCACATTATTACAATACAAAAGCATACTTTTATTATTATCTATATAATTAATAGGCGAACACGTTTCTTGTAATCCCTTTTACGCCGGAACTACTGCACCGATTTTGGAAAGATTTATATCATTTTAAAGTAATTTCTGCGCAGATGTGCAGAATCTATATTTTATTGAAATCGGTTTAGTATTTTGGGAGCTATAAGCGTTTAAAGTTGCTACTACTACATGCAAACATAGTACACGCTCATTTGTTAGTTTACACTGTGTGTGTGTGTGTGTGTGTTTGTGTACTATTTTTCATGCTATTCCATATTTTTTGTTATTTGTTATTGTATGAAAGCCATAAAACCAGGGTGGCCGATGACATTTTTCAAAAAGTTGCACCAAATAGGGAATTTATCAAAAAAAGGGGCAAAATTAAAAAAAGACGTGAAAACTACACTAATTTTTTTATTTTTAATGTATTATTATATAATTCACTCTAAAAAAAGGGGAATAAAGTGGCAAGGCAGTCGAAAAAGTGGCAATTTGCCCCTTTAGTCGGTCAAACGGTCACGCTGCATAAAACTTATAGGACGAGAGTTCAATAAATTGAATAAGGTTTAATAAAGAGATTTTGTTTCTGTTTAGAATGCGGACGATTATATCGTCCGTTTGGTATATCTAGTTATTAAAATGACGCCATTTGCAGTAATAGAGTTGCCACACTTCCATAATATACAGAACTTGGCAGTACTTTTATTCTGCACACCGTCGTGGCTGCCAGATCAATTTGATGAAGAATCTGAATATATTGGGCATTTATGAGTGGAAGTACCAAATAAAATTTTATTTTTGAAAGTTTGTTCAACAAAAAACTGAAATGGAATATAAATGATATGCCAAATTAAAGGTATAAAGGCGTAGTTTAAGCCACAATTGGTCCGGTCCCCGAACAAATTGATATTTTGGCCCTATTCATGTAATAGTGTACGCCTAGAGTTTGAGTGCAAGTACCAAATAAAATTTTATTTTTGAAAGTTTGTTCAACAAAAAACTGAAATGGAATATAAATGATATGCCAAATTAAAGGTATAAAGGCGTAGTTTAAGCCACAATTGGTCCGGTCCCCGAACAAATTGATATTTTGGCCCTATTCATGTAATAGTGTACGCCTAGTGTTTGAGTGGAAGTACCAAATAAAATTTTATTTTTGAAAGTTTGTTCAACAAAAAACTGAAATGGAATATAAATGATATGCCAAATGAAAGGTATAAAGGCGTAGTTTAAGCCACAATTGGTCCGGTCCCCGAACAAATTGATATTTTGGCCCTATTCATGTAATAGTGTACGCCTAGTGTTTGAGTGGAAGTACCAAATAAAATTTTATTTTTGAAAGTTTGTTCAACAAAAAACTGAAATGGAATATAAATGATATGCCAAATGAAAGGTATAAAGGCGTAGTTTAAGCCACAATTGGTCCGGTCCCCGAACAAATTGATATTTTGGCCCTATTCATGTAATAGTGTACGCCTAGAGTTTGAGTGCAAGTACCAAATAAAATTTTATTTTTGAAAGTTTGTTCAACAAAAAACTGAAATGGAATATAAATTATATGCCAAATTAAAGGTATAAAGGCGTAGTTTAAGCCACAATTGGTCCGGTCCCCGAACAAATTGATATTTTGGCCCTATTCATGTAATAGTGTACGCCTAGTGTTTGAGTGGAAGTACCAAATAAAATTTTATTTTTGAAAGTTTGTTCAACAAAAAACTGAAATGGAATATAAATGATATGCCAAATGAAAGGTATAAAGGCGTAATTTAAGCCACAATTGGTCCGGTCCCCGAACAAATTGATATTTTGGCCCTATTCATGTAATAGTGTACGCCTAGAGTTTGAGTGCAAGTACCAAATAAAATTTTATTTTTGAAAGTTTGTTCAACAAAAAACTGAAATGGAATATAAATGATATGCCAATTTTAAGGTATAAAGGCGTAGTTTAAGCCACAATTGGTCCGGTCCCCGAACAAATTGATATTTTGGCCCTATTCATGTAATAGTGTACGCCTAGTGTTTGAGTGGAAGTACCAAATAAAATTTTATTTTTGAAAGTTTGTTCAACAAAAAACTGAAATGGAATATAAATGATATGCCAAATTAAAGGTATAAAGGCGTAGTTTAAGCCACAATTGGTCCGGTCCCCGAACAAATTGATATTTTGGCCCTATTCATGTAATAGTGTACGCCTAGTGTTTGAGTGGAAGTACCAAATAAAATTTTATTTTTGAAAGTTTGTTCAACAAAAAACTGAAATGGAATATAAATGATATGCCAAATTAAAGGTATAAAGGCGTAGTTTAAGCCACAATTGGTCCGGTCCCCGAACAAATTGATATTTTGGCCCTATTCATGTAATAGTGTACGCCTAGTGTTTGAGTGGAAGTACCAAATAAAATTTTATTTTTGAAAGTTTGTTCAACAAAAAACTGAAATGGAATATAAATGATATGCCAAATTAAAGGTATAAAGGCGTAGTTTAAGCCACAATTGGTCCGGTCCCCGAACAAATTGATATTTTTGCTTAACTTTAAAATATATATGAGGAGTGAAATGTTAACGTAAACTTGTATAAATACTATATTAAGAACTTTTTGGTTTGCTTTATTCAAAACCCCAAAAATAAATATATTTGATGCTAAAAAAACATTGTTTTTTGTTACATTTAATAAATTATTGGATATATTTAAATTATAATTGCCAGTACTAATTTAAGTTTGCCAAATTAGTTTGTTAACTTTAAAATCCTCTCCCATATACGAAAAAAGAAGAAGAGCATGTATTCATCATAAATGAGCGTTTTTCTACAGATATTGCCATACAAATTTAATAATTTAAGATTTTTTGACTTGGCATCACTATAATTTAGTGCTCAAACCAAGAAAAAACTCATTTTCTCAACTGCACAGTCTGCAAAAGAGAGAATATGGGTCTGGTTCTCTTTAATATGAGTGAAATTAATTTAGTTTGATATCTTTAGTTTGTTAACTTCACGGAGATTATTTCATCATGGTATGTATGACAAATTCAAAGATCTTCTCATCATAGCCAGATGAAGTAAGTGCCAATTCGTCAAATTTGCAGCGAAAAATCGTCAAAGTAATCCGAAAACGTCTAAAACTCGTCAATAACGAAACATACTTTTTCATACATACATACGTATATATTGGGATTGAACAGTTCTATTAAATCAGTCACTATTTTCAAGTCAAAACATTTACAATTATTTAGTTTTAAATGATCCTTGGTATAAAAAATTACTTTGAGGAGATAAACCAACCGATTTCTTACCTTGGTTTTGTTTACTCGTAATTGAACTCGACTAAACACTCTTTTTTTATAGTTGCTAAGGATTGCGGTAAAGATAAAAAAAATTAGTTAACTCGGGATAAAATTACTTAACATGGGAAATAATAGACCCTATCATTTCTTCATTTCAATTTTTTTTTATTTTCATAACTTTAATTGTCTGAATTCAGAATCAATTTTCTGTCAATTGCAAAGTGACGCAATTCTTAGGATATCGTAGAAAGAACTTTTATTTCAAATGTTATTAAAATTTTATCACACACTTTTAAATTTGATTAACTTTAGCATCCGCAAATAAATCCGTGGCACATATTCCAAAGTAAATTTCTTCAATGTCTAAAAAATAATTTTCACCTTTATAACCCACCAAATAATAATGATCACACCCAAGCAAATCTGTTTTTAAAAAATTATTCATAACATTTCAACTAGTTTTTGCATTTTACCATATAAATTTTGTATTTCAGTTGTTGGAGTTGATAAATTATTTACAAGAATTTGTTTAAAAACGATTTAGTACCAAATTATTAATACAAAAACTAATATTGATTTCCTTTTACTCCTTATTTTGATTGCATATTCGAGCAAAAGCTGTCAAGTTCAAAATAGTTTTCTGAAAAAAGGTGTTAATTTATAATTGTTTAAAATCGTAAAATTAAAGGCCAAAATCGTCCAGTCGTCAAAATGCTATTTTGAGCAGCCAAAATCGTCCAAATGACGATAAATCGTCAAATCTGGCAACCGTGCTTCTCACATAGTTTGATATGCCTTGGTATGAATGACAATCTCAAAGACGAAGAAGACTTTCACTTTAGTGTAAAGAATTATAAAATATAACTTGAAAACGCTGCGTGGTCTACTTTGTCTAGTTTCTTAACCCGATAAAATAAAAAATTATAATCAAATAATAACAGAAATGCAATTCATTCATGTTTGTCTAAAGATATAATTCAGTTGGGACCTTCGGAACTAATAGGAAGAAAAACAAATACACTATGTGTATTTGTTCATCCAGTTGTTCAAAGCAATTATCAAGTTATATAAAACAAAGAAAAACCAGCAATACAATATTTTAAATAAGTTTGTATTGCTCAAGGTCTATTTACATAAATATTTTTAATAAATAGGCCTTGGTATTGCTTCTTTCAAACACTGATGCACTCATACATATGAAGCTCACACTGATTTGATAACGCGTTGTGCATCTTACTAAAAATTTGTGATCGTATTGTGTAAAAGATTTTTACCCCCTAGCGTATAGATGTTTACACATCAAAACTAAATAAATGTAAAGAAGGTGACGTCACAATTATGTTATATAGTAATCCTCAAATAATAAAAGATAACAACAAAAAATATGAATTAATTAAATTGTATCACAACACACCATTTCGGAGGACATTTTGGAATAAGGAAAATATTAATAAAATTAAGACAAAGATACATATGGAAAAATATGTACAAAATGGTAAAAGAATACGTTTTGAAATGTGACTTGTGTCAGAGAAATAAACAAACAAGGCGTACAAAAGAACCGTTATGTCTCACAGACACGCCCAATAACAGTTTTGAAACTATAATAATTGACACAGTCGGACCATTAAGACCGTCCGAAAATAACATATATACTGTGATGACCAAAGTCACTAGTTCGTTTTGGCCCACAACTTCTAGATAAGTGGTTGGTTTATCTTATTATTTTTATTATTTATTACTAATTTTCTAAAAATTATTAACCTTAACTTTATAGAATTAACAAGCTTCCTTTTTTATTAATATTATATTATTATTATTATCATGACAGGTCTACTATTATACATAAGTGTATGAAACTAAAATTTTGAATCTTTGTTTAAAATTAACGGTTATGTTAGAACAACATACAGGCATACATATTACACAAATACACAACGCTGAGTATACTACCATGCATGATAAATATGCGATCGTCATCATATGGAGTATGTAATGCACTCGTTTGTGTGGTTGTGTACTTGTGTGTGTTGTCTGGCACAAGTATAAAAGGGCGAGCCATCGTTGTATCGAGGATTAGTGTGTTGGCAGCAAGCGCTGGCAAAAGAGGTAATAATAGAGATAGGACACTGCTTTATTGTTAAATCTTTTTGTTAGTAAATTTGAGGCAACCACTAAGATACTAAGTTTCTCTTTTTTTTTGAGTATTTTTATTTATAAGTGGGAGAGGCTGCCTTTGGGAATTAGGACACTTTTTTCCAAAGGTGAATCAATACTCTTATAAATAAAAATTGAGCTTTTTGAGTAATAATAGAGATAGGACACTGCTCTATTATTAATGCTCTATTATTAATTTAACCACGGAGATATTAAGTTCTCTATTTTTGTTTTGATTATTTTTTTTATTTATAGGAGGGAGAGGCTGCCTTTGGGAATTAGGACACTTTTTTTCAAAAGGTGAATCAATACACAATTGAGCTATTTGAGTAATAATAAAGATAGGACATTGCTCTATTATTAACTCTCCTTTTTTATTTGTTTGCAAATCTGAGGCAAACCACGGAGATATTAAATCTCTCTATATATTTTTTTGTTTTCTTTTAATATTTTTATTTATACGTGGGAGAGGCTGCCTTTGGGAATTAGGACACTTTTTTTCAAAAGGTGAATCAATACACTTATAAATAAAAATTGAGCATTTTCTCTTATCTAAAATTTTAGTTTCTTATTTTATATATTTTTTTTATTTTTGTGATATGGCTACGCGATTTAACAGCTATAATTTATTTTCCTTATTTTTTTTTGAGTAAATAAAGGAGTATTGTTAACGTTAAATGAACCTGGTGTAATTGTTTTAATTTTCGTCTAAGTAACCAAGAGAAGGTATGTTACAGTTTCTATTTAATCTACACGACTCTGGACTCCGCTGAGCCTACCCTAGCAACCAGCGAATCCGTGTCGTTACATTTGGCGCCCGAGCAGGGACTCTTTGTCCTTTAAACAAAGAACCACAAAGGGTAAATAAACATTGTTTAAACGGGTTTCAAGTTTTAATGTTCTTGCTCCATTTAAGCAGTGTATTTTCCCATTTAAATAACCATAAATTAAAAGTAATATAATATCTATAAAACCATAATAAATATCTAAAATAATTTAATGATAAAATAATAATAATTAATAAATTAATAAACAATAAAATAAAACAAAATAAAATATCTAAAATAATTAAATAATAAAACAATAATAATAATTAATAAATAAATAAAAAATAAAATAAAAGAGAATAAATATCTAAAACAATAAAATAATAAGTAATAAAATAAATAAATTGATACGAAAAAAGGTTAAATATTAATTATTCCATAATTTTTTTTATTTGGAATTTTTTTTCATATTTAAAATTTTTCTTAAAGGCCTGTTGTACATATGGGATGACAATAAGTTTTTAAGAAAATAACTTGAAATATTCCGACATATTTAAAGAAAAAAATAAATAAAAGAATTTTTTTTATTATTATTATAAATAATTTTAGATTTCGATTTTTTTTTGGCAAAAGAGTTGTTGTTCGATAACGTATTACCAACCACAACGAGACGCTTTATTCTACGAATCCAGCAGTCTCCCGGGGCAATTCAACATGTTAAAAACATCGTAGGTATACTCCCTTAAAAAAGAGGAGCTTATAAATTACTTGACACAGTGTGAAGAGAACACTACCGGAACGGCGGAAGAACTGAGAAGGCGGTTGGCAAAGCATCTGACTCTTGATCACGAAGAAGCTAAGATCCAGAAATTTCTGGCATGGCAGGCCAGCCATGACGCTAGCGCTACCACTTCTACAGACCTCCGACTGTTGCTGCCGGATGAACGAAACGATAAGACGCTTGCATCACCACCAAAAATTTACCTTTCAGGACCATCAAGCAAATCAACACTCCCTAGCGCACCATCAAACGAACGTGTAGCCACCATTGAGCTTGTATGGAAATGGGGTCTAAAGTACGATGGTGGAAAAGATCCCTTAGGATTCATCGAACGGGTGGAGGAACTAGCCAGTATGTATGAAATTGACCTAATAAATGTGTTACGGGTCATGTCAGAGCTCTTAATATGGTTCCGCAACAACAATAAACAGTGGGGCCAGTGGACAACTTTTAAGCGAAGCTTTTTCAATTTCTTTTTGCCGCCACGATAGTTTGAAAAATTGGATGACGAGATTCGTGAGAGAGTGCAACGACAACGGGAGTCCTTTAAGGATTATGTGTTGGCTCTTCAAGACCTGATGCATCATACTCAACTTAATACCGGGGAAAAACTTGAGCGGATTTTCCGAAATTCCCAACCAGATTACCAGTGGTATATAAGTCGGAAAGATTTTGCTAACCAGCACTGGTGGTTGAGCTAGAAAGTATTCCTGCCAGGTCACATCATGTCCGAGGGAACCAACATTGCTCGATAGTCAGTCTAGTGCAAAGGCCAGTACCAGCTCCATGTACTGCCCGAGCTTCTCACGTCCAAGACAACAATACAGAACTTAGATGGGAAGATGAAAAGGTGAAAGCGGTACTTCAGGTCGAGAACTGCGTCATTGAAGGCATCATAGACACTGGAGCCACCCGTAGTTTCATCATATCTGAGTTAATAAAACAATTGTTCCGCAAGCCGCCATATGTGCCTGCAGAAATAGAAGTGCTACTGACCGACGGGTCGAAGACCATCATCTTCGAAGCAGTGCAATGTAAGGTAAAGCTGGGAAATCAAAACCGTCTTCACGATTTCTTAGTGATGAAAGCAGCCACAGAACCGATAATGCTGGAGGTAGACTTCCTTGCAGCATTCAACACCAAAATCCTATGTGCAGGACTGTCAGCGCAAGCGAAACATACTCCGGACAAAAAGTTAACCAAGGTAAGCCAAATAAATTCCAGATTAATGCGTAGGCGTACGCACCGTACAGAAACCTACTCTACAAAAACAAATTCAGCAGTTTCTGGACACGGAACTGCCAAAGTTTCAATTAATTAAAGGGCTATCGTCTGTCGCCACACACCGCATTGTAATGAAGGATGAGCGGCCAATAAAGATCCGATATGCTCCCAGAAACCTGGCTATGCAGGCTATAATTGGCGAAGAAGTCAATAAATTGCTGGAAAAGGGGTGCATTGAGCCATCGCATAGTCCATTTAGTTTCCCCATAACACTGGTGAAAAAAAAGGATGCAACATGGCGCACCTGCATGGATTTCCGCCAACTTAATGCCAGGTCAGTGCCAGACGCATATCCACTACCAAGAATTGACACTATTCTCGACAGACTTCGCAACGCAAAGTTCATCAGTAGTCTGGATCTTAAAGACGGCTACTGGCAAATTCCGATGGATGACGACAGCAAGAAATACACCGCCTTTGCCGTCTCTGGCCGAGGACTCTACCAATGGAAAGTAATGCCATTTGGTTTGCATTCCGTCCCAGCAACTTTCCAACGGGCTCTAGACAGTGTCATCGGGCCAGATATGGAACCATTTGCTTTCGCCTATTTGGACGATATAATCGTTATCGGGTCCAACTTTCAAGAGCATTTACAAAATTTGAAGGAAGTGTTTCGAAGACTAAGGACAGCCAACCTTCGAATCAATGTGGACAAATGTAAGTTTTTTCAGGCCGAGACGAAATATTTAGGACACATAGTGACTAGAGAAGGCATCAAGACTGACCCAGATAAAACAGCAGCATTGGCACAGAGGCCGACTCCAACCAACACTAAGGAAGTTCGCCGATTCCTGGGTGTTACCTCGTGGTACAGACGCTTCGTACCAAATTTTTCAGATTTCACAGCCACTAACACAGATGTTAAAAAAACTAATTATTAACTTGACTGCACCAGGTCAAAAATACTTGTGTGGCAACACTCTATTCTTATATAGCTGTTGTTGTTATTTACATTTATTTTCTTTACATACTTTTTACAACTACAACTAGAGCTGAAAAAAAGTCAGCCAATGTAGTAAAGTAAGAAAATAAAAAACATGTTGATTATTGAGTTCTTGTTTCAACTTTGTTATTTGTTGAACTTCTCATTTGTTTAAATGAAAGTTTATAACATAATAACCCTAGTTGTTCTAAGATTTTTGGGTAAAGGTTCCCTGATGATCTGCATTAGCAACAGTGAAATGCGCATAGGATCCAGCTAAACCCCTCAATAATCAATTTAAATGTATTTTTAATAAAAAAGTTATTTTACTAATTAAGTAAAATAATAATTTGGGATTATTAGTGCGTTAATAAACATTAAACTTAAATTGTAGCATTCCCAAAAATAAAACACTAATTATTAACTTGACTGCACCAGGTCAAAAATACTTGTGTGGCAACACTCTATTCTTATATAGCTGTTGTTGTTATTTACATTTATTTTCTTTACATACTTTTTACAACTACAACTAGAGCTGAAAAAAAGTCAGCCAATGTAGTAAAGTAAGAAAATAAAAAACATGTTGATTATTGAGTTCTTGTTTCAACTTTGTTATTTGTTGAACTTCTCATTTGTTTAAATGAAAGTTTATAACATAATAACTCTAGTTGTTCTAAGATTTTTGGGTAAAGGTTCCCTGATGATCTGCATTAGCAACAGTGAAATGCGCATAGGATCCAGCTAAACCCCTCAATAATCAATTTAAATGTATTTTTAATAAAAAAGTTATTTTACTAATTAAGTAAAATAATAATTTGGGATTATTAGTGCGTTAATAAACATTAAACTTAAATTGTAGCATTCCCAAAAATAAAACACTAATTATTAACTTGACTGCACCAGGTCAAAAATACTTGTGTGGCAACACTCTATTCTTATATAGCTGTTGTTGTTATTTACATTTATTTTCTTTACATACTTTTTACAACTACAACTAGAGCTGAAAAAAAGTCAGCCAATGTAGTAAAGTAAGAAAATAAAAAACATGTTGATTATTGAGTTCTTGTTTCAACTTTGTTATTTGTTGAACTTCTCATTTGTTTAAATGAAAGTTTATAACATAATAACTCTAGTTGTTCTAAGATTTTTGGGTAAAGGTTCCCTGATGATCTGCATTAGCAACAGTGAAATGCGCATAGGATCCAGCTAAACCCCTCAATAATCAATTTAAATGTATTTTTAATAAAAAAGTTATTTTACTAATTAAGTAAAATAATAATTTGGGATTATTAGTGCGTTAATAAACATTAAACTTAAATTGTAGCATTCCCAAAAATAAAACACTAATTATTAACTTGACTGCACCAGGTCAATAATACTTGTGTGGCAACACTCTATTCTTATATAGCTGTTGTTGTTATTTACATTTATTTTCTTTACATACTTTTTACAACTACAACTAGAGCTGAAAAAAAGTCAGCCAATGTAGTAAAGTAAGAAAATAAAAAACATGTTGATTATTGAGTTCTTGTTTCAACTTTGTTATTTGTTAAACTTCTCATTTGTTTAAATGAAAGTTTATAACATAATAACTCTAGTTGTTCTAAGATTTTTGGGTAAAGGTTCCCTGATGATCTGCATTAGCAACAGTGAAATGCGCATAGGATCCAGCTAAACCCCTCAATAATCAATTTAAATGTATTTTTAATAAAAAAGTTATTTTACTAATTAAGTAAAATAATAATTTGGGATTATTAGTGCGTTAATAAACATTAAACTTAAAAAGTATTAAATATTGTGAAAATTTATATTAAATAAATTATTGCAATTTTAAGTACATAGAGATTAAAAAACGAGATAAGAAAAAGGTATTTATGGCCAAAATTATCCAGTGTGAAGAATTCTGTCACGCCGGAGGTGATGTTTTAATTTTGTATATATAATTGTAACACAAGAATAAAGTTTATTTGTTTTAATTTAATTAAATATTTTTTGTTGTCATTAAATATGCCAACTTTTCATACTGTTCTGTGTTACAGGTAGTAATTAATTAAGTAAAAATCGCATTTCATTACAAAAAAAAACAAAACAAATTATGTAGTTCATTAATTAAACCTTCTTTTGTATTTAATACTTACATTATTTTTTGAATCAATCACTTTTTGAAGCTAAACAAACAAAACTGAAAACGCTTCGCCACTGAAATAACAACTTCCAAAAACTTAGTTACGATCGAAATGCAGAATACATAGAATCGTAATCGTAAAATTGCCAAACGGATAAAATTTCGATTCGTATCAAAACGCAGATAGGGGTGAATATAAATTAAAATTATTTTATTTAGTTTTTATCTTAAATTTGATTATTAAGTTATTTGTTGTAAGTAGAGATGCTAATCGGGACAGGTTTTTTGAAATCCCGGGCTTCGGGATTTAGTGATGGAGTCTCGAAATCCCGAACCGGGATCCCGGGATTTTCGGGACTTACAAAATCCAGAAAAATTTGTGCACAAATGTGCGTCTTTATAGTAATTATAATATTTTAATTTAACAATTAATTTTTTTTTGCATATTTTAAAGGTACTTATATAACTCAGACATTTAGTTGCAAATTTTAATTGAAAAGTGCAATGTATGTACACATTTTACCTAGAAAAGAAAACGCCATATATCTGTGGCAATAAAAAATAATGGCTTAAGTCGAAATGTCTTCTTTCGAGATATTAAGGTTTTTTGTGTCTAAATTGTGTTTAGTTTTTATATAAAATTTTTAGCCACAGAAAAAGACGCACATTTACTTGGAACAAAACTGTTAATTTTATAAAAAAAAAGAGAACGTTTTATTCAGGGGTGAAACCAATCTTATCGGAATTGGATTAGAAACCGACAAAAAAAATACTTTGGTGTCATGAAATCCAATGTTGTCGGATTTTTGTTCAAACTATGTCTAGAGTCGGTTTTAGGTGTCATAGAAACCAATGTTATCGCTTTGTTTTTCATAAAATTATGGCTTGTTTAAAATCTTGCAATTTTTCGCAAATTTCTGTTATTTTTGCAAAAGATGTAATTTTTTCCAAAGTTTTTGGATTTCTTCATTCATTTTTACTTAAAAGCTTAACATTTAAAATTTTTGCAAGATTTTGCTTTTCGTAGTATTTTGCTTTTTCTCTCACAGTTTTAGCTAGTTTAAGCAATTTTAGTTTATTGATTGCTTCCAATATTGCGTGATTTATTCCAAATTTCACCCTTATTAGAGTTAAAGAATATTTGCATAAGAATATTTTAGCGTAAATACCATAATTGACAAAATTTTCAAACAAAAACTTGCATTAGAAGCCGTAAACAAATGAACAAAAACATAAAAAATCTGATTCGAACATCGAACATATTTATATTCAAAAATAACAAAACCGACTTGTTTTCATGACACCAAATGAATCCAATATTGGTTTACAAAACCGATAACCAGCAAAACCGACTTGGATTCTATGACAACCCCGATTAGTTTATTTATATTCCTTGTTTTTTAGTTAAGGTGTTATGAAAAAATCCATTGGCAGAAAAATAAAAACTAAAGTGAACTTAAGCTATTATATTGAAATGCAAAATAATTTGTTTTGATAGTAAGTCGCTTTAGATTAAATTGAAAATTACGGAAAACCTGAGATAATGTATAGATATTTTTAAATAAGTTTTTAAATTAAGTTAAAGTTAAATATAATTTTTTTTATGAGGAATATTTTGAATGGGCTGTAAGTTATTGAACTTAAATGTATACAACTTTTAATGCTCAAACATTTTCATATTAATAAAGCTACCTTAAAAAAAGATTAAGTTGAGTTAAGATGTTATGGCTTATGTATTATTTTCCATGAAGACTTAAGCTAAAATATAAATGCGTATAATTTTAATATTAATGACATTTTGAAATTGAAATTTAGCTGAGTGATAGATCTTGAAGAAGAGAATAAGAATCTCCGTGAAGTTAACAAACTAAAGATATCAAACTAAATTAATTTCACTCATATTAAAGAGAACCAGACCCATATGCTCTCTTTTGCAGACTGCGCAGTTGAGAAAATGAGTTCTTTCTTGTTTTGAGCACTAAATTATAGTGATGCCAAGTCAAAAAATCTTAAATTATTAAATTTATATGGCAATATCTATAGAAAAATGCTCATTTATGATGAATACATGCTCTTCTTCTTTTTTCGTATATGGGAGAGGATTTTAAAGTTAACAAACTAATTTGGCAAACTTAAATTAGTACTGGCAATATAATTCAAATATATCCAAAAAACAAAAAACAATGTTTTTTTAGCATCAAATATATTTATTTTTAAGGTTTTGAATAAAGCAAACTAAAAAGTTCTTAATATAGTATTTTTACAAGTTTACGTTAACATTTCACTCTTCATATATATTTTAAAGTTAAGCAAAAATAACACCTTGTTCGGGGACCGGACTAATTGTGGATTAAATAACGCCTTTATACTTTTAATTTGGCATATCGTTTATACCCTATTTCAGTTTTTTGTTGCACAAAGTTTCAAAAATAAAATTTTATTCGGTACTTCCACTCAAACACTAGGCGTACACTATTACATGAATAGTGCCAAAATATCAATTTGTTCGCAGACCGGACCAATTGTGGCTTAAACTACGCCCTTATACCTTTAATTTGTCATATCGCTTATACCCTATTTCAGTTTATTGTTGAACAAAGTTTCAAAAATAAAATTTTATTCGGTACTTCCACTCAAACATTAGGCGTACACTATTACATGAATAGGGCCAAAATATCAATTTGTTCGGGGACCGGACCAATTGTGGCTGAAACTACGCCCTTATACCTTTAATTTGGCATATCGTTTACATCCTATTTCAGTTACACTATTACATGAATTCAGTTACACTATTACATGAATGTATGTTGAAAGAGGCAATTATACCTATAATTCGGCACACAGCAAAGCCTTAAAAATAAATATATTCTTTCTATACGAGACCACTCGTATATTATAGGAGGCCTTTATGGCTACAATTTGGTTCAAAAATCATCGCGGTTCAAAAATAATCATGGTTCGAAAATCAGCAGAAACCATCAAAATAATGTGGCAGCTATAACAGTGTGCAGAATAAAAGTACTGCAAACTATTTTAGTGTGGCAACTTTATTTCTGCAAATACCGCCTACATAGTTGCCAGATGAAATAGGTTCAAATTCGTCAAATTTCGAGAGAAAAATCGTCAAAATGATTATCCGAGAACGTCCAAAAATTGGTCATAAGTAAAACATACAGTTTTTCATACATTTATTGTAATTTATCAATTTAAATTAATTTAATTTAAATTTTACTAACTTTAGCATCCGCAAATACATCCCTGGCATACATGAATTCCCAAGTAAATATCTTCAATGTCTAAATAATTATTTTCATCTGTATAATACACCAAATAAAAATGATCACACTCCAGCAATTCTGTCTTGAAAAAATTATTCAAAACACTTTCAAGTAGTTTTTGAATTTGACCATAAAAATTTTGTATTTCTGTTGTTTCAGTTGATAAATTATGTACAAGAATTTGTTTAAAAACCATTTAGTTCCAAGATTATGAATACAAAAATTAAGATTGATTTCCTTTTACTCTTTAGTTTGATTGTATATTCTAACATAAGCTGTCAAGTTCTTGGTCAATTTCAAAATTGTTTTATAGTTCTGAAAAAGGTTTTAATTTATAATTATTTAAAATCGTCAAATTGAAGGCGAAAATCGTCCAGTCGTCAAAATGCCATTTTTGGCACCCAAAATAGTCAAAATGACGATAAATCGTCAGATCTGGCAACCGTGACCACCTAGCTTGGCTTCATTAGCGCAAAAGTTATTTTGCGCTTGTAGATGCTTGTAGCATTATATCTGTGTTTTTGCCGTCATATTGTATTTCAAATAAACTTGTGTTTTTTATTTAGTTCTAACAAAATGGTAAGTCTTAATTCCTTTTTTAACTTAATTATTTGTTAACAATTTTTTTATATAATTTTTTTAGTTTGAGAAATGCCCTTACTGTTCTAATAGTGCCTACAACAAACAAGTTTTGTAAAATATTAACGGCCGTATGCATAATGAAAAACTAGGATGAAGTTAGCAAAAGTAGCAAAATTGAACATGCAAAACTATATGGCAAATCTCTTTAAGACCATATTCAATTCTGCCACTTTTGCTAACTTCATCCTAGTTTTTCATTATGTATAGGGCCGTAAAAATGTACAAAATATGTGTATATATATATACATTTATACATATATATATATTTTATTCAAATTATGTGTACTAAAATATGTAAATATGTATGTATATAATAAAACGCATAAAAAATTTCACAGCTCTAGTTATCGGCCAGGTTCTGAAAACCATTTCGTTTTGAAGCCGACAAATTTCAGGAAAAAATCCACAAGAACGCTCACTTATTGCAGCTTTTCATTTGGATTTAAAATTTCATATGCTTGAGATATTTTATCCTGCGATTTCAAAACTAAATGGTTTTCGGAACCTGGCCGATACGGCCTCATCATTCCAAATGTGAAAATTTCCAAATAAAACTTATCGCTCCCAAAAAACTAAAATTTATTTTGGTGTGGGTATCGTATGCAATAATGCAATGGAAAATAACGTATTTATTTGCATTGTTTCCTTATATCTAGTTAGTACCCTATAATAATTAATACGATTTGTACATTTTGATTCCCACAAGTTGCAAATCATTTTTATACTAAATTCAAGTTAGAGTGGCATCAAAAACCTAGTTAGACTGGCATCAAAATCATATGAATCCATAGAATTATACAAGATTACGTAGAATTTTAACAACATATTACCGTTTTGTTTTGTAAATGCAAAATCACAAAGCATATAACAACATTTCTTGCAAAAGAAAGTGTTTTAAATTTTTTTCATAATTTTATGAATTCTTTCGTAGAAAATTTGTCATTTTAAAAAAATAATAAATAGAAATCAATAAGAAAAGGTATTGGCGGTATTCGATGTTTGATGCAAATATTAATGCGTAAGTGCAAATGCAAAATATCGTAGTTACAGAGTAGACCAAAAAAAAATCAAAGGACTCGAACCATGTTTTTGTTTACAATCACCCTTATTACAGTTGTCGTCATCGACGTCAATTTAACACAATACCAAAAAATTGTGGCTCGTTTACTTGCTCTCGAGAGCAATTTTGCGCAACTGACAATCTATTTCCGTTCCCTAAGGTCTATAAAATAGCGTAATCCTGCCAACATAAGTCAGTTGTTTCCGCCAACGGATATACGAGCACTAATTTTTTGGTGTTGTGTTAAAGTGACGTCGATGGCGACAACTGGAATAACGGTGAATATAAACAGACGAGAATTTTTACGAAAAAATGTATGAAAAACACGCGTTTTATTGATGATTTATCTTTATTAATATTACAATTCAAAAGCATTTGCTTTAGTTTCGAATTACAGAGTAGACCCCCTGATATAGCTACATTTTCTACATTGTCAATAATTTCCACAATTCCAAGTTTTCACAAATTTTATATTTTGTCTTTGATTTCGGTGACTTGACGCCATGTAGACTAGAATTACTGCCGCTACCACTATTGCAACCGCCTAAGTCTACACCAGCTTCAGTTTTTGCTTCCTTAGACAATAAGCAGCCAGCGTCAGTGGTGTGAATGGAAAGTGTCTTCATTATTTCTGATGATTTTTTCCCTGAAGCCACTACATTTTGAAGCATTTTCTCGTTGAATGCATTTTTTTGCTGTCTGCTGATGTCTCTTTTCAGGTGACACATTGAATTATTTTTATTTGTATGGCTGCGACTTCTAATTGAAAGTTACCATGGTAAACGGCATCAATATAAAAATTGTTATTTTCACATAACTCCAGCCAATATTGCAAACATTGCAGAGCTTTTGCGTACTGCCCGCGTGCGCTTCAGAAATAAGCCATCAGTTGAATATTCTTGTAATAGTTTTTATTAAAATCGTTCTGGCGCATTTGCAGCCACTTGCTACCTCGTTCGTAAAATGTTTCCAGCTGGTTGTAGTCTTCCACAAGGAAATACGAGGCGGGCATTTAAGCACCCCACCAAATATGTCCATTCTATTTGTTCGTTTTGCGGTAGGGGTTTCGTGTCAATGTTACATTTAAAGTAACGTTTCAAATCGGAATTACGATGTGATGGGCTAAGTTGTAATTTATCCTGTTGCCAAGCAATACATACATATATATGTAAAAGATATTATTAAATATATGTATAATCAAGTTTTTAATTATTTATTAACACTTACAGATTTTATAGGCCAGTAGTGTACTTCCACCAATTTTCGTATATCTTCCATGCCAGGATTATGTTGAAGAGGATTTAATAATTCTAAGAAAAAATTTGAAATTTTATGTACATACAACCATCGATGTATGGAAATATGTACAGTTTTCTACACAACCCTGGAGGTACTGCACAATGTGCGTTGCCAATTGTTTTTTTATGGCTGGCATCCCCAATAGGCCTACATACTATATATTAGAACTTATGTAAACTTAGTTTATATCACAGGTTTTATATTGCTTAAATTTATACACTCATATCGAAAAGATATCTTGACCAATAATTTTACAGACATTTGACTCGCTTTCATAGTGTTTATATGTGCAATTTGTGCAAACATAGAATTTACACTCCTTACATATAAAAACATCACAATTGGTCCTTTTTATGCAACAACAATGGCAACAAAATCTTGACCTGTCACCCTGATTCTTTAGTAATAATAATTTCATTTTTTTTCTGAAATCATTAGGGTTTCCCAAGTTCTTAAGTGATTTATTTTCAAGCATTCTTAATGCGTACATCAAAACAAAAATTCCACAATTTGAACCATCTTTTTGCATATCTCTTTCCTTTATATCACTATACTTCCACAAGTTTTTATTACTTTTCAATTTAGCTATGAAAAGATCAAATATTTTTCTTCCAACGTCTAAATCCTCATAAGAATTAACAAACATGAACTCATGAGAGATTGGCTTGAGAATACATAAAGTATAATGGGATGAGCTCAAAATAGGTACAAACAACAATTCTGGTTGGTTTTCAAAAAGTGTTTGAATTTTATTAACGTTTATTTCATTGGTTTGGCAGGGCATGCTAAAGCAGTCGTTTAATCTGCTGTCTTTTAAAATGCTAAGAAGACAAGCATTAAGAACAAAATTTTTCAACCATTGTTGTCGCGTATGCTGTAAAATAATGGACACCCAAAAAAATGCTTTTATTTTGTTTATTTTTCCTTTAAATATCAGGCGCTTCCGCTCTCAACCAAATTACAAATTCTTTTTACTTTAAACCACAAAACATACAGAAGTGACACGAGACGGAAGATTTTTGTGTTTTTATACCTATTTCGCTCTCCCCGGAATTTTGGCGTTGATTTTGCTTCTAGCGCAACAAAATTTTAGCTTGTTTTGTGATTATGCTTTGTGCTTTTATTCATGTGTTAATTGGTAAGTAAAAGGGTGAAAAATTTTTTAATTTTATGAATTTGTGTTTAATGTTGGATATATTTTCAGTTTATTTTCAGGAAACCATTCTTTGGCTTAATATTTAATGTAAGTATAATTCTCAATTGGAAAATTACAAGAAATATATGTATTAATTAATATTTTGCTTTCAGAAATTTGGCAAACTTTTTTCTGGGAAACTGGCAAACTTTTCTGATTTCAATCCCGAAAATGCCAAGGACTCGAATCAGGAAACACTGTTCAGTCAACACTTCTTAGTGTGTGCGTTGCAAGAACTGGGCTCTATGGTATTAGGATTAGGCACAAGACCTCAAAACCTTCTGGCTGATCAAACTCTGCATGCCATTGATACGACTTGTGCTGTATTGGTGCATCCAAGTGCAGCAGCCCAAGACTGCCAAGTATAATAACACCACTTATCGATAGCTTTGTTGATGCCCTCGAGCAAATGCGGTCTTCACCGGAGGCGGTATGAGGTTACAGTTGCACTTTGGCGGCAACATACCAAGGGTAAAACTGTATTTAATGCGACACGAGTCGCATGTCGCTAAATCGTACCCAAGCCGGTTGGTTGTTAATTGGATTCATAATGACTGGGATCTCTCGTTAGTGAAGGGACTTTTATCCAAATTGCTGCTGTTGTGGCGCCACTCTTTCCTCGTTCCAGCAAAGAATTGGAGTCAGAAAAGGCTCACAGCGACTCATTTACATGGCAAGTTACACTCGAATGCCGAGCATGGACCGGATTCCACAACGATGAATTTTGAAGTGTTCACCAATTCCAGTATACACTTGTTGCTTTGTGCATCCTCAACGGTGAGAATGAATAATTTTGATAGTTATAGTGAACACTAGCGTTAAAATTTATCACTGGAAAAAGTGTGCGGAATTGTGAACACTGAAATTGGTGAACATTTCAAAACTCATCGTTGCGGAATCTGGCCCCAGGAGCTTTATCAGTAATGCAAAGTTTCTTGGTCAATTGTCCGGAACTAGTGAAGATACAACAAAGCGTCTATTGACACCGATAGAAAGTGCAAAACAAATTATTGTAACCACGCGTTATTAGTAAATTAAAGATTTTGTTAAATTCGTTTTAAATAATCGATTTGTTTTTTTATTTTTTTCCCAACTTCAAATTTTGTTAATATAAAATTGGGGTTGTTTTCCCTCTATTACAAACAACACTTAGCGCATTTTAAAATTATTAAACTTGACAAAATCTACTTAATTAACAATTAATGATTATTTAATTTTTTATTGAAAATAACAATAATTAAAGCAAATTTGATTATACAATACAAAAATTATAGAGGGGTTTATTAATTTTTCATTTGTGTTGTGTCAAATATACATCTATAGTACATAAATGCAACAAATGTGTTTAAATAATAGTACATATAGTAAGGATAGGAATTGCTCATAATAACTACAAGTAAAACTTTTATTTATGGATTCTAATTAGCCACTGCACTGAATTTGTCGGGATAATTTGCACGAAGACTTTGAAGCATTTAAAGATTAAAGAGTTTTTATCAAAATGTTCATGTAATGGCAAGTGTTGTAGCAAAACTGGCAATACTTGTTCCATTAAGTTACAGTTTGTAAGGCGGGCAATTGCTCCACATATATTATCGAGAGCGGCAGGTTCCTTTTCGTTGGCAATGTCCTGAGACAATGCCATCAAAATATACATATATGCTCTGCAATTGAAAAATATACATTTAAGTTATTGTGTGTAAATTTATTTAATAAAAAAAATTAACACTTACTCGAATGATTTTCCCTCACCCAATAAGAAAACAGTATTTTGACGAGCAGAATGTATCGAAATAGTTTCCGGTGCAGTTTTTCAAAGCACCAAAACATTCGGCCAAAGCTCTATGTACAAAGGCCCTTTGTGAATCCAGTTTCTCATCCTTCTTAGCTTTTTGCTGCAAATATATTTAAAAACCGCAAGTGCTAATTATTATAAACTATAAATTTACATGAATTTTTGCTTACTTACCAACGTAGATGCGACAATTTACATGGAGAATTTTGCGGCCTCCATAGCCTGACCCAATAATGGCAGCAAATTACCAGCACCTTCGTATTCACTTTCGTCGTCATTGCCGCCAGCAGGCTCATCAAAATAGCAATCATTCAATTTTCACCCGGCAGAGAATTGTGTTTCAAAATATAGGAGAAACTTTCAAGTGCAGCAAGCACAAGGGAAACCTTTTTATCGTCACGCACAATTTGATTCAATTTAGGAATTAGTATGGTAATGGCATTTCCAACACCTTGTACATATGTATATATGTGCTTGTATGCCATTCTGCTTGTACAAAGCAATGAATGTTTTGTGGCACTGATGAATGTCGACAAGGCATCGATATAAACTTTACAAACATCTTCCTGAGGATAATCAATCAATTGTAGACAATATTTTAAGACTCCCCAATATATGGAACAAATGTAACTCCGGCATGTTGAGCGAATTCCTTAATGGCCAATACAGACTCCTCGTTCTCACCCAGATGAAGTTTTCTGCACTATATCCAGCAATATTGCCATTGAAAGATGCCGGAAACACTTAATGAACACTCGCAACCTTTTATTTCACTTTTTTTTGCTTAAAACACATAAAAATGATTAAATTTAAATTTTATAAAACTTTTCTAATCATTTTTGCTTTTTCACATTCTTATAATTTTCGTTTTCAGTTTGTTTATTTTCATACTTTCTTAATAACAAATGCACTATTGTTGTCTCTTTTTCCCACGAATTTTAAAAACCTGATCCTAGCTTTTTTGACCTGTCACTTTCTTCACTTCTGTGTATTCTGTGCTTTAAACAAACTGCGTGTTGTGTCAGGAAAAAAAAACAACGATTCGACCCTCTTTTTCTTAGCCCGCCCATCAGCAAAGATCGGCGGCACCCTTACCCGCGGCTTCAATAGTTGCCGTTGGGTAGAAGTCGCCGTGGGGATATGCATTGCTGCCGGTAATACACGAGTTACACCAACGACAGCGCATCCCCACCGCGACCTGTCCCACGCAACATGTCGCCGCGTCAACATACCGCCGACCTTGCACCAATGGTGCAACGAGCCATGCTATTTCACCCCGCCCCACAACAAACGCAAGAAAGAAATACATTTCAATAAAAATAAAAATGAATAAAAAAAGTAAATAAAAAATAATAATTATAAAATTGCCGCCTTGCCAAACAGTGCCACCCCAAAAACCGTGTCCTGGGTAAACAGGTATCCCGGGCTGCCTTCGGCAATCCCCATCAATATTTTGCCCATGGTGTCTGCCCCCAAGATTATATACATATCTCGGCTCTTATGCCAGTGTGGATTGGCCGCGATCCCTGCCCGTCTGCATTCACCTTTCACGTCCACCTCGGGGCTGCGACCAAACGTTCTGTCTGCGACGACCAGCTCCACGACGAAACTCTTTGTCGAGCGACGATGGAATAAGGTATGGTGGGTTTTCCCATCGCGTACTCGACACTGGAGCTCCTTAGCCTCCATTCGGGTGATTGACGACAGCTTCTTGTTCGGGTCGATCAATGCCCGAGTCCAACGCTTTTCCTTGTCGGCCTCCGTTTGGGTAAGTACCCGCGTTGTCATCTGGACTCGGACTCTCCCTTCGGGCAACGGGTGCAACCAACTGTTGTGGTCGTTGCAGCAACGTATGCAACGATCGCGGTTTCGGCAACTGGTGCGTGTATGCGATTGGGCCAAACAATTGTAACACAGCCCATGCTGAGCTACGACACGCAGCTTCTCCTCGATGGACATCACCATAAATTTTGTACACAATCTTATGGCGTGATATTTTCCATCTAAGGGACACTTGTACTGATCATTGAAACGGCGGAGAGACATCTTGAGCTAAATAAGGGTGGAGAAACAGATTTGAATTTAAGATACGATATCTATTAAACGTGGATTTAATTGTCGCAAGGTGGTAAACATACTAATTTGTGGATAGGGCGACTGATGACGCCATTTTGAGTTTTCAAATCAACTACCCGTACTTTGTTATCAGGGCCATAATAAAGTTTTGTTACACGCCCTAGACGCCACTCTGTGGGACAAGTTGGCTCACTTCTCAGAGCCACTAAGTCATTAACCTTTAGATCTACTTGTGGCACCTTCCACTTGTTCCGTTTATGTAGCTCCCTTTGGAACTTCCTCCTTCCAGCGCCTACAAATTTCTTGTTGAAGAGCTTTTATCTTCCGCCAGCGGTTAGCGATACTTAATGATGAGGACAATTCTTCAGGTTCAGCTGGAGACAGTAGAGAAGAGCCTATTAGGAAATGACTAAGGGTGAGGGCTGACAGTTCCTCGACGCTGTCTGGTAAAGGGCCGAGTGGGCGAGAGTTAAGACAGGCTTCAATGCGTGCTAGTAAGGTGGCGAACTCCTCGAACGTGAATCTAAGCTGTCCTGCCGATTTTTTTAGCAATGTTTTCAGACTTTTAATCCCTGCCTCCCACAGCCCCCCATATGAGGTGCAGCTGCAGGAATGAAGCGCCATTCTAACCTCTGGTGTCCATACCTATTAATTGCTGAGTCACTAAGTTCTGCTACTACTTTATTGAAATTTGACTTTATCTCCCGTGCGGCGCCAACAAAATTTCGACCGTTGTCGGAGAAAATACGGCTGGGGCACCCACGTCGAGCAACAAAACGAGCTAAGGCAGCAAGAAAAGCGGGTGTGGACAGGTCACTAACAGCTTCAATATGTATCGCCTTGGTAGAGAAACAGATAAAAAGACACACATAGCCCTTTGTTAGGCGACAGTATCGGCCGGTGAAACTTTTTATCTCAAAGGGGCGACTTAATGTGCTTCTTTCTTCAGGTAGAGAGCCCATAATCTGCCTTTGAAGTTTCTTACGGTGCAAAACGCAGATCCTACAGTTATGGACCACGGTTTTTACCAAGTTTTTTGCCTTAAGTATCCAGCACTCTTGCCGAATCACAGACAGCATGAGACGATGGCCTCCATGGTGCACAAGCTTATGTACAAATTCGGCATAAAGGCGAGCAAGTCTACTGATATATGCCAAAATTACTGGGTGACTTTCGTGGTACGTCAAACAGATAGGTTGGCTAAGACGACCGTTGGATCTTATAATGTCATGGTGGTCCAGGTAAGCAGTAAGCGTCAGCAGCGGGCTATGCGAGTCAATTGGCTTCTTCAATTTTAAGCTACTGATCTCACTGGAAAAGTGCAATTGCTGTGACAGTGAAAAAAGTCGATTTCTGACGAAACGTAATTCTTCGGCTTGAACTTTTAGTGTATCATATCTCTGGGTCACACGCCTAGCTTTACTGGAAAGAGTGATGAACCGAAACATGTAGGCTATTACATGCAGCGCTCGTGGAAGACTAGAAAATCTTTCCAGAATATCTTCCCTTTCAGCCGAGGTAGCAACAAAAACCTTAACATTTTTTACTTCTTCAGTTGTTTCAAGTGGAGCGGGACCTTCGGGCCACTGTAAGTTTTCTAAACGTAGCCAATCAGGGCCATACCACCAAAGCTCGTTTGAACGCAACTCAGCAGGAGTCAGTCCCCGGGTTGCTAGATCGGCTGGATTTTTATTTGAAGATATATGAAACCAATTTTTGTTGCCAATTTTTTCTAATATTGTAGCAACCCTATTTGCTACAAACGTTTTCCAATTGCATGGTGGTTTTCGGAGCCACGCCAGAACTATTGTTGAGTCAGACCACAAGTATAGCGAATATGTATTAAGTCCAAACGCTGGAATAGTACTCTCAATTAAGTTTGCTAACAATACTGCACCGCACAACTCTAGTCGTGGCAAAGTCGGCTTTTTTACTGGGGCTACTTTTGTTTTGCATATGAGCAATCTCGATAACACTTTATCTCCTATGCTAATTCTAACGTAAATTGATGCTGCATACGCTAACTCAGATTAGTCGCAGAAGCCGTGAAATTGAATGCCACAACCTGGCGAATATTGAACCCAGCGTGGAAGCTTTATTGTTTCAATTTGTTCATAATTAGATATAAAATTTTGCCATTTCTGCAACGCTACTGACTTTATAGGTTCATCCCATTCTATTTTATCCAACCACATCTGCTGAATTAAAATTTTTGCATTTATTATTACTGGGGCTAGCCAACCCGCAGGATCGAACAATCTTGCAATAATAGATAACACCTCCCTCTTGGTGTAACTTGATTTAAGCTTAAATTTTTCTGCAGTAAAGAAAAACATGTCCTCTGCTGCATTCCAGTGTATGCCTAGTGTTTTTGATGTGCTTTTATCGTCGAGAGACACGAAGGAGGAGTTTAGTAAATGCTCTGGGGGCAGACCTTTTAAAACATCTCTTGAGTTCGAAGTCCATTTTCTTAACTCAAAGCCCCCATCTCTAAGATGCCAATTAATTGGTCACGTGCCACTAATGCATCAGGAATTGAATGCGCTCCCACTAATGCATCATCGACATACATACATTCGCGTAAGATTCTTGAGCCTAAAGGGAAACATTTTTCTTCATCATTGGCCAATTGAAGTATTGTTCTAAGAGCCAAATATGGAGCACAATTTATTCCAAAAGTAACCGTTTTGAGTTCGTAGTCCTCAATGTCACCACCTTCTGAACTACGAAAAACTATTTTCTGAAAGGGTCTATTTTCAGGTGCTATCATAATTTGCCGGTACATTTTTGAAATGTCGGCATTGAACACAAAGCGAAAAAATCGCCATTTTAATATTAAATTCACGAGTGTAGCTTGTAGAATTGGGCCAGTGTACAATATATCGTTTAGGCTTTTGCCACTAGGAGTCATACTAGAGGCATTAAAGACTACTCTTAATTTTGTTGTTGTACTTTCTGGCTTAAATACACCATGATGTGGCAAATAATAACTTGGGCCACTGGAATTTGTAGATTTTTCCATATGCCCTAGAGTTAGGTATTCTTTTAGTATTGCATCATATTGTGCCTTGCGCTCAGCGTTGCGTGTTAATGATTTTTCACTTCTTAAAAACTGGCTCACTGCAATGTGCCTATTGGGACCAAGCGCCGCAATATTACTTCTAAAGGGCAGACTTACCGTATATCTCCCGTTAGAGTCTCTAGTGGTAGTAGAACGATAGATCTCCTCACAAATTTTATCTTCTTCTGATAATAACTGTCTACGAGACACTTCTTCTAACTCCCAAAACTTTGCTAACTGGTCGTCAATAGAGATTTTTTTAAAGTGTGACCTTGTCACCGTACGTGGAGATACACAACTTGTTGGGCCAGTTACTATCCAGCCAAAAATTGTTTCATGCGCCACTAGAGACCCAAAAATTCCATGTTGAACTCCTCCACGAAGAATAAGGGGGTACATATCACCTCCTAATAAAAGATCCACTTCACCACTTTCGAAAAAATTTGGATCAGCATAATTTAAATTTGGTAGTTCATATCCACTCAAGGGTCTAAAGGAATGCGTTGGTACATTACCAGTTACACGTGGAACTACTAACGCCTGAACCTTGAGGGAGATATTTTGAAATAAACATGATTCAATTGTAAAAGAGGCCATTTTGCTTGATTTGCTAATAACATCGCCACCTAGTCCGGTTACCTCAGCTGAAATTGCAGTGGACAATCTGAGCAATTTTTGAACCTTTTCAGAAATAAAACTTTCATCAGAACATGGATCAATCAGAGCTCGCGCTTTATATATGGAACCGCAATGTACAATGTTAACCCAGGCCGTAGCTAGTATTACTTTTTTAGCGACTGAAGCGTGATGAGATTGGACAACTGAAGATGGAGCGATATTAGTGGACTGTAACTCATTTTCTCCATTTTGATTTTCATTTTGTCTAGATTGATGATAATTACTAAACGCTAAATCTTTATGTACTAGGGTGTGGTGTTTTTTCTTACATTTGGAACACGAATTTGGACTACTGCACTCACTATATAAGTGACCGGATGTTAAACAATTGAAACAGAAATGGAATTTTTTCAAAGTCGAAACACGAGTTTTGTAGTCCATATTCAAAAATTTGCTGCATGAGCTGATTTTATGGTTGGCTTTGCATAAGCTACATTGGATAGAAGTGACTTTTGTATGATGAGTCTTGTATTGTTTATTTTTATTTTGGGCCTGACTATTTTTGCTGCTGTGTGAAAAGGTTTGGGAGCCACTGGCGACACAATTTGATGATATTATATCCGAAACGCTTTCTAACGCATGAAATCTGTCTGTAAGAAATATATTCATTTCTTCCCATTTGGGGACCTCTGTTTTATTTTTGACTGATTGTTCCCACAGGCTTAAAGTACATTCTGAAAGACGTGACGAACATAGGTAAACAAAAATTGAGTCCCATGTGCTAATGTCTACCTTATATAGTTGGAGAACTGACATACAATTATTAATCTCCCTTTGTAGCCTTTTTATTTCTACCGCTGTATCTTGTAGACATGGTGACAAATTAAATAACAATTTTAACTGACTATTTATTAAAACACGTTTATTTTCGTATTGTGATTTTAAGTTATTCCATGCTACTTCAAAGTTTTCGCTTGTAAGTGCTACATTTCTGTTTATGTCCCTGGCCTCACCATCGGTTTTGTTAAACAAATAAAATAGCTTTTCGACTGGGCCAAGTTTGCTATTGTTTACATAAATGACAGTAAAAGTTGGCCACGTTATGTAAACCCCATGAAAAATACCTGTGTCACAAGGAGGTACTGCTATGGAACTACCAGAGTTGAGAACCACTGGATCTCGGGCCTCTTTATTTTTTTCAATAGCACCTTGTTTAGCTTTCGAAAGAATATTTATACAATTGACGTATATTTTTTTTACTTGCTGTTGTTTTGTTTGAACAGCTACAAGTTCTTTTTTCTTTTCCACTGTCTCTGTTGTGCACTCCTCATAAAGCTTCTTACACCTGGCCCAAGCATTGTGTATCTCCTCTCTTTCAAAGGCAAATGCATCCTCTGTATAGCCGGAAAAATTTTCTGCTATTAGTGGTGCTTCAAGGCCTATTAAGTCTTCTGCTGCTCTTATGTATCGCTCGTACTGAGACATTTTGTAAAAAATTGATTATGAATGTATGTACAACATTTACTTAAAGGACAACAAAACTTTCCAATGTCACAAAGGGCAAACGATATAGTGACACTTATTTTTTCTCAAGGTGACCTGATACCTCTTTTGTATGCACCTCTGCAATAATTCATACAAAATACGTTGTATGCAAATTTTCCGTAATTCAATTCAAATGGCCGCTAACTTTTTATGGCAAGGGCAACAATAACAACTTGTTTAAAAACAGGTTCTGATTTTTAACTTCACTCTTATTGAGCCACAAAGTTGAGACACAGTGTACCAGCGAATCAATTTCCACAATATAATTAAATCCACGTACCTGTTCACCTTTTCCCGGTAGAAGGACCAAATGTTGTCGCGTATGCTGTAAAATAATGGACACCCAAAAAATGCTTTTATTTTGTTTATTTTTCCTTTAAATATCAGGCGCTTCCGCTCTCAACCAAATTACAAATTCTTTTTACTTCAAACAAACTGCGTGTTGTGTCAGGAAAAAAAAACAACGATTCGACCCTCTTTTTCTTAGCCCGCCCATCAGCAAAGATCGGCGGCACCCTTACCCGCGGCTTCAATAGTTGCCGTTGGGTAGAAGTCGCCGTGGGGATATGCATTGCCGCCGGTAATACACGAGTTACACCAACGACAGCTCATCCCCACGGCGACCTGTCCCACGCAACATGTCGCCGCGTCAACAACCATTCTCCATTATTCAACGAGTTCTAGTCGGTCGTTTCCAAAGTATCAAAAAATCCAAATGTGATTGAATCACTTATATTGTTAACTTCATTAAACAATAAATCAAAATTGAAAAGATAAAATTTGTCTTGGAACTCTTTTGATATTTGTTTTGATTATAGTTTGCTGCAGACTTAATGTATTTTGAATATACTGTGCCTCAAACCAGAAACCAACCGACGATATAGTGGCCCACTGTTGTTTAATATCACAGTACGGTAGCTTATTTCAGCAAAAATGTAATGCCAAGTTAATTTTATCTTGTATTTAAGTAATTTTGCCATACTTTCAAAGAAAATATATAGCGGCCCACCCAGTTTAATATCACAGTACGGCAGCACATTTCTGCAAAAATTTTTATAAAATGAGAACCACTCAATTGCCTGCTCTCTCGTGTACATTTCTGTCTCTCTTTATATTGAGTGAACATTTTAGTTTGTTATCTCTAGTTTGTTAACTTCTCGCACGCCCATTTTAGCTGCCAACATACCGTAAACAAAATAACTCAAAGTGCCCTTGAGGAATACACTAACAAAGCGCCCTTGAGGAATACTCTATATGAGTACCTCAAAAACAAATAATTGTGAAGTGAGTTATAACGGCAAAAATGCCTATCTTACTGTGAGCTCTGATAATTTTAATGATAACAATAAAAATAAAAAATCCGATGATAGACTTACTCTGAGTTCTGATGATCTTAATTTAAGCAAAATAAATAAAAAACCTGATGATAGACTTTTTTAACGGCTTAGCCAATTTTTCGTCAGCGATCAACTTCGCTTTGTCCAATGCCAAATAGTGATTCGTTAACATTACAGTTGCCTACTACTTCGTCATTTAAATCAGCGATATCATCCGATCCAGGCTCGTGTTTGTCCCTTACCAAAATTGTCGCTATAAATAACCGTAGCCCAAAATCCAAGGTCCAAGTCGGAATGGAGCGATATATAATTGTGGGAAAGCGCGGGCGAAGCCCAAATTCAAAGGTATCGAGGGATAACAGCGCATCCTCCACTAATTGTTTTCAAATATTGCAAGATGACAACGACACACCTGATATATCCGCGAACAAAACCTCCAAGCCGCCACCAATCTATTTGAGAGAAAAAAATTCAAACGCTCTTATTAAAAAATTAATTTCGGACATTGGTGAGAATAAATTTCATATTGAACCAATAAAACGTGGCAATATCGATGAAACGAAAATTCAAATTTATGACGAAACTGATTTCCGCAAAATGGTTTCTGAATTTGAAAAAAATAAAACAAGTTTCTACACATACCAGCTTAAGAGTGCTCAAGGCCTGCAGATCGTATTGAAGGGCATATATTCTTATGTTGTTCCCGAAGAAATAAAAAATGCACTCGTCTTCCAGGAATTTAAGGTAAAAATGTTTCAAATATAATAAATAGGGAGAAGATCCCACAGTCTCTATTTCGCGTTGAACTTGAGCCGAATGATATAAAATTGAGAAAAATGAGACGCACCCAATTTATAATTTAAAATATCTTTTGTACCGAAAAATAACAGTTAAGGAACCACATAAGCGTTCTGGACCCGTACAGTGCCATAATTGTCAAGAATATGGCCACACAAAAACTTACTGCAAATAACCTGCAGTTTGTGTTATTTGCGGTGAATTGCATGGTACTCCTAGTTGTACTAAACCAAAAGATCAATCAGAAAAAAAATGCAGTAATTGTGGAGGTAATCACACCGCTAACTATAGAGGATGTCCTGTATATTCTTTCGTTAAAAAGACTATGGGGCAAAAACCTAAAGTAGCTCCAGCACAAACACCCAACGCTTACTCTGGCACTCTTGCCCAAGTGAACCAACCAGTTAATTCACGTGTATCGTATACCGATGCTGCTAACACAAGCTCTATTCTCACACAAAATGTTTTACGGCCAAATACTTCAACAAATACAAACTCAGGCTTTAATTTTAATCGCCTTGAAGCTACTATTGAAAATCTGGTGCAAACTATAAACAATTTTACAACAAATATGACTAGCATGATGCAAGAAATGCTGAGAATGCAGAATACTTTGCTTCAAGCATTAGTTAACAAGCCATGATCACGTTAAAAATATGTTTGTGGAACGCAAACGGCATTCGCCAACACAAAAACGAACTTAAGCACTTCCTCAGGGAAAACAATATTGGTATAATCTTGGTCTCTGAAACTCATTTGACTTCGAGAAGCCTCTTTAAAATTAATGGATACACCTTATACGATTCAAAGGACCCGAGAGGAAGAGCATGCGGTGGATCAGCAATTCTGATAAAGTCAAGACTCAAGCACTATATTCTGGACAACATTTGTGAAGAACATCTACAAGCAACAAATATTTGTGTCGAACATTTTTGCTCAAATTTTGTCATATCATCAATTTACTCCCCTCGTAGGTTCGCAATTACTGAGGATCAATACGAGGATTTCTACAAATCTCTTGGCCCTTGCTTCGTAGCAGCTGGCGACTACAATGCAAAACGTACGTTCTAGGGTTCGCGTCTTATTACACCTAGAGGTCGGGCATTGTTCAACACAATTTCAAAAACGGGCTTGGACGTCATCTCGAGTGGGGAGCCCACTTACTGGCCTACGGACATACACAAAATTCCGGATGTTATAGATTTTGGAGTCATGAAAAATATCACTAGGGAATTAGTTCATGTGGAAGCTTCTCAAGATCTCTCCTCCGATCACTCTCCCACGATCGCTACAATTTGTAGCCCACTAAGAAGTGACTTACCTCACCCATATGTACGGTGACAATCCGTCCTGTATTTTACAGGACAGTCCTGTTTTTTAACATGCTGTCCCTTGAGATTTTTTTGTAATTACAGGACAGTACAATGTCCCTTATTTCCTAATTTGATATGCAAATGTCCTCTTTTTAGCATATACATTGTACGAACATTAATATAAAATTATCATAAAAATCCAACTGCATACTTTCCCTACATTTCCAAAAGTGAAAAATTTGTTTACTGGGATATGGGAAATTTCCTATAATCTGGCAACATTGTGAATTGTCAGCTTGAAATTTAATTGTCAATGTCAACTTGTTAAAATAACAATGTGAATGATTTGTGGTTAGTAATTTATTTATTTATTTAAATTCACATTTAAAATAGCATTCATTTTATTAGAGATATGGCTCCAACAAAAAGAAAATGTAATTTCAATGATGACTTGAAAAGCGAGTTTCCATTTATTAAAACAACAAGTAGCTCCAATGAGGTGAGATGTGAAAAATGCTTGGCACATTTTTCTATAGCAAATAGTGGACGTACTGATATTAAACAGCATTTGCAAACACAAAAGCATAAAAGAGCAGATTTAGCTAAATCATCAAGTAAAGTTTTAACGAATTTTTTAAGAAGTAATACATTCAATGATAAAGAAAAGGACCTGGCTATTGTAGAAGGTACTTGGACATTTCACAGTGTTCAGCACAATTTTTCATTTAGGTCTAACGATTGCACATCAAAACTGATCAAATCGTGTTTCAATGAAAAATATTCTATATTGTGCTAGAACAAAATGTGAATCCATTGTTAACAATATTTTTACACCAATGTCATTAAATACAATCAAAGCAGATTTGTCAAACGTTCAATGTATCACAATATATTTAGATTGTTCGAATCACAAAAATGTTAAAATTTGTCCAATATTAATTCGATACTTTCTGCCGAATAAAGGAATTCAGATTAAGATTTTGGATGTTAAAGACCTTATTGGAGAAACTTCAGATATTATTTCAAAATATGTGCAAGAGACTCTTGAAAAAAATGAAATAATTAGTAAAATGATAGCGTTTTGTGGAGACAGCACAAATTGTAATTTTGGTGGTGCAGCCAGAAAAGGTCAGAATAATATCTTTCACAAAATGCAAAACTTCATTGGCCAAAAACTGATAGGTGTAAATTGCGCTGCACATATTTTGAACAACTGCATACAAACTGCAGCAGAATGCTTACCTATTGATATTGAAGTTATTATTGTCAAAATTTATTCTTTTTTTATATTTATACAGTTAGAATTGAAAATTTCAAAGAAATATGTGAAGATATTGAAATAGAATATAAAAAGTTACTAGGACATAGCAAAACTCGATGGTTAACTTTAATGCCTGCTTTGGAAAGAATCATAAAACTATTTGAAGCTTTAAAATTATATTTTATGTCTCAACCAAAATGTCCGACAATATTACGAAATTTTTTTATGAATCCTTGTGCTGAATTATGGTTATCTTTTGCATATAGCCAAGCTTCAACATTTCATAAAGCTATTCTTAATGTAGAATCACAAAATATTTCAATGCCTGAGGCTTCAACTATTTTAAAAGATTTAAAATTTAAATTGGTCGAACGGAAAAAGGAACTGTTTTTACCCCTTACCGTCAAAAATATTATTCTCGAATTACAAAAAAGTAATGATTTTGATGAAACAATAACTAAAGAACATATAACAAATTTTTACCAAACATGCATTGATAACCTAAATCAGTGGGATAAATCTTTTAGAGATGTAGAAATTTTAGACTGGATATTGTTACGAAATATGTTATCTTGGGACAAGATTGAAAAAACTTTATCCTATCTAAATGAATTTAGAAATGATTTAAAAATAAATAATGAAGATTTATTTGCTGAAGTGAGCTGCGTGAAAAATTTTGCAAATAATGAAAAAATAGAAGACTGGAGGGTAAAAAATATATCAGTAGATGAAAGATGGATTGAAATTTTTAATCACCTTAAGACAAATGTGGTTGCATATAAAAATATATTGATACTTGTTGAATTTTGTCTATGTCTACCAGCTTCAAATGCTGCTACCGAGAGAGTGTTTTCTAATGAATAATATTTGGACCACCGAAAAAACGCAATTAAAAGTAAATACTTTAAGATCATTATTAATTACAAAATGCAATTTTAAAATGAATTGCTCAGAATTTAAAGGATTTTTAATTAACAATCCAGATGTTTTAAAAAAAATCCATTCTGTGGAAAAATATCATAACTAAATTTAACATTTATGTAGTTTTTTTCTATTTTTTTTGTTAGCCTTAGTCAAGAAGACTGTTTATAAAACCAAATTTATTTTTTTAAATTATAATATTATAAAAACTTTTTATTCTAGTCAAGAAGACTTGTTTTTGTTGTTACTTAATTTTATAATAATAATAATAAATATATTATATGATTATTTTTTCTGTTTTTCTTTGCATTTTTAACATAATTTTGTATTTGTCCTGTATTGTCCTTTCCCAAAAATGGTCACCGTACCCATATGTGAAGACGATCAACCGTGTTAATTGGCCGGGGTTCAGAAAATATCTCAGTAGTCATTGTACGGAAAACATTACGCTAAGAACATCCGAAGATATTGAATTTAACATTGGCAATCTTATCAAAAATATAAAACAGGCTGCTGAACATGCCACTACCTCCCACCTGCAGACTAGGGTAAGTAAGTAAGTGGAAAAAGAAGAGCTAGAAGAGAATGGCAAAAGCACAGATCACCCCAACTTAAAATCAGATTTAAAGAGTGTACTAAACGACTCCAAGAGTTGCTTGCATTTGAAAAAACTGCATCTCTTAAAAATTATTTGGAAGGTCTTGATGTGACACCAGCATCTAATTACTCTTTGTGGCGCGCTGCTAGAAACCTTAAAACACCAGTTGAGTTTAAACCACTTCTGCGCACATCTACAGGAGGTTGGGCAAGAAGCGATACTGAAAAAGGTAAAATATTTGGTGAGCATTTAAAATCCGTATTCACACCAAACACATGTTCTGGTGCTGTTGATTTGCCAAATGTAGTTGCGCTACCCCCTCGACCAATAAAATTTAAGACGCGTCATGTACAAAAAAAATAATTGCAGAGCTCAACCCGAAAAAAGCTCCAGATATTGATGGAATTAGTAACCAGATGTTGATGAAGTTGCCTCGTATATAGGCCAATAAAATTACTGTTAACAATGTCAAAGCTCTTTGAAAAGTTATTCATGATAAAATTGTCCCCAATTCTAACTGATAATGAGTGTATACCGGATCATCAATTTGGATTTAGAAGTCAGCATAGCACCATTTAACAAACTCATAGATTGGTTCAATTTATAAGAAAAACTTTTGAAGAAAAAAAAGTATTACTCTGCGCTGTTCATTGACGTTTCTCACGCATTTGATAAAGTGTGGCATGAAGGCCTAATTTTAAAATTAAAGACTTACCTACCAATAGACATTCTAAATCTGCTGGAAAGTTACATTATTGCCCAGAAGTTCACTGTTGTGGAAGGATACTTTATGAGTACGCCTGAAATAATCTCATCCGGTGTGCCACAGGGGAGTATACTGGGGCCAGTTTTATATTTGATTTATACTTGTGATATGCCATTGAGCAGTAATATTCACACATCTACATTTTCCGATGATACAGCCTGCCTTAGTATGCACGAAAACCCTCACGAGGCTTCCCGATATCTTCAGCAACATATTACTCAGCTAGAACTATGGTTAAACATGTGGAGAATAAAGGTAAACGAACAAAAGTGTGCTCAGGTAACATTTACCTTAAGAAAAGACACTTGTTCCCCCGTTACAATGAATAATCAAATTGTTCCTCAAAACTTACATGTGAAATACCTTGGTATACATCTTGATCGAAGGCTCACATGGAAATACCACATTGACTCTAAGCTAACGCAAATGAAACTTAAACTAACTCAGATACATTGGCTGGTTGGTAGAAATTCAACCCTCACCCTAGATTGTAAACTTTTAATATACAAGTCGCTCTTAAAACCTATATGGTGCTAAGGAATTTAGCTATGGGGTACTGCTTCAGCTTCTAATGTCGAGAGAATCCAACGAAGGCAAAACAAAATTTTACGGTTAATAACATCGGCTCCATGGTATATAAAAAATTTAAATATACATCGTGACTTAAATATGCCACTAGTGACTGAAGAAATTGCAAAATACGCAGGCAAATATTTAGCAAAACTCGAGTCACATCCTAATCCGCTTGCCCGTAATACTTTGAACTTTACTGGACACATCCGCCTAAAAAAGAGGGACACAAGGGCTCTTATTTACAGAACTCCAGATGGGACTTCTTGAAAATACTTTTATTTTAGTAATTTTTTATTTTTTCCTTTTGATTATCACTACTTATGTATTATATATAACTATTACCAAACTTATGTCCGACACTGGCCTGGCCTAATTATATTTTTATATTTAAGATTTGAATACTTATTGTTAGTTCATATATGAAGATACAATAAATAAAAATCATGTATTAAAAAAAAAAACAAAGTTAAAATAAAAATGCATGCTTGGTGGGCCATCAAGCATGGTAATATCAAGCCAACAAGGACACGTACACAAACTTGACAGCAAGCATTTTGATCGTATCTAAAGCCCTTTATGGCCTAATGCTGTTCGACAATAGTGTCGTCTTGTCAATAGACGGAAAAAGTCGTAGTCGTTGGAAAATACACAATATATATTAACAATTTTGTAACACAATTTCAGAAGCCCATAAATCGAAAACGGAAGCCTCGCTGCCAATTTTTTTTATTATTTTTAAATTTTCTATGGGATTGGATATTATTTTCTAATTTTTGAGAGGTGCGCCGAAACTTCATTTATTTATTAAAATTTTTGTAATTATAGCTTACTGTGACATTTACATATATTTTTTTCGTTCCTTTGCTTACGGGAATACTGCACTGCAAAATGCATGACACAAGCATCGTATACGTGTGCATGAAGAACTCCTCATACACGTGCATGCATTGCACAATAAATTAATAGCATCTTGTTACAAACTAATTGCAAAGCAATTGTCAAACTACATACAAAAACCTTTTACGTATAGAATTTGACAGTTTTTTGTATAACCCACTGCTTTGAGTAGTTTATCTTGTTATGCTTGTGTTGACTACATGCATGTGCAAAAATCAAACAAATTAGATTTTGCTTCAAGCATCGTCGGTGGGACTCATACAAACAAAATTTCACTAATATTATTATAATGCAGGTCATTCATTTTGACCGTGAGTTATGCGCTTTAACGATGTGCATTGATTTGACAACAGAAAAATTATGTCGGCTATTTAACTTAATAAATACATGTCTGAATCAAACAGTTTTTCATTCGTAATTAGTGGTTACGCTTTTTTACGCTTGTGTGACATTTGGCACACCGATGTAAGCCCGGCCTAAGATTTTTGTCGCTTACGATTAAACCGAAAATAAAGGTCGATATCTTATATATATTATCAAATAATACACAATAACAAAAGAAATAAGTTCTTTGTAATAAAAATAAAATGTAATTTTATTACATTCGTTAACCAAACACATGAATATATAGATAAAGTATTAAATTATACATGTGCAATATCGAGTTGGTACTAAAATCCAGCTTCCTACATTTAGTGTTGATTAAACTTAGCTACGAAAATATCCTTTCAGAAATATGTTTGGAAACTTTGTCTCAAAATATTTCAATATCCATACTTTTTATTTACAATTGGGAAAATCTGAGCAATTGCTAGTGGGATACAATTTCTTCTTCTTTATCATGTACTAAATTTAGAAAGCACATCCACATTTGTTTTTTAGCTACAAAATTCATTTAATTAAATTAATTTAATTTGCATCACGATATGCAAATATAAATGCCATAAAAATTATTAATTTTGTGTTAAAAAAAAGTAACCAAAATGGAAAAAATGTATCCAAAACGGCAACGCTGACCACAACAGAATTGGATCCATACCTTTTGGATTTCTGTAACAGAGCCGAATGAATGAAATGAAATGGATGAAACTACCGATAGCGAGCAGCGGATGGTCGCCAATTTCGTATTTCGTTTGTTGCAAGAAGGACAAAAGGAGATGTCATATCTCTTAAACATTGCTCACATAGAAAAAGTTAATGCCAGCACAATGACAGCTTTTTTTTAGAATTTCTTTTGCAAATATTGTGGCCTATTAATTGGAAATTTAATTTTTTTTCAATGTATTTATTTGACTATCTTATATTTTTAACAGGAGTTAAATACAACATCGTTTTGTTTGTGATCACAGACGCAAGGCCATATATGTATTGTGTCTGCAGTCCGGTCCCTTAAAACATTATTTCCAAGAATGTTATCCATAACGTGCCTGGCGCATAGATTGCACAGACTATCTGGTATTTTTTATTTTGAAAATGTAAACACGTTGTAAGTAAGAATTAGTTTTTACTTTCTGTTCTGTTTCGAATCAGCTGACTATTGTTTGTTTATAGAAATATAATAAAAGTCGTCAGTTTTTTTGTTTCGTTCAGGTTTGTTTCGGTGCAACCTGTGATAATCAAAAAATTGTTAAGTAATTGTAAGTGACAGTATTAATTAAATAAAAATTGAAATAAATTGTGATTGTACTTTTAGAATTTAAAAATCAAAATTGGTTTTTGTTTTCAATATAAATAGACAGCCGAGAATTTTTACATGGCTTTTATAAACTGGCAGTAAAACATTAAACATTAAAAAATCAGATAAGTTTTTAGATCGAAATACCGGATTACATGCATTAATTAAAATAAGAAATAATATCTTTTTTAATGATAGTGAAGCAGATGAATATATTAAAAACCTCTCTCTATATATTTTTAAGTTTGCGATGTCGAACGACTGTTTTCGATTTATTCAACATTTCTATCCAATAATAGGAGATCGTTGATTTTTGACAACTTGAAGAAACATGTTATTGTACTGTGCAATTAAAATTTTACAAAATAAATTCTTCTTAAATAACATTTTATTATTTTGCCAGTTTTACCATTTTGTGCCATTTTCGTGCTAATTATTATACTTCTTCGTGCCACTTTGCCAGCCATTTTGAACCATATTTCGTGCCACAAAAAACTTGCCCTGTTAATGAACAAATAACATCAAAGTTGGTTGTAAATATTCTGACAACAAATAGTTGAACGGAACAGCTAGCCGTTTTCGAAGGCCACTTTCATCATCAGCGTTCTTCTGTGTTTTTGTCCACTGCGTGTGGTGTCTATCTAACATGTGCATAATTAGTAAAGAATAAACGACAATGGTAAGACTGTTGTAAATTTAGAGATGATAGATTTGGGCAAAACAAAACACATTTCAGCAAATTGAAATATGATTAATCAAAACAATTCACGTATTCCATTTGCAAAAAAGTTTCGTATATAAGGCAGAAACTTACATCAACTGACACCAGTGGTGTGACCACAACTAAAAATTTTTAAATGCTAAATGGGGCTTAAAATAATGCTAAAAATTAAAAAAAAATATATGAAAATGCTAAAATATAATGCTAAAATTTTAGAATAATTTTTTAATAATTATATCGTTATAACAAAGAAATATTTTATTTAATTTTAATAAAACAAACAAAGTTGATTCAAAAGTTAAAACAACAATTCAGGAACATACAAAATACGAGTATATTTGCTGAATTCATAAAACCTCTTGTATCTTTGCACGATCGTATTAAATATAAAGGTGTAAAATTTGTTGCTGGTAATTTTCATATAAAAATTAAATACATAAAATAATTTTACACTTTTATTTTATATGTATGTTTTAAAATATATAAATTGGCTTAAAAGGCGATACGAACATTAGCCTGTTCAATTCATAAGAATATGACATCGGTTTTAGTTTATCCAAAACTTCAAAAATAGAACTTGTTTAACATAATAATAATAATAAAAATTATTCACATAAATTTAAAAAAATTTCTGCACGGCAGCTACCACTAACAAAATTTGCCACGTTTAGGACTTTTCACAATTTTTTTTATATATTTCATATTGAAATTTTTAAAAATTTTTTTTTAATTTCTCTTTCGTAAACAATTTTTGAAGTTTCAGATGAGCTTTAATTTGAAAAAAAAATAGCTCAGCTGCATTTCCGCTTCTACCTTGTGAATGTGCCTTGGTCTGATCATACGACTTAAACACCCCATATACGTTTCAATTCAATTGTGAATTGAGTCTTTCAATTGAATTGATTCTTGGCAACGCCCTTCATAAACTGAATTGAAAGATTTGTATTCAACTGTCAAATTTATGTTTTTCACAATTACAAATTTAAAACTTTTATTGCATTCATTCATTAATTTTTATATTTTTTATTTAAAATTCAATGACATTAAACAAAATTTTAAAAATATATAACTTTTTCTATACAAAATAAAACTACAAACATAAATTTTGACAGCTAATCAAGAGACTCGAACACACACAGCAAAATCAAATTGAAAAATTTACTAGTCAACATGAAAAATCAAAATCTTTTGATTTTTCTTCAACCGACTCGGCAACTGCCAAACTAATCAATTGACAGAGCCATACACGATTTGATTTGGACAACAACCGACTTATTTGAAAATCTAATTAAATCGTGTATGGGGTGCTTTACGATGTACATATGTATGTAATTTATATCCGATTTACATTAAACATTTTTTCATGAAATTAAACAAATTAAAATCATAATACGTATACGAATAAAAATTTTAATGAAAAAAATTACTTTCATGAAAATTTCTTGTTCGTTTTCATAGGAAAGTGAAAGTTCATTTTAAAACTGTCGTCGAAACGAAAAGTTGCAAAACTTTGCTTTGTTTATTACTTCATTAGAGTTACCCAGATTATTATTCATAATACGTATACAGTTCTCGTTGTACCTTCAAAGTGAACAGACGTAATAGCGGAATTTTTCTTACATAAAAACAACCAAAAAAATCATACAAAAAATATTCGTAGTAAATATTAAATTTGATAAATAATATTTGCTTTGCTAATATTTTTATATATAGAAATAACAAAATCAAAAAAGAACCGTAAACAAAAAAAAAACATACAAAGTACCCTTGAGGAATACTCTTTATGAGTACCCCAAAGGAAAAAAATTGTAAAGTGAGTTCTAACGGCAGAAATGCCTATTTTACTGTGAGTTTTGATGCTCATAATGATAACAATAAAAATAAAAAATCTGATAATAGACTTGCTGTGAGTTCTGAAGCTCTTAATAAAAATCAAAAATCTGATAATAGACTTTTCCTAACGGCAAAACCACAGTTTCGTCAGCGATCAACTTCGCTTTGTCCAATGCCAACTAGTGAATCGTTGATATTATTGCCTAGTACTTCCACATTTAACTCAGCGATATCACCCGCTTCGGGCTCGAGGTCATCACTTAACCAAGTTGTCACTGAAGATAAGATTAGCCCAAAACCCAAAGTCCAAGTCGGAATGGACAGATATATCACAATTTCAAAGCGCGGGCGAAGCCCAAATTCATCAAAAATTTCATCGGTTCCCAAGATATCCAGGGATAACGACGCCGCAGCAGTTAACCGTCAAAATCGTTTTTCAATATTGCAAGCAAATAACGACCAAGATGCTGTTTCATCAAAAAAAACTTCCAAGCCACCACCAATATACCTGAGAGAAAAAAATTCGAATGCCCTTATTAAAAAATTAGTCTCGGCAGTTGGTGAGAACGCATTTCACGTTATTCCAATAAAAAGTGGTAAAATTGATGAAACAAAAATTCAAATATACGAAGAAAAAGATTTCCGCAAAATTATTACTGATTTCGAAAAAAAATAAAACAAATTTTTATACTTATCAGCTTAAAAGTGCTAAAGGTATGCAGATCGTATTAAAGGGCATTGATACTTATGTTAATCCCGACGAAATAAAAGATGCACTCAACATACAGGGATTTAAGGTAAAAAGTGTTACTAATATAATCAATAGAGAGAAGATCCCCCAGCCTCTATTTCGTGTTGAACTGGAGCCAAATGATATACAGTTGAAAAAGAACGAGACACATCCAATTTATAGCCTAAAATACCTTTTATACCGAAAAATTACAGTTGAAGAGCCACATAAGAGTTCAGGTCCCGTACAGTGCCACAATTGCCAAGAATATGGTCATACAAAAACTTACTGCAATTTACCTACAGTTTGTGTTATCTGCGGTGAATTGCATGGTACTAATAGCTGCACGAAGCCAAAAGATCAAGCAGAAAAAAAATGTAGTAATTGTGGAGGTAATCACATCGCTAACTACAGAGGATGCCCTGTATATTCTTTTGTTAAACAGGCTATGGGCCAAAAAGCTAAACTAGCTCCACCTCAAGCAGCAACCGCTTACTCCGCCATTCTTCCTCAAACAAGCCAACTAGTTAGTTCACGTGTATCGTATGCCGATGCTGCTAAGACTAGTTCTATTCCCACACAAAATGTTCCACCGCCAAATAACTCAACGAATGCAAACTCAAGCTTCAACTTTAGTCGCCTTGAAGCTACTATTGAGAATCTGGTGCTAACTATTAATAGTTTTACAACAAATATGACTAGCATGATGCAAGAAATGCTGCGAATGCAGAATACACTGCTTCATGCATTAGTTAAGAAGCCATGAACACGTTAAAAATATGTTTCTGGAACGCAAACGGCATTCGCCAACACAAAAACGAACTTGAGCACTTCCTCATGGAAAAAAATATTGATATAATGTTGGTCTCTGAGACTCATTTGACTTCGAGAAGCCTTTTTAAAATTTCTGGCTACACCTTATATGATTCAAAGGACCCGAGAGGAAGAGCATGCGGTGGATCAGCAGTTCTAATAAAGTCTAGACTTAAACATTATATTATTGACAACATTTGTGACGAATATCTACAAGCAACGAATATTTGTGTTAAAGTTTTTGCACAAATTTTGTGATATCATCAATTTACTCCCCTCCCAGATTCGCAATTACTGAGAACCAATACGAGGATTTCTATAAACCTCTTGGCCCTTGTTTCGTAGCAGCTGGCGACTATAATGCAAAACATACGTTCTGGGGTTCTCGTCATATTACACCCAGAGGTCGAGCATTGTTCAACACAATTTCAAAAATGGGCTTGGACGTCATTTCGAGTGGGGAGCCTACTTACTGGCCTACTGACATAAATAAAATTCCAGATGTTATAGATTTTGGCGTCATGAAAAACATTTCTAGAGAATTAATTAACGTTGAAGCTTCTTTGGATCTCTCGTCCGATCACTCTCCCACGATCGTTACAATCTGTAGCCCACAGAGAAGTGATTTACCTCACTCGTATGTGAAGATGATCAGTCGTGTAAATTGGCTGCGATTCAAAAATATCTTAGTAGTCATTGCACGGAAAACATTACGCTAAGAACACCCGAGGATATTGAAGCTAACATCGCCAACATTAACGAAATGATTACACAGGCTGCTGAACATGCTACTACCTCCCATCCGCAGACTGGATTTAATAAAATTTATTCTACCGATATTAAACGTGCCTTATGTGAAAAAAGAAGAGCTAGAAGGGAATGGCAACAGCACAGATCACCACAATTTAAAATCAGATTTAAAGAGTGCACTAAACGACTCCAAGAGTTACTTGCAATTGAAAAAACTGCATCTCTTAAAAATTATCTGGAAGGTCTTGATGTCACACCAGCATCTAATTACTCTCTGTGGCGCGCTGCTAGAAAGCTGAAACCCCCCGTTGAGCTTAAACCACCTCTGCGCACATCTACCGGAGGTTGGGCAAGAAGCGATACTGAAAAAGTAACATATTTGCTAATCATTTAAAATACGTATTTACCCCAAACACATGTACTGGTGTTGCTGATTTGCCAAGTGTAGTTGCTCTACCCCCGCGACCCATAAAGTTTAAGATGCGCGATGTACAAAAACTAATTGCTGAACTTAATCCGAAGAAAGCTCCAGGTATTGACGGAATTAGTAACAAGATGCTGACGAACTTGCCTCATATTGCAATAAGAATCCTGCTATTTATTCTTAATGCCATTTTGCGAATGCAGTATTTTCCACATAACTGGAAACTTGCCAAGATTAAAATGATTCCGAAGCCGGACAAAGATCTTACCAAGGCTGAGTCATATAGGTCTATAAGCTTACTATCAACAATTTCAAAACTTTTCGAAAAGCTGCTCATGACTAAATTGTCCACAATTTTAGCTGATAATGAATGCATCCCGGACCATCAATTTGGCTTTAGAAGTCAGCATAGCACTATTGAGCAAACGCATAGATTGGTTCAAGTTATAAGGAGGACTTTTGAAGAAAAGAAGTATTGTTCTGCCCTTTTTATTGATGTTTCTCAGGCATTTGACAAAGTATGGCACGAAGGCCTATTTTTAAAATTGAAGACATATTTGCCAATAAATATAGAAAAAGTTTTGGAAAGTTATATTGTTGATAGGAAGTTTACTGTTGTGGAAGGAGATTTCATAAGTGTGCCCGAATCTATATCTTCTGATGTGCCACAGGGTAGTATTCTGGGGCCAGTCTTGTATTTAATATATACTTGTGATATGCCTGTGAGCAACAACATCCAACCTTCTACATTTGCCGATGATACAGCCTGTATGAGTATGCACAAAAACCCTGATGAGGCATCCCGCAATCTCCAAGCTCACATTACCCAGCTTGAAAGATGGTTGAACTTATGGAGAATTAAAGTAAATGAACAAAAGTGTGTTCATATAACGTTCACCCTAAGAAAAGATACCTGTTCCCCCATTCGAATCAATAATCAAAATATTCCTCAACATTCTCAAGTGAAATACTTTGGTATACACCTTCATCGAAGGCTTACATGGCAACATCATATTGACGCTAAACTAATTCAAATGAAACTTAAGTTAACTCAAATACATTGGTTGATTGGCAGAAATTCAACACTCAGTCTAGACTGCAAACTTTTAATATACAAGTCGCTTTTGAAGCCAATATGGTGCTACGGAATTCAGGTATGGGGCACTGCTTCAGCTTCAACTGTGGATAGAATCCAACGACGGCAAAATAAAATTTTACGTTTGATAACAGCGGCTCCATGGTACATCAAAAATTCAAATATACATCGAGAATTAAATATGCCACTAGTGACTGAAGAAATCGCAAAATACGCAGGTAAATATTTAACAAAACTCGAGTCACATCCTAATCCGCTTGCTCGTAATATCTTGAACTTTACTGGACACATCCGCTTAAAAAAGAGGGACACAAGGGCTCTAATACTCAGCACCCCAAATGATACTTCTTGAAAATAATTATTGTGCTTAATACGAAATTTATGTATTATTAATTACTATCACTAAGTTTATGTCCGATACTGGTCGGGCCTGATAATTATATTTAGATTTAAGATTTGAATACTTATTGTTAGTTCATATTTGAAGATATATAATAAATATATGCAAAAAAAAAAATAAAATAATACGTATACAAAAATTTCAAGAAAGTACTTTCATGTGTAAATGTAGCGTTACAATTGAAACTAATTTCAAGAAAGTAGCAATACAATGAAATTTTTTTACTACCACACTCACATAGTTTTTAATTTCAACTCAGCTTTCAACGATTTTTTCAAGAAAGTAAATTTTTGATGTTTTCAGAAAGTAAAATGAAAAAAGGTTAAACAGTGTTACCCACTTTAAAGATTTGTACAAATATACAGGATTATGGCAAATAATTATTATAAATTATCTTTATTTTGTATAAATATTTAAAGAATTATAATATCTTATGTTCAAATATACATGAAGAAGAGAGTTCATGCCTTTTGAAAACCATAATATTATTACAATGTTAACACGCTATTAGGCAGAAATTGGCAATGCAGAAAATCTTTTATTAGTCTGTGTCGGAAAATACCATGGTGGAGAAAATTCTTAAGGGGCTTAGACACGGTCAAAATGCTTGCCAAGCATGATTGTAATATGACTGAAAATTTATTAGTGTGTGACACCAACGATGCTTGATGAAAATCAAAAATTTTGACTTTCGGCATGCTTGCTGTCACTTGTTAATGTGTGTATAGTGTTAACCCATCAAACCCGTACAAATTTTCATTATAACTATATTTCCATTGCGAACGGTTGACAAAAAAAATTCAAACATAAAATAAAAAAACATACATTTGACTGGTGAAGAAGAAAGAAGTGTTGGAACTTTTTTATTTTGATTTTCTCTTTTTTGTAAAGAGTGCTGCCACTATTGTTAATAAATTTCTTTATTTAGAAATTTTTACATATTTTTTTTTATCGAAACACGAACAAAATTAAAATAAAAATGCATGCTTGGTGGGCCATCAAGCATGGTAATATCAAGCCAACAACAACACGTACACAAACTTAACAGCAAGCATTTTGATCGTATCCAAAGCCTTTTATGGCCTAATGCTGTTCGACAATTGTGTCGTCTTGTCAATAGACGGAAAAAGTCGTAGTCGTTGGAAAATACACAATATATATTTACAATTTTGTAACACAACTTCAGAAGCCCATAAATCGAAAACGGAAGCCTCGCTGCCAATTTTTTTATTATTTTTAAATTTTCTATGGGATTTGATACCGTTTTCTAATTTTTGAGAGGTGCGCCTAAACTTCATTTATTTATTAAAATTTTTGTTATTATAGCTTACTGTGACATTTTTTTTCGTTCCTTTGCTTACGGGAATACTGCGCTGCAAAATGCATGACACAAGCATCGTATACATGTGCATGAAGAACTCTGCATACACGTACATGCATTGCACAATAAATTAATAGAATCTTGCTAAAAGCGGGATTTCTTTTTTCAAATTTTTTTTTTTAATGATTTTTAATTTAACACCAGCAACATTCAACTAATAAAGAATAAGTGCATTTTAATAGATTTAAAGAGTATAATTCACGCCGTATAGGTAGTAGGCGACGAATTCGCCTGGGTACTGTAAATCGATCTTATGTCTATAAATTAATGTTAAAATACGTGGAAATCATTGGCAAAATTCTTTTTGTATTTTCCATTCTATAGGCTTTGCTTTCTCAGTTAGAAAAGAAATAAATTTAACATGTTGCCTAAATTTTCTATTTTTAATAAATTTATTTAACTTTTTTGCGTAAAGAATGTAGGCAAAATATTTCTGAGAGTAACTGTATGTATTTATTTTAAAATTTTTTTATTTTGTTTTGTTTTCAAATCCAACTGTTTAAATTCGTTAATTTTTAATTGATGTAATTTTTAAAAGATGTGTGCTTATTTTTATATGCTTTGTAAAATGTTAATTTGTTTTAATGTTAATTGTTTAAGTAGAAATATTTAAATTATTTTTGTACCGCAAAACTTTTGGAAATCCCGTGATTTTGGAATGTTTTTTAACTCGTCCTGCTTTTTCGAAAAATTAAACTGGCAACCCTAATACAACTACACATTGGAAAAAAAGTAACCAATTTTGATTAAAAGTAACCAAAACGGCAACGCTGACCACAACAGAATTGAACCCATCCTTTTTGGATTTCTGTAACACCATTTTTGCTGCCAACATACCGCTGTACAAAATATAAAACAGAGCCGAATGAATGAAATGAAATGAAATGGATGAAACTACTGATAGCGAGCAGTGAATGGTCGCCAATTTCGTATTTGGTTTGTTGGAAGAAGGACAAAAGGAGATTTCATATCTCTTAAACATTGCTCACATAGAAAAAGTTAATGCCAGCACAATGACAGCTTTTTTTTAGAATTTCTTTTGCAAATATTGTGGCCTATTAATTGGAAATTTCAATTTTTTTTCAATGTATTTATATGACTATCTATGGGGCACTGCTTCAGCTTCAAATATTGAGAAAATCCAACGAAGGCAAAACAAAATTTTACGTTTGATAACATCTGCTCCATGGTACATTAAAAATTCAAATATTCATCGTGATTTAAATATGCCACTAGTGAGTGAAGAAATTAAAAAATACGCAGGCAAATATTTAACAAAACTCGAGTCACATCCTAATCCGCTTGCCCGTAATATTTTGAGCTTTACTGGACACATCCGCTTAAAAAAGAGGGACACAAGGGCTCTTATACTCAACACTCCAGATGGGACTGCTTAATACTTCTTTTTTTTCCTTTTTGATTATCACTACTTATGTATTAATTATAACTATCACTAAGTTTATGTCCGATACTGGTCGGGCCTAATAATTATATTTAGATTTAAGATTTGATTACTTATTGTTAGTTCATTTTTGAAGATACAATAAATAAATATATACATGACAAAAAAAAAAAAATTTGACTATCTTATATATTTAACAGGCGTTAAATACAACATCGTTTTGCTTGTGATCACAGACGCAAGGCCGTATATGTATTGTGTCTGCAGTCCGGTCCCTTAAAACATTATTTCCAAGAATGTTATCTATAACGTGCCTGGCGCATAGATTGCACAGACTAGCTGATATTTTTGATTTTGAAAATTTAAACACGTTAGAATCAAGCTGTAAGTAAGAATTAGTTTTTACTTTCTGTTCTGTTTCGAATCAACTGACTATTGTCGTTAATACAAGTCGTTAGTTTTTCTGTTTCGTTCAGTTTTGTTTCGGTGCAACCTGTGATAATCAAAAAACTGTTAAGTAATTGTAATTGACAGTATAAATTAAATAAAAATTGAAATAAATTGTGACTGTACTTTTAGAATTTAAAAAATTTAATTTTTAAAAGAAAAACATAAAAATTCATAACTGCCAGTTTACAGAAACCATGTAAAAATTCTCGTCTGCCTATTTATATTGCAAGCAAAAATAAAGCACTCAAAATTTGTTTTTGTTTTAAATATAAATAGACAGCCGAGAATTTTTACATGGCTTCTATAAACTGGCATTAAAACATTAAACATTAAAAAATCACATAAGTTGAAAAAAGTTTTTAGATCGAAATACCGGATTACATGCATTAATTAAAATAAGAAATAATATATTTTTTAATGAAAGTGAAGCAGATGAATATATTAAAAACCTTTCTAAACGACAATGGTAAGACTGTTGTAAATTTAGAGATGGTAGATTTGGGCTTTCATTACAAAACACCTTTCAGCAAATTGAAATACGATTAATCAAAACAATTCACGTATTCCATTTGAAAAAAAGTTTCGTATATAAGGCAGAAATCTACATCAACTGACACCAGTGGTGTGGCCGCAACTAAGAAATTTTAAATGCTAAATGGGGCTTAAAATAATGCTAAAAATTTAAAAAAAAATATTTGAAAATGCTAAAATATAATGCTAAAATTTTGGAATGATTTTTTTAATAATTATATCGTTATAACGAAGAAATATTTTATTTAATTTTAATAAAACAAAGTTGATTCAAAACTTAAAACAACAATTCAGAAACATACAAAATACGAGTACAATTGCTGAATTTATAAAACCTCTTGTATCTTTGTACGATCGTATTAAATACAAAGGTATAAAGTTTGTTGCTGGTAATTTTCATATAAAAATTAAATACATAAAATAATTTTACACTTTTATTTTATATGTGTGTTTTAAAATAAATTAGCTTAAAAGGCGATACGAACATTAGCCTGTTCAATTCATAAGAATATGACATCGGTTTTAGTTTATCCAAAACTTCAAAAATAGAATTTGTTTAACATAATAATAATAATAAAAATTATTCACATAAATTGGAAAAAATTTCTGCACGGCAGCTACCACTAACAAAATTTGCCACGTTTAGGACTTTTCACAATTTTTTAATAGTTTTTTCATATTTTTAAATTTGTTTTATATTTTTCATATTGAAATTTTAAAAATTTTTTTTTAATTCCTCTTTCTCTTTCGAGTATTCGTTGTACCTTCATAGTGAACAGACGTATTAGCGGATTTTTTTTTACATACATAAGTACAAGCTAAACAAAAAAAAACCATACAAAAAAATATTTGTAGTACATAATATTAGTTGTACAATAACTTTGATAAACAAGCTTTTTTTTTTTTGCTTTGCTAATATTAATTTACATAGACAGTAATAACTAAAACAAAAAACAACCGTAAACAAAATAACTTAAAATGCCCTTGAGGAATACACTAATAAAGTGCCCTTGAGGAATACTCTATATGAGTACCTCAAAAACAAATAATTGTGAAGTGAGTGATAACGGCAGAAATGCCTATCTTACTGTGAGCTCTGATGATCTTAATGATAACTATAGAAATAAAAAATCTGATGATAGACTTACAGTGAGTTCTGATGCTCTTAATATAAACAAAATAAATAAAAAACCTGATGACAGACTTTTTTTAACGGCTAAGCCAATTTTTCGTCAGCGATCAACTTCGCTTTGTCCAATGCCAACTAGTGATTTGTTAACATTACAATCTGTCACTATAAATAAGAGTAGCCCAAAACCCAAGGTCCAAGTCGGAATGGACCGATATATAATTGTCGGAAAGCGCGGGCGAAGCCCAAATTCTACTAAAATTGCATCTGCCTCAAAGGTATCTAGGGATAACAGCGCATCCTCCACTAATCGTTTTCAAATATTGCAAGATGACAACGACATACCTGACATATCCGCGAACAAAACCTCCAACCCGCCACCAATCTATTTGAGACAAAAAAATTCAAACGCTCTTATTAAGAAATTAATTTCGGTCATTGGTGAGAATAAATTTCACATTGTTCCAATAAAACGTGGCAATATCGATGAAACGAAAATTCAAATTTATGACGAAACAGATTTCCGCAAAATGGTTTCTGAATTTGAAAAAAATAAAACAAGTTTCTACACATACCAGCTTAAGAGTGCTAAAGGCCTGCAGATCGTATTGAAGGGCATAGATTCTTATGTTGTTCCCGAAGAAATAAAAGATGCACTCGTAATCCAGGGATTCAAGGTAAAAAATCTTTCCAATATAATAAATAGGGAGAAGATTCCCCAGCCTCTATTTCGCGTTGAACTTGAGCCGAATGATATAAAATTGAGAAAAAATGAGACGCGCCCAATTTATAATTTAAAATATCTTTTGTACCGAAAAATAACAGTTAAAGAACCACATAAGCGTTCTTGACCCGTACAGTGCCATAATTGTCAAGAATATGGCCACACAAAAACTTACTGCAAATTACCTACAGTTTGTGTTATTTGCGGTGAATTGCACGGTACTGCTAGTTGTACTAAACCAAAAGATCAATCAGAAAAAAAATGCAGTAATTTTGGAGGTAATCACACCGCTAATTATAGAGGATGTCCTGTATATTCTTTCGTTAAAAAGGCTATGGGGCAAAAACCTAAAGTAGCTCCAGCACAAACAGCAAACACTTACTCCGCCGCTCTTGCGCAAGTGAGCCACGTGTATCGTATGCCGATGCTGCTAAGGCAAGCTCTATTCCCACACAAAATGTTCCACGGCCAAATACTTCAACAAATACAAACTCAGGCTTTAATTTTAATCGCCTTGAAGCTACTATTGAAAATCTGGTGCAAACTATAAACAATTTTACAACAAGTATGACTAGCATGATGCAAGAAATGCTGAGAATGCAAAATACTCTGCTCCAAGCATTACTTAACAAACCATGAACACGTTAAAAATATGTTTCTGGAACGCAAACGGCATTCGCCAACACAAAAACGAACTTGAGCACTTCCTCACGGAAAAAAATATTGATATAATGTTGGTCTCTGAGACTCATTTGACTTCGAGAAGCATGTTTAAAATTTATGGCTACACTTTATATGATTCAAAGGACCCGAGAGGAAGAGCATGCGGTGGATCAGCAATTCTGATAAAGCCAAGACTCAAGCACTATATTCTGGACAACATTTGTGAAGAACATCTACAAGCAACAAATATTTGTATCGAAAATTTCTGCTCAAATTTTGTCATATCATCAATTTACTCCCCTCCTAGGTTCGCAATTACTGAGGATCAGTACGAGGATTTCTACAAATGCCTTGGCCCTTGCTTCGTAGCAGCTGGCGACTACAATGCAAAACATACGTTCTGGGGTTCGCGTCTTATTACACCTAGAGGTCGGGCATTGTTCAACACAATTTCAAAAATGGGCTTGGACGTCATTTCGAGTGGGGAGCCCACTTACTGGCCTACGGACATACAAAAAATTCCGGATGTTATAGATTTTGGAGTCATGAAAAATATTTCTAGGGAATTAGTTCATGTTGAAGCGTCTCAAGATCTCTCCTCCGATCACTCTCCCACGATCGTTACAATTTGTAGCCCACTAAGAAGTGACTTACCTCACCCGTATGTGAAGACGATCAACCATGTTAATTGGCTGGGGTTCAGAAAATATCTCAGTAGTCATTGTACGGAAAACATTACGCTAAGAACATCCGAAGATATTGAATTTAACATTGGCAATCTTATCAAAAATATAAAACAGGCTGCTGAACATGCAACTACCTCCCACCCGCAGACTGGATTTAATAGCATTTACTCTACGGATATTGAACGTCTCGTAAGTGAAAAAAGAAGAGGTAGAAGGGAATGGCAACAGCACAGATCGCCCCAACACAAAATCAGATTTAAAGAGTGCACTAAACGACTCCAAGATTTACTTGCATTTGAAAAAACTGCATCTTTTAAAAACTATCTGGAAGGTCTTGATGCCACACCAGCATCTAATTACTCTTTGTGGCGTGCTGCTAGAAAGCTTAAAACACCTGTTGCGTTTAACCCACCTCTGCGTACATCTACCGGTGGTTGGGCAAGAAGCGATACTGAAAAAGGTAAAATATTTGCTGAGCATTTAAAATCAGTATTTACCCCTAACACATGTAGTGGTGTTATTGATTTGCCGAATGTAGTTGCGCTACCCCCTCGACCCATAAAATTTAGAACGCGTGATGTATAAAAACTAATCGCTGAACTTAACCCGAAGAAAGCTCCGGGTATTGATGGAATTAGTAATAAAGTTGCCTCGTATTGCAATTAGAATCCTGTTATTTATTTTTAACGCCATTTTACGACTGGAGTATTATCCAAATAGCTGGAAGCTTGCCAAAGTTAAAATGATTCCAAAGCCGGGCAAAGACCTTACCAAGGCTGAGTCATACAGGCCAATAAGTCTGCTATCAACAATGTCAAAACTTTTCGAAAAACTGTTCATGACAAAATTGTCCCCAATTCTAGTTAGTAGTGGGTGCATACCGGACCATCAATTTGGTTTTAGAAGTCAGCATAGCACTATCGAACAAACTCATAGATTGGTTCAATTTATAAGAAGTACATTTGAAGAAAAGAAGTATTGTTCTGCGCTGTTTATCGACGTTTCTCAGGCATTTGATAAATTGTGGCATGAAGGCCTAATTTTAAAATTAAAAACATACCTGCCAATAAACGTTGTAAGTCTTTTGGAAAGTTACATTACTGCCCGGAAGTTCACTGTTGTGGAAGGAGACTTAATGAGCATGCCTGAAACTATCTCATCCGGTGTGCCACAGGGGAGTATACTGGGGCCAGTTTTGTATTTGATTTATACTTGTGATATGCCTCTGAGCAGCAATATCCATACATCTACGTTTGCCGATGATACAGCTTGCCTTAGTATGCACGAAAACCCTCACGAGGCTTCCCGATATCTACAAGAACATATTACACAACTGGAACTATGGTTAAATTTATGGAGAATCAAAGTAAACGAGCAAAAGTGTGTCCAGGTAACATTTACCCTGCGAAGAGATACTTGTTCGCCAATTCGAATCAACAATCAAGTTGTTCTTCAACATTCACACGTAAAATACCTTGGTATACACCTTGATCGACGGCTTACATGGAAGCCCCATATTGACTCAAAGCTAACACAAATGAAACTAAAATTAACTCAGATACATTGGCTGATTGGTAGAAATTCAACACTCAGTCTAGATTGTAAACTTTTAATATACAAGGCGATTTTGAAACCAATATGGTGCTACGGAATACAGTTATGGGGCACTGCTTCAGCATCCAATATAGAGAGAATCCAACGAAGGCAAAATAAGATTTTAAGACTAATAACATCGGCTCCATGGTACATTAAAAACTCAAATATACATCGTGATTTAAATATACCACTAGTGACTGAAGAAATCGCAAAATACGCAGGCAAATACATAACAAAACTCGAGACCCATCCTAATCTCCTTGCTCGTAATATATTGAAGTTTACTGGACACATCCGCTTAAAAAAGAGGGACACAAGGGCTCTAATACTCAACACTCCAGAATAAACTGCTTGAATATATCTACTTTTGTTTTTGCTTATCACGACTTATGTATTATTAATAACTGTCACTAAGTTTATGTCCGACACTGGTCGGGCCTAATTAATTATATTTAGATTTAAGATTTGAATACTTATTGTTAGTTCATATTTGAAGATTCAATAAATAAACATATGTATTAAAAAAAAAATTTCTCTTTCGTAAACAATTTTAGAAGGTTCAGATGAGCTTTAATTTGGAAAAAAATAGCTCAGCTGCATTTCCGCTACTACCTTGTGAAAGTGCCTTGGTCTAATCATACGACTTAAGCACCCCATACACGTTTCAATTCAATTGTGAATTGAGTCTTTCAATTGAATTGATTCTTGGCAACGCCCTTCATAAACTGAATTGAAAGATTTGTATTCAACTGTCAAATTTATGTTTTTCACAATTACAAATTTAAAACTTTTATTGCATTCATTCATTAATTTTTATATTTTTTATTTAAAATTCAATGAAATTAAACACAATTATAAAAACATATAAATTTTTCTATACAAAATAAAGCTACAAACATAAATTTTGACAGCTAATCAAGAGACTCGAACACACACAGCACAATTAGAGATTTTCTTTTCCCGGACTTTTTCATTTCCCGGGAAAGCGGGAAAAGGTTTTCGGTTTCCCGGGAAATCCCGGTAATTCCCGCCCAGTACAAAACAATACAAAATATTTTTAAATTTAATTTATTTCAACAAAAACAAATTATAATTCATGAGATCGATTAAATAATAACGTTTTATACACACATTAGTTAAAAAATAAACCCGTTTCCGTTCTTTATAAAATAGTAATACATAGATACAAATATTATAAAAAAAATTATACGAGTATTATTTAAAAAATATTACAAAATATCCCCCTTATTAAAAAATCATTCTTAAACTTAAAGTTGGTTTAAAAAACGAATTTTGTATGGCAAAACCAGTTTTAACTCATGCTTTAACTTTAACAATCGTTTTTGCATAAGGGCATATTTCTTTGGAAATAGGACGTTAGTACAGAATAAGCTGTTAATGCTATTAACCGTACTAGTTACCAAATAGAATCTGTTATTTGTATTTTTTCTATTTCCTTCCTCATTTCTGTTTTTCACTTTTATGAATTGTTGTAGAATTAAATTTTGAACATCGCGTTCTGCTTTTTCCAAATAAAGGCATCTAAATCTCAGAACGCATGCGTGCCAGATGTAAACTCGGCCTTAGTTGTTGTAAAGCTTTAGCTATTGTGATATTGCCATCACCATTGCACCATCGCATACATAAAGTGGATAACGACACTCATCAAGAAATGTATAAATACAAATTAAGTTGCCATAACAAAATTAAAAAATCCCGGGAATTCCCGCAAAAATTTCCCGGGATTTCTTTCCCGGAAAATGTGCGGGATCCCGGGAAATTTTTCCCGGGAAATCCCGTATGAAAAACACTAAGCACAATCGAATGGAAAAATTTACTAGTCAACATGAAAAATCAATATCTTTTGATTTTTCTTCAACCGACTCGACAACTGCCAAACTAATCAATTGACAGAGCCATACACGATTTGATTTGGACAACCACCGACTTAGTTGAAAATCAAATTAACATGCCTATTCACAGAAAGTATTGTGACTGAAAAATAGTCATAACTTTAACATTGTGACTAAAGACTAAAATTTCCGATTCCCAAATCGGATAAAATATATAAATAATTAATTATATAAATGTTTAAAATAAAGATATAAATGTATACAATCATAGTAATTGTGACAGAAATTTTAAACGAAAATAATCAAAATTACAAACTTTAAACAAGAAACTAATTTGGAAATGTTTGAAGATATTTATGTAATATATGTACGTACATACGTACTTATATAAATTTGGCTGAAGCAGCGCCGAAATGAATTTATTAAAAGAGAAATATAGATAAAGCTAAAAAAGCAATCTGTTTTCTTTATAGGAGTCCACATTAGAAAAGTTTTATAATTGTTATTGTATGCCTATGGAGGATACCAAAAACACATTTCAAATAGCTTCTTGATGCCATTTGTGACATTTTTGATAAAAGCTCATTTCGGTGGTGAAGTAAAGTTTCCGCAAACAATCGAAGATCAAGCGAAATCAATGTTTGTGCCGTTGGTTTGGTCGTGTATGGGAATTTTGTGCGATTGTACATTTTCCTGTAGCGATGTGAAATATGTATAGTTTGATATTTTGCTGATGGTACCAGCTTGCTGGTGTAATATATGGTGAAATTAGCTCAGTTGAGGAAAGTTGTCATGGAATAAACATACATTTAAAAAATATCATTTGTTGAAACATAATTTGCAAAATATCAAGTTCCTACTTGACATCGCTACAGCAAAACGTACCATCACACAAAATGCCCATAGTGTAGTGTATGGCCCCTTAAGAAATAATAATATTGTATCAGCTTGCTGGTATGTTATATGGTTCGAGCATGATAGTTCAATCGCTTGATTGCGCGAGCAACCTGTTGTAGTGTACGGGCCGCTTAAGGTTTTTCATTATTTACTACGTTCGCAGATTTTACCCTACAATGTTATAATTTTAGACTTTTTTATTAATTTGAAATTTATTATTAATTTTTTTATATTTATTTATTCAATATTCAAATGTCATAATTTTCGTTTAACATAGAATGTAAACTATAAAATTTGGATTTTTGTGACTATGTTAGGAGAATACAAAATTAAGACCGAGTCACAAGAGTAAAGGCCTCGTTAGCCGACTGTAGAAATCGTAGATGTAATGTAAATGTAAATGTTTGAACGCCTACAGAATGCTTAAAAACGTGTCATATGTTTTCGACACAAACAACAAAACTTTGTCCCCAGCAAACACTCATTTTTGATTTTAAATTGCGAGTCGTTTGAAGTCAAACGTGAGAGTTCATATAATATTTAAATTCATGGAATTAAGTTTGATTGGATTGTGTGATCATACATACATATGTATGTATGCATTACTGCTTATCAGTTAATAATATATTAAATGGTAATGTTTCAATTAATCCAAGATTTCTTTAATAATTTCGCTGAAGCTCTTATAATTTACTTTCTTTTGGTGGCAAGTTTTATACTGTTGAAAAAAAAAATAATGGAGTTTTTGAAATAAGACATCTTTTATAATGAAAATGTGCCTAGAGGTTTTAAAAATTATTATTTTATGTAAAAGAACTCAATTGTAATAATTTTACTAGCAGCTGTAACGATTAAGCCTCTAACCGTAATATTTGCTTATAACTACAAGTAGCAAAACAGATTTTGAGCAATTTCATCGGAAAGACGAAGTGCTTGACTCCTTAATTTCCAGGAATTCCTATGGTTTCAGTAGCACCTCAATCATATAAAAACATTGTTATATATCCACTTTATCGTTTTATCCTTTTCTTATTAATGTTCGTACCTACTACATAATAATAATTAATTTTAATCACAAACAATATACATTTACATATGTATATATTTGAACAAGAACTGTAATAATTATGTTTGTAATAATTTAAAAATTCCCTACTGTCTACCTGCCCGAGGGTGCCGGCGCTAATAAACGCCACTGGCTCAAAATAGTTGAAGGCAGATGAATGCCTGAATGAAGTAAACTATTTCTTTTATTATTAGAGCTCAGCAAGGAGCTCACAAGAAAGTTGTTTATTCATTAATTTTAAAATAAAAATACATTGTCTTATATACTAGTTATGAGAATAAAGCTTAACCTATCTTAACATAAGAGGGAAAAGAAAAGGAATATGCTTAATAAGCAAATTGTTCCTTTTAGTTTCCCACGGTAGGCGTGCGGCGTGTGTCTCATAAGAAATTTGGAAAACATGGATTTTGTATTGTTTATATTTATTATATAAACACATGTGGTTATTAATTTTGATTCATTCAAATGCATTTTGCTGCGGCCTTCGATCAGACTGGTCAAATATCATTTGTACAAAATACATATTTACGTTGCAGTCTGTCTAATGCATTTGCATGAGTGTCAAATGTCCAGCGCAAAAATAATTTCAATGCCATTGGATGTTATGTATATTGCGGTCAAGTTGACTTTAAATGTTTACTACGCAATGTTAGTCGTAGTGATAGTTAGAACACGCTACAGAACACTTTTTGTTTGCTGGGTGTTTATCAGTGTAACAAATTCAAATAAAATGCGCAACAGCTGTTCGAAACATTGATGGGAGTTCAATGTTCAGTTCAAACATTATATATCGTTTTATCCTTTTCTTATTAATGTTCGTACCTACTAATAATAATTAATTTTAATCACAAACAATATACGAGTTCTCGTTATACCTTCATAGTGAACAGAAGTATTAGCGGAATTTCTTTTTACATACTAAACCAAAAAAAACATACAAAAAAAAAATATTTGTAGTACATAATATTTGTTGTACATTAACTTTAATAAACAAGCTATTTTTGCTTTGCTAATATTTTTTTTTTTACATAGACAGTAATAACTAAAACAAAAAAAAAACAAAAACAACCGTAAACAAAATAACTTAAAGTGCCCTTGAGGAATACACTTACAAAGTGCCCTTGAGGAATACTTTATATGAGTACCTCGAAAACAAATAATTGCGAAGTGAGTGATAACGGCAGAAATGCCTATCTTACTGTGAGCTCTGATGATCTTAATGATAACAATAAAAATAACAAATTTGATGGTAGACTTACTGTGAGTTCTGATGATCTTAATTTAAAAAAAATAAATAAAAAACTTGATGACAGACTTTTTTTTAACGGCTAAGCCAATTTTTCGTCAGCGATCAACTTCGCTTTGTCCAATGTCAACTGATTCGTTAACATTACAGTTGCCTACTACTTCGTCATTTAAATCAGCGATATCATCCGATTCATCACTTACCCAATAAGTCACTGAAAATAAAAAAAGCCCAAAACCCAAGGTCCAAATTGGAATGGACCGATATATTATTGTGGGAAAGCGCGGGCGAAGCCCTAATGCTACTAAAATTGCATCTGCTTCAAAGTTATCTAGGGATAACAGCGCATCATCTACTAATCGTTTTCAAATATTGCAAGATGACAACGACACACCTGATATATCCGCGAAAAAAACCTCCAAGCCGCCACCAATATATTTGAGAGAAAAAAATTCAAACGCTCTTATTAAGAAATTAATTTCGGTAATTGGTGAGAATAAAATTCACGTTGTTCCAATAAAACATGGCAATATCGATGAAACGAAAATTCAAATCTATGACGAAACTGATTTCCGCAAAATGGTTGCTGAATTTGAAAAAAGTAAAACAAGCTTCTACACATACCAGCTTAAGAGCGCTAAAGGCATGCAGATCGTATTGAAGGGCATAGATTCTTATGTTGCCCCCGAAGAAATAAAAGATGCACTCGTCCTCCAGGGGTTCAAGGTAAAAAATGTGTCCAATATAATAAATAGAGAAAAGATTCCCCAACCCCTATTTCGTGTTGAACTTGAGCCTAATGATATAAAATTGAAAAAAATGAGACGCATCCAATTTATAATTTAAAATTCCTCTTGTACCGAAAAATCACAGTTGAAGAGCCACATAAGCGTTCAGGTCCTGTACAGTGCCATAATTGCCAAGAATATGGCCATACAAAAACATACTGCAATTTACCCTCTGTTTGTGTTGTGTGCGGCGAATTACACGGCACCGCTACCTGCAACAAACCAAAAGATCAAAGTGATAAAAAATGCAGTAATTGTGGAGGTAATCACACCGCTAACTACAGAGGTTGTCGTGTGTACTCTTTGGTAAAGAAGACTATGGTGCAAAAACCTAAATTAGCTCCAGCTCAATCAGCAAACGTTTACTCTGCCACTTTTCAGCAAATGAGCCAACCAGTTACTTCCCGTGTATCGTATGCAGATGCTGCTAAGGCTAGTTCTATTCCGACACAAAATGTTTCACCGCAAAATAATTCTACAAATACACACTCAAACTTTAATTATAATCGCCTTGAAGCCACTATTGAAAATCTTGTGCAAACTATAAACAATTTTACAACAAATATGACTAGCATAATACAAGAAATGTTGCGAATGCAGAATACTCTGCTTCAAGCAATACTTAATAAGCCATGAACACGTTAACAATATGTTTCTGGAACGCAAACGGCATTCGCCAACATAAAAATGAACTTGAGCACTTCCTCACGGAAAAAAATATTGATATAATGTTGGTCTCTGAGACTCATTTGACTTCGAGAAGCCTTTTTAAAATTTATGGCTACACCTTATATGATTCAAAGGACCCGAGAGGAAGAGCATGCGGTGGATCAGCAATTTTAATAAAGTCAAGACTCAAGCATTATATTATTGATAACATTTGTGAAGAACATTTACAAGCAATGAATATTTGTATTGAAAATTTTTCCAATAATTTTGTCATATCATCAATTTACTCTCCTCCTAGATTCGCAATTACTGAGCATCAATACGAGGATTTTTACAAATCTCTGGGTCCTTGTTTCGTAGCAGATGGCGACTATAATGCTAAACACACGTTCTGGGGTTCGCGTCTTATTACACCCAGAGGTCGAGCGTTGTTCAATACAATTTCCAAAATGGGCTTGGATGTCATTTCAAGTGGGGAGCCCACTTATTGGCCTACTGACATACATAAAATTCCGGATGTAATAGACTTTGGCGTTATGAAAAATATCTCTAGGGATTTAATTCAAATTGAAGCTTCTCTAGATCTCTCGTCCGATCACTCTCCCACGATCGTTACAATTTGTAGCCCATTAAGAAGTGATTTACCTCACCCATATGCCAATTTGATAAATCGTGTAAATTGGCTGCGATTCAAAAATATCTTAGTAGTCATTGCACGGAAAACATTACACTAAGAACACCTGATGATGTTGAATCTAACATTGCCAATCTTAACGAAAATATTAAGCAGGCTGCTAAACATGCCACTACTCCCTATCCGCAGACTGGGTTTAATAGACTATATTCTACAGATATTGAACGTCTCGTATGTGAAAAAAGAAGAGCTAGAAGGGAATGGCAACAGCACAGATCACCCCAGAATAAAATTAGATTTAAAGAGTGCACTAAACGACTACAAGAGCTGCTTGCGCATGAAAAAAGTGCATCTCTTAAAAACTATCTGGAAAATCTTGATGTCACACCAGCATCTGATTACTCTTTATGGCGTGCTGCTAGAAAGCTTAAAACACCCGTTGAGTTTAAACCACCTCTGCGCACATCTACCGGAGGTTGGGCAAGAAGCGATACTGAAAAAGGTAACATATTTGCTGCCCATTTAAAATACGTATTTACCCCAAACACATGTACTGGTGTAATTGATTTGCCAAATGTAGTCGCTCTACCCCCTCAACAAATAAAGTTTAAGACGCGTGATGTGCAAAAACTAATTTCTGAACTCAACCCAAAGAAAGCTCCGGGTTTTGATGGAATTAGTAACCATATGCTAATAAAGTTGCCTCGTATTGCAATTAGAATACTGTTATTTATTTTTAACACCATTTTACGACTGCAGTATTATCCAAATAGCTGGAAGCTTGCCAAAGTTAAAATGATTCCAAAGCCGGGCAAAGACCTTACCAAGGCTGAGTCATACAGGCCAATAAGTCTCCTATCAACAATGTCAAAGCTTTTCGAAAAACTGCTCATGACAAAATTGTCCCCAATTCTAGTTAATAGTGGGTGCATACCGGACCATCAATTTGGTTTTAGAATTCAGCATAGCACCATTGAACAAACTCATAGATTGGTCCAATTTATAAGAAGAACATTTGAAGAAAAGAAGTATTGTTCTGCGCTGTTTATCGACGTTTCTCAGGCATTTGATAAAGTGTGGCATGAAGGCCTAATTTTAAAATTAAAAACATACCTGCCAATAAACGTTGTAAGTCTTTTGAAAAGTTACATTACTGCCCGGAAGTTCACTGTTGTGGAAGGAGACTTTATGAGCATGCCTGAAACTATCTCATCCGGTGTGCCACAGGGGAGTATACTGGGGCCAGTTTTGTATTTGATTTATACTTGTGATATGCCTCTGAGCAGCAATATTCACACTTCCACATTTGCTGATGATACAGCCTGTCTAGTATGCATGAAAATCCTTACGAGGCATCCCGATATCTTCAAGAACACATTACCCAGCTGGAACTATGGTTAAACTTATGGAGAATTAAGGTAAACGAACAAAAGTGTGTTCAAGTAACATACACATTACGAAGAGATACGTGTTTACCCATTGGGATTAACAATCAAGTTGTCCCTCAACATACTCATGTGAAATATCTTGGTATACACCTTGATCGACGGCTTACTTGGAAACACCACATTGACTCTAAGTTAACCCAAATGAAATTAAAATTAACTCAGGTACATTGGCTGATTGGTAGAAATTCAACCCTCAGTCTAGATTGCAAACTTCTGATATACAAGTCACTTTTGAAACCGATATCGTGCTACGGAATTCAACTATGGGGCACTGCTTCAGCTTCCAATGTCGAGAGAATCCAACGAAGGCAAAATAAAATTTTGCGATTAATAACATCGGCTCCATGGTATATAAAAAACTCAAATATACATCGTGACTTAAATATGCCACTAGTGACTGAAGAAATTGCAAAAAACGCTGGCAAATATTTAACAAAACTCGAGTCACATCCTAATCCGCTTGCTCGTAATATTTTTAACTTTACTGGACACATCCGCCTAAAAAAGAGTGATACAAGGGCTCTTATACTCAACACTCCAGATGGGACTAACTGAAAATAATTTTTATTTTTTGTTTATTTTTTCTTCCTTTTGTTTATCACTACTTAAATATGTATTATTTATAACTATCTCTAAATTTATGTCCGACAGTGGTCGGGCCTAATAATTATATTTTAGATTTAAGATTTGAATACTTATTGTTAGTTCATATAGGGAGATACAATAAATAAATATCATGTAAAAAAAAAAAAAACAAACAATATACATTTACATATGTATGTATATTTTTGAACAAGATCACATATGTATATACTACTTTTTGTTTGCTGGGTGTTTATCAGTATAACAAATTCAAATAAAATGCGCAACAGCTGTTCGAAACATTGATGATTGATATATCGTTTTATCCTTTTCTTATTAATGTTCGTACCTACTAATAATAATTAATTTTAATCACAAACAATATACATTTACATATGTATGTATATTTTTGAACAAGAACACATATGTATATACTACTTTTTGTTTCCTGGGTGTTTATCAGTATAACAAATTCAAATAAAATGCGCAACAGCTGTTCGAAACATTGATGGGAGTTCAATGTTCAGTTCAAACATTATATATCGTTTTATCCTTTTCTTATTAATGTTCGTACCTACTAATAATAATTAATTTTAATCACAAACAATATACATTTACATATGTATGTATATTTTTGAACAAGAACACATATGTATATACTACTTTTTGTTTGCTGGGTGTTTATCAGTATAACAAATTCAAATAAAATGCGCAACAGCTGTTCGAAACATTGATGATTGATATATCGTTTTATCCTTTTCTTATTAATGTTCGTACCTACTAATAATAATTAATTTTAATCACAAACAATATACATTTACATATGTATGTATATTTTTGAACAATAACACATATGTATATACTACTTTTTGTTTGCTGGGTGTTTATCAGTATAACAAATTCAAATAAAATGCGCAACAGCTGTTCGAAACATTGATGGGAGTTCAATGTCTAGACATTATTTTTGATTGTGTGGAAAAAGTACGAATTTTATTTAAGTGGTATCAAATCATTATTTTATACTTACAAACAATGTTATGACCAGGGCAAGTTTTTTATGGCATATGCCACTTTTTGCCATTTTTGCCATTTCTTAAATTTTTGACATAAAAAGCCATTTTTAGTCCACCTTGCCATAAAATGCCATTTTTTGAAAAACTTGAAGAGATTTTCATGTGTCAGGATTTTCCCGATCACCTTTGAATCTTATGAAACTTAGTTGTCTTTTTGCACGTTACTTAACTAAGATAAACATAAAATTTTGGACTTCCAGCTTCTGTTTTTCCTGAGATATGGCGCGTCAAAAAATTAAAAACTCATATAAGTGGTCTGCCGTTATTGCTCATATCTTCAAAAGTTTTTAAGATACAGGGTCGAAATTAGTCCCATTTAATAGGTATTGAGAATAGCTTTTAAGCTGCATTCAGTTTAACTTTTTTTCTGAAAGGTCAAAGATCACTGTCACGTGATTTAAAGTTTGGGAAAATATATTTCAAAAAATGAAATTTATAAAATTCTAAAAAAAATATACGTATGTTAATCCTGACAGTCTCTTCTGCATTTTGTGTCAAAAAATTTGACACAATTTTAAGGAAGTCTCTGAATTTTTAAAAAATCAGATAAGTTGAAAAAAGTTTTAGATCGAAATACCGGATTACATGCATTAATTAAAATAAGAAATAATATATTTTTTTAAGAAAGTGAAGCAGATGAATATATTGAAAACCTCTCTCCATCTGAAGTATGGGCATTTAAGTTTGCTCCAATTATATCTTGCGATGTCGAACGAGTGTTTTCCATTTATTCAACTGTCCGAAAATAGGAGGTCATCAATTTTTGACAACTTGAAGAAACATGTTATTGTACTGTGCAATTAAAATTTAATAAAATAAATTGTCCTTAAATAACATATTATTTTTTTTTGCCAGTTTTGTCATTTTGTGCCATTTTCGTGCCAATTATTATACTTTTTCGTGCCACTTTGCCAGCCATCTTGAACCATTTTTCGTGCCACAAAAAACTTGCCCTGGTTATGACTTTGATATTTAGTGAAATTACAATTTTAGCTTCATATGTATACATACATACATTACAACGTATTATAATTATAGAAATATTTATATTTTTATTATCATTATAATTGTTATGATTAAACGCACATATTCTAATTTTTTTTGTGCGTTTTATGCTGTTTGTTCGCACAAATGTACTATATGTATCAAGGCACATTCACAAGGTAGTAGCGGAAATGCAGCTGAGCTATTGTTTTTTCAAATTAAAGTTCATCCGAAACTTCAAAAATTTTTTACGAAAGAGAAATTAAAAGAAAATGTAAAAAAATTTCAATATGAAAAATATTTTATTAAAAAAATTCTGTGAAAACAAATCTAAAAATATGAAAAAACCTATTAAAAAATTGTGAAAAGTGCTAAACGTTGCAAATTTTATTAGTGGTAGCTGCCGTGGAGAAATATTTTCAAATTTATGTGAATAATTTTTATTATTATTATGTTAAACAGATTATATGTTTGAAGTTTTGGATAAACTACAGCCCATGTTGTTTTTTTCATTGTTGTATTTTTTCATTGTTTTTGTAATCATATTACCTGGAAATGAATTTGCCTTGATATGTATGTTACATATTCATACATATATGTATATGTATATTAACAAAAAAATTAACAAATACGATTGGCAGTCTGTGGTTAGATTTTATAAAGAAAAAAACTTTATTAGAAAACTAAATTTATTAAATATATCATGTACGTATACAAATTTAGCAACTCAATAGCTTAAATTATCAAAAGAAACAAAAGTACCAAAATATGGGTATTGTGCCACACTCTCATTCAATATACATACATCCCATCACTGTCTACAAATGTCACGTAAAATGCTATGTTTAGACGACAAGTTGAATCACCTGATTCGCTCTCTGAATCTTGTTTAAGGGCCGTTCAGACTATAATACAAGTATTAATACTTTTGACGAAAATGCAACTCTGACATGTTGAGTTGTTATTGTCTTTTGAAATTTTTGAAACAGAAATTAGATTAGGGATGCATTTTCGTCAAAAGTATTAATACTTGTATTATAGTGTGAAACGACCTTTATGAATCATGCTGTTTAGACTACGCATTAGTGCTTCGTATGCAGCATGCCAATTTAGTGCTTTTCGTACTAGATTTAGTTTTTTAATTCATAACAGTGCGGACTTTTTCAAATTGTTGCTTAAAAAAAGGCACTAAATTGGTGCTTTTCATCTTTGATTTTAGTGCGTTTTACAAATCTACTAAATATTAATTTGTTAAAGTGTGGTGGCTTTATTTTCACTTTTCAAAAACTATCTGATTTCACCCCTTTTAGACATGCAAAGTTTCCTTTGCAGAATGTTAATTCAGCTGGGTGAAATACAAAGGAAGAAAAACTTTCATAGTGAGAAAAAAGAATATATTTTTAGAAATTACAGAGGATACCATGCACGTTATAAAATAGTTTAATTACAATAATCTAATCACTAACCACTGAGGGAAGCAATGTATTGCTTTCTTGATAACGAAAGCTTCCAAAAATACTTCTGAAAAGTACTAACGGAAGGCTCTCTAACAAAGTGGGCAAAAGTAAAAAAAATGTAAACCAGTAACTTTTGCATCTGAGTACATAAAAACTACACATTATTACTTTTGTAAATGGAATAAGTAAGGCAAAAAATGAATATATTTTTGGAAACTGAATGCATTGCTTCTAGCTGGCTTACTAAAACTCTTCTGGGAAGCAGTAATTTTTGCTGGGATGGTGAAATTGAAGAAATAGAACAAAGTATTGGAAATTTAAGGATAAATAAATGGAAAAATTTGCTCAGAACTGATAAATTTTGGATTGATGTTCATAATTCTAGAAATTCAACTGATCATAATCTATTTCTAATACTGTCAATATTTCCTCTAGGACTATTAACATTACCTTGTTCAAATGTAGAAATGTAGCAGAAATAACTTTTAGTGCTAATAACTATTTTAAAAGTAAGTTAGAAAAACAATAATTTTGTAAATCAAATTGTTTCATTCATATAAAATACGGTCTAAAAAGAAAAGGCTTATGTTGTTCAGAATGTAACATACTGAACCATGTTCATGAAAAAATTAATTCAGACGAAACACATAAAAATCTAATTGTTTTATTAAAACAGTTTTATGGCCAGAGGAAAAAGATGAAACTGCATTTCTCGAAACGAGGAGTATAATTCTCGTTGATCATCTTTTGTTAAAATAGTACACCATAATTGGAGTGTCTTGCCAAATGACCTTGAATTATTTTCCTACTCATATTCCACTTATAGATAAGCAAAATGGAAATATGGCTCGATATAATTGAAATTATTACAAAAACCTATGAAATGTAGTAAATTTAAAATTGTAGTTAACTTAAATTTTTAATTTTTACTAATTCAATACATTTATAACACTGGTTTACAGCCAAAAAATACCAAGAACGCCATATGCCTAGATGAGTTAATTGGGACCTCCTGAACAGAAAAAACGCTGTAATTTTTTTTTTCTAAGTACCGTTTTTTAGATAACGGTACTTTTGTGTTTTTCGGTGTATGGTCCCACTCAAACCCTTGTGGAGCCCAACCCAAAAGTCCGATCGAGATAAATGGCATATCGTTGAAAAGGTAATTGAATGCCTTTTTCGTCAATATGCTGCAAATTTCTATCTGAAAAGAAATGGTTGAGTTATGGCACCTCAAAGTTCAAAATTTGCCTATTTTTTAAGTTTTTTTCAAAATTTTTAAATTTTGTTTCGTTTTTTTTTCTCCGTTATAGTAAAGATCTGGAACGTTTTATTTTTTTACCAAATAGTTTATTTAGTTACAAGCATTTTAAGCGTAATTTGAAGAAAAATGGATGAAAAATAAAGTTTTTATTAAGGATTTTGTGGAACGACAATATTTTAATTTTCATTACTCACACATTATATTCGGCATGAATTCAGAAAATTTAAATTAAAATGACGAGCGACTTGAACTTTTGCGTTTTTTTTTTTCGGATGTATCTTCGCGAATGAGGAACCAACAATAGTCTGCCATCATTTGTTCATCCCACCAGCCTTTATAACGTCTCTCGATTTCTTCCATTTCTTGGTGAAATCTTTCACCTTGTTCATCACTTTCGGAGCCCAAGTTCGTGGGGAAAATATCCAAATGACTGAATAAGAAGTGTAATTTAGGTGTCATATTTGAACCTAAGAGTTAAAAAGAATAAATTTTTAAATGATAACGGCCTTTTTGATATACATGCTTTCACTCAACGCTTACCAATAGCATTGAATTTTTGCAGTAATGTATCGATCTTCTCAGCGTAATCAGGACTTCTGTAGTTTTCCAAAAAGTTGTGAACGATGTCCTGGAATGCTTCCCATGCCTCCAAATAAGCTGGACCTAAACACTCAATAAATGCTTGGTCACCCTACAGAGCCCGAATTTGAGGTCCATCAAATATACCAGCTTCAATTTTTCTCGCTGTGGCTCTCGGAAATTTTTGTTTAAGGTAATTCATGGCAAGACTGTCTTTTAGCAACTTTTTCACAATATTTGTAAATACGTTAAAACTGATGGACGCCGAATATAGTGTGTGAGTAATGAAAATGAAAATATTGTCGTTACACAAAATCCTTAATAAAAACTTTATTTTTCATCCATTTTTCTTCAAATTACGCTTAAAATGCTTGTAACTAAATAAACTATTTGGTAAAAAAATAAAACGTTCCACATCTTTACTATAACGGAGAAAAAAAACGAAACAAAATTTAAAAATTTTGAAAAAAACGTAAAAAATAGGCAAATTTTGAACTTTGAGGTGCCATAACTCAACCATTTCTTTTCAGATAGAAATTTGCAGCATATTGACGAAAAAGGCATTCAATTACCTTTTCAACGATATGCCATTTATCTCGATCGGACTTTTGGGTTGGGCTCCACAAGGGTTTGAGTGGGACCATACACCGAAAAACACAAAAGTACCGTTATCTAAAAAACGGTACTTAGAAAAAAAAAATTACAGCGTTTTTTCTGTTCAGGAGGTCCGAATTAACTCATCTAGGCATATGGCGTTCTTGGTATTTTTCCAAATTAAAAATTTGTAAACCAGTGTAATTAGCCATGTGGGTTTTCTCTGTATTGCAAATAAATAGATAAATATAAAAAAAGAAATAAAAATATATTTATGTACATACATACATATGTACATATATACTAGAGTTGTGCTGAAAAGAACGAACTAGTTCAATTGAACTATTCCCATAAGTGAACGATGTGAACTAGTTCAGTCAAGTTGTTCCTTTTTGTTCTTTTGGTCTTTATTGTTCTTTTGGTCTTTCTCGTTCTTTTGGTCTTTCTTGTTCTTTCGTTCGTTTTTATTCCTTCGTTCGGATTTGGTCTTTATTTCGTTTTGTTTATCTTATTCTCTGTTCCTGACCCGGGCTGCCAGATGTGAAGATTTTTGGTGCCGGAAATAGCAAAATCGTCGGTTGATTTCTGGTTTGCGGCGCATTATTATCAAAATGCATTATGTTTGCAGCAAACCAGAAACCAACCGACGAAATGACGATTTTTTGTTTAAAATCCTCGATTTTGCAAGTCAAATTGGGCTGCTTTTTATGAAATGTCTACTGTTATAGCGAGTATACACGTTAATACAAATCGAACGATAAATCGTACAATGAAATTAGTCACTGGTGTCATGCTGTCGTACTTATGAAGTATACTTTGTAGTATGAAAATAAAAAATTTTTGATTTTTGTGGGCGGAGCTTCGATAATAAGTATTGTGTATCATGCTGTTGTACAGCAAAATTTGTTTCATGAGGAGCTAATTTAGAAAACGCAGTGTTTCTACAGGTCAATTTTAAAATTAGCTTTATATAGCGGATATTTTAATTAAAAAAAGAACATAAAACATTCCGGGCAATTATGTACAAAATTCTGCAGGAAATTTCTCCCAGGGAACAATTCCAACTAATAGCAAATGATAGCGAAAACAAAAAATTCTAATTGGAAAAGGGAAAAATTTCCTGCGGAATTTTTTACATAATTGCCCTAATTATTTTAACCATTCTCTACAACATACCCCTTTTGTTTTTGCATTATTTTTTTATTCTTTTTAACTGCAGTTAACTTATTATTAATAAATTCACCACATTATTCATTTATCCACGTGTATTGCCTTAAAATTTTTTTAAACTTATTGTTTAATTTAACAACATTTTTTTGTTGATGGTTTAGCGTTAAATAAAAATTACATACGTATGTATGCAAGTATGTATGTTGAATTAAAAGAAATTTTATGTAAATGTAACTCGTATTTTTTCCGAAATTGAGTTTTTCAGTGATTCCAAAAAATTCATTTCTATTATGTTTTACCCTCTGTTGTAAAGATACAATGGGCCTTATTACGGGTGTCGTAGTACGACTTCGACTACGACTATTTTGTAATAGCTTAAAGAACATTGCAGCAATTTTTGTTTAATCTAGCACAAAATCGTCGTAGTGGCTTCGTGTGGAATTCATTTATGAACACGAATTGTTATGTTATTGTTTGATAATTGATTTGCGGCACAGTATATTTCAAATACATTATGTCTGTAGCAAACCAGAAACCAACAGACGATATGTATACATGTTTACAAAGAGTACATTTTGATTTGTCCGATTTTTTAAGTATGAAATGACGACTTTTTTGTATTTTATCGGTATTTCGACGATTTTTCGATAATTTTGTCTGGCAACCCTGGTTCCTGATCAATACACATCAGTGTTGGCAAAGTTGGTACAATTGTACTTTTTTTTGTAACATTCAAACTCGCAAAGTACAATAGTACACCAATGACTGGTCTTTTGAAAGAAAAACGCACCGAGAAAATCAAAAAAATGTAAAGCCGTCCATTTTCCAAATAATTTTTCTTCTAAATTCGGATGATAAGCATATGCTACGTGTATTAATTTACATACCAACATATAAAAATATGAAATTTGGACGAAAAACTATTTTAGTACAATTAAGGTAAAAAAGTAGAATTTTTAAATCTTATTGGTACAATACCAAATTCTCAATGCCATCCCTGATACACATCCAAAACATTTCAACTAAAAGATTATAGTTGCTGATTTGCATACTGTTAAAAAGAGACAAATGTAGTGTGCCTATTAATTAGCACAGTAATCAAAACAAACAGCAGAAAATGTATACGTAGTGAAAAATACAAGTGAGTTTTACAAAATTAAAAGAAATAATTTGTAGTATTGATTTAAAAACAGACTGTGAAAAAGATTATTAGAATTAAAAAAGTGAATAAATTGATTTTAAATTGATTACGGATTTCGTTTAAATTTTCGTTCAAAAATATTAGTTTTTACCTTTTACTTACTTAAAGCATAGAACACACGAAGAAAACATTGAAGAGGATTCGACGACTGTGCAATCTGTGTTCTGTTGTTCACTGAACAACTGACCGAAAAGAACAACTGAACGAAAAGAACGAACTAGTTCTTTTTGTTGTTGGGAACAAAAAGGAACAATCCGCAAAAGGAACAACTATGCCCAACTCTAATATATACGAGTACTTATTTCATTTAGTGCTTTTTATGAACACACAGTGGTTTTTGCTCTGAAAAAGTTGGCATCACTGTTCGCGTGGCATTTTTTTATGTATTTTCACACAAACATACGTATCATACGCACGTATATACATGCATACACATAAGCATACATACTTTACATAGATTCCACTCATGCGAAATCTTGTTTTTGAAGGCATCTCTATATTTTCTTCTTATTTTTCCTTTTTATATTATTCATAACTTAATTAAATTTATTTATATTAAACTCGCATCTATGTTTTTTGGTTTGTTTTTATTTGTTTACAAACACACACATACACATATACCTATTTTGTTTTGATAGCTAGTTCAGATAAAGTGGCGATTAACTGCGATAAAAGTTAGAGAAGATACCAATTTTACGTGCTTCGCAAGTAGATTCATATAGAATCTACTTGATTCGCTCTCATAATTTTGTATGGCGAAGCAAGTGGATTCGGTCATGATTGGGGCGTGAAGCATGAATAGAGAGCGAAGCACGTACCATCTAAACGTAGTATAACGTCGTCATGAAATTCTATTTTCTGCAGGTTCAGACGTCACATTTACGTGACATTTCGGTGAGGTAAGCATTTGCATAGCTTTTCATGCAACAGATTCGATCAGCTGACACATTTACATTTACAGTTCTACACAAGGCATATCAAACAGGTACATGCATCAGACAAATTGCTCATCCGCTGATTTTTTGTTTACACGTTTATAACGAAGAATTCATTTGACAATTACTTTTGTACCTTGTTTGATGCATACAATTTTTTGACAATTACTTTGTAAAACTATGTGAGAAGCACAGAGTCGCCACAGTGTTTTCCCTAATGCGTGTACCTGTAGTAAATGTGCCTTGGTTCTACATTTACAGTCGGGTAATTCTGCCTTAAATATGGAACTCAGTCATAACAAAAGTTGTGTCTGACTTCTAAGAATAGGCATGTAAATCGTGTATGGGGTGCTTTACGATGTACATATGTATGTAATTTATATCCGATTTACATTAAACATTTTTTCATGAAATTAGTTGCATGAAAAATTTGTTATTTGTAAATATCAGGCCTAGAGAAGCAAATCAGATTAAAAAGGTTCTCAAAAATTCTTCCGATTCATGCTACATTATTTTTTATATATCACTCTCTTCAATAGCGCGCTCAAGGCGAACTCAGTATCAGGTGAACTCTTCCCTACAACAATTTAAGAACACAAAATACAACAATTAATTTGACGTGCTACAAAACCAATCTATCAGAAGATTTCTAAACAAATTTTGACATATTGGTTCAAGGCGAATTAATATTAGGTGACCTTATCGCTACAATACTAAAAACAACATGTAACTCGTCTTGCTTTAGAAAAACCCCATCTGTCAACAGATGACTGAAATACCAATACATAAATACATATTTATAAAATACATACACTTTTCACTTTAAATGTAAACAACCATTAGATAAAAGAAGATATTTTGACCGTCGGGGCTTAAAGCAGTTCAATTAGTCTTCGAACACCTGATAATCATCTGGACTGTTAAGGACACCTGTCAATTCGCCATCATTTGGGTTAAAATTGGGCGGAAAAGGTCACCTGATACTAAATTCGCCTAGCAAATAAAAAATTTTCGTGCAACAAATTTCATGAAAAAATGCTTAATGTAAATCAGGTATTATTTGGCTTAAATCAAGTTTTAAAAAAGTATCCTATCCTATAGAAAATTAAAAAACTTAAACAAAAAATTGGTTGGAAAAAATTCCTAAGCCCGGCAGAAAGCCGGCAGTGCAGGAAAACTTTAAAAGGCTGAAAATCCTTAATCCCGGGCAAAGGCCGGCAGTGCAGTAAAACATTATTAAGGCACAAAATCTTTATTAGGCTACGCCGTGTCGTGAAACACCATTGTGGAAATCCTTAAGCCCGGCCAAGGGACGGCAGTGCAGGAAAACGTTATTAAGCACAACTTGGCAATGCAGAAAATCTTTTATTAGTCCGTGTCAGGAAATACCATGGTGGAGAAAATTCTTAAGGAGCTTAGACACGGTCAAAATGCTTGTCAAGCTTGATTGTAATATGAGTGCAAATTTGTTAGTGTGTATGTCACCAACGATGCTTGATGGAAAATAACAAAATTTGACTTTCGGCATGCTTGCTGTCACTTGTTAATGTGTGTATAGTGTTAACCCATCAAGCCCGTACAAATTTTCATTATAATTATATTTCCATTGTGAACGGTTGACAAAAAAATCAAACATAAAATGAGAAAACCATAAATTTGACTGGTGAAGAAGAAAGAAGTGTTGAAACTTTTTTATTTTGATTTTCTCTTTTTTTGTAAAGAGTGCTGCCACTATTGTTAATAAATTCTTTATTTAGAAATTTTTACATCAAGCATGGTAATATGAAGCCAACAAGCACACGTACACAAACTTGACAGCAAGCATTTTGATCGTATCCAAAGCCCTTTATGACCTAATCTGTTCGACAATTGTGTCATCTTGAGAATAGACGGAAAAAGTCGCAGTCGTTGGAAAATACACCATATATTCACAATTTTGTAACACAATTTCAGAAGCCCATAAATCGAAAACGGAAGCCTTTGGCCGGGCTTAAGGATTTTCTCCACCATGGTGTTTCCCTATACGGCGCAGCCTAATAAAGATTTTCTGCCTGGAAAAGTTTTCCTGTCTAATAACGATTTTCTGAAGTGCAGGCCTTCGGCCGGGCTTAATGATTTTCTCCACCATGGTGTTTCCCGAGACGGCGCAGCCTAATAAAGATTTTATCCTGAAAGATATTATCCAAAGCTTGTAAATGACACTAATATTGAAGACATTCGTTGGGAAAAATATTACGTATACTCACAATTTCATACTAGAACTTCAAAGAGCCATAGCTCGGAAACTAAGGCTCGCCGCCAATTTTTTAAGACTCTTTTAATTTTTTAATTTTCTATCGGATACCAAATTTTTTTTAATTTTGGAGTTATGTCACTAAACTTAATTTAAGCCCTAATTTTTGAGAGGTGCGCCTATACTTCATTTATTTATTAACCCTACAAGCCTAACCTATTTTAATAATACATAAAGCATAAACATACGTCTCAGAGGCGTATATAATAATAAACCCCTGGGCTATTGTACTTAGTTATATAGTTTGTTTTCAATGAAAGATTATATTGGAACACAAACTATTAATAAAAAACACTCTTCATAATTATTATAATAATAAAATTAACTCAAACATATTTATTATCACACACTAAAAAAAATATCAAAGTTTGCAAACATAAAAACCAGCTGCATAGATATACATAAATATACGTCTCGTAGGCGTGTTATACGTCAAATAAAGTGGTTGAGTTTGGATCAGCTACAAGACCGCGATTGGCAAGCAACAGTCGACTACTGACTTGACTAAAACGCACGAGGTGTTAACTTCGATTGTTTAAAAGAGAAAGATAATTTTAAAATCTATGTACGCCTCGCAGGCGTAGGTTAGGCTTGTAGGGTTAAAATTTTTGTAATTATAGCTTACTGTGACATTTTTTTCGTTCCTTTGCTTGTGGGAATACTGCGCTGCAAAATGCAGAATACACGTGCATGCATTGCACAATAAATTAATAGCATTTTGCTACAAGCTAATTGCAACGCAATTGTCAAACTACATACCAAAACCTTTTACGTATAGCATTTGACAGTTCTTTGTACAACCCACTGCTTTGAGTAGTTTATCTTGTTGTGCTTGTGTTGACTACATACTTGTGCAAAAATCACAAAAAAACCACAAGCGTCGTATACGTGTGCATGAAGAACTCAGCATACACGTGAATGTATTGCACAATAAATTAATAGCATCTTGCTACAAGATAATTGCAAGGCAATTGTCAAACTACATACAAAAACCTTTTACGTATAGAATTTGACAGTTTTTTGTATAACCCACTGCTTTAAGTAGTTTATCTTGTTATGCTTGTGTTGACTACATGCATGTGCAAAAATCAAACAAATTAGATTTTGCTTCAAGCATCGTCGGTGGGACTCATACAAACAAAATTTCACTAATATTATTATAATGCAGGTCATTCATTTTGACCGTGAGTTATGCGCTTTAACGATGTGCATTGATTTGACAACAGAAAAGTTATGTCAGCTGGCGAATTAAGATCACCTTATGTGATCTGCTTGGCAATTCTTCTGGCAACACCGAAATCACGTGTCTAGTATTTAAAAAAAAGCCAAATGATCGCAGTACAGATCAGTGATGAGAAATAAGATTTGCATTTCGGTACTAAACGAATTTTTTCTAGTAGTCTTTTGATTAGGTGAATACCAAATATTATTATTAATTTTTATTTAAATTTTATTAACAAATAATTGTACAGAATCTATTTACAAAAAAAATTAGTTTGCCTAAATTGTATTGAATATTAAATACTTAAAGTAAAACTTCTCGTTAAAAATCGGAAGCTCGATTTTGATTTTAGACCCATGGTTCCTTGGACAGACCTTCTTAGAATTCATCGTATATTACGATTTTGCGGTTGTCGTGAATTTTTTTTAGTCCATACAAATTGACCCAGTCTAATATACATACATATGTATGTACATAGGTACAAATGTTAAAGTTACCTATAACGAGAAGAGTTTTACGGCCCTATGTATAAGCAAATATCGGCATGAAGTTAGCATAAATGACGCAATTGAATTAGGTGTTAACGAGTTACTCCATACAATTTGACACTAAGATTGGTCGCATTACCTAATTTTAACCCAAATCTAAGTCCTAGCATAATTTTTAAAGTGAAGTTTCATCGAAAAACTCTTTAAGAGTTTTTAATTTTGCCACTTATGCTAACTTCATGCCAATTTTTGCTTATACATAGGGCCGTTAGACTTCAATAAATCTTTGTCTTGGATAAGACGTGCTACTGTTGGAACATCCCTTTGTTTTGTTTTCATGAGATTTTGGAATGGACAAAGTCCATAATCTACTTAAGATATATCAGGAAACATAAATACGTCTAATGCGTTTTTAGTCTTAGCCACTGCACATTGGGGACTTTTTTGGAAAATAAATGGTGGTAAATCTGAAAATTCTAGGCTACTGATTGGATTTATCTGTAACTTCGAACATCTTTAGAGGAGGTCTTAGGCTTTATAACACATGTCTTCTGGCTTAAGCTGGAGAGGAGTTGCAGTGGGTAAAAGTTGGCCAATTGGGAGTCTGAGGCATGTAAATTTATTAAAAATTTTACAGGCATGTTCTGAAAATCACATTTTGAAAGCAACAGTGATTTTAAAATTAATAATGGTCTTGCAGACATTTAAGTCTTTTTCGTTTTTAATATCATTTCTGAAAGAAATTTACGTATATGATTTTAAAAAAAGTGTACAGGACCATTATTACTTTTAAAATTATATATGATTTGAAGAATGTGATTTGTAGAGCATGCCTGCTGGAATATAAATAGAAGTTTCAGATCTATTACCATTTACTTTGCCAAACTCCCCACTGTGCACTGTAGACCAGAAACATTATATATTTTCTGTTGTTAATGGTTTCACTTCTTCCATATCAACCAATACTTTATATTAATTGTTAATATTTTAAAAATTTTGTTGTTCGCTAGGAAACATTTTAATTGAAAGTATTATAATGCTGTTTGTTTTACCAGATAAAACATTTTCAGGGGAAAAATTACAAAACCAAACTAAAATTTCATTGTCAAAGTACACTTTTGCCCTTAGAACTTGACAGAATTTAATATATAAAAGTCTTTACAATTTTCTTTAAACCGATTTAAAACAGTTGTTTCAACATGATTAACGTTTAATAGATCAACTTCTGTGCCACCAAAAATATCATAGAGTGAAATATTGTTTTCGTTTTTATTTAAATGTGAAAGGTTACACTTCTCTTTCTTTACATATCTTTACAAATAAAGTTTCGTGCAGTTTATCGAAAAATAAATTTAATTCTTTGCAAAAATATATGCATTCGCGCATCTTCCGACTACATTTCTAATGCCGGTCATACGCTACACAAGTTCAGTGCTCAAGTATGGCACTGCGTAAACTAAGCTTGTGACACACACTATATAAGCACAAAACATATACAAGTAAACTGCGCATTTTTTATTTTAACTCGCTATAATGGTGGTGATTATTTGTATATTTCTAGAAACTCGCTTCAGAATATTTGTTCTGCGCTCATTTCTTGTGAACTCTTTAAAAATCACGAAATCACTGCAAGTTCACTGTACAGTTTTCAAACTTGTGCAAATATCAAAATCATTTTGATATGTACTCAGTTCACTGCGTAAACTACACAAACGCACTGCACAGTGGCAGACTTGTGCAGTGAACTTGTGTAGTGTATGGCGGGAATAAGTTGCAGTATCAAATGTGTTGAAAGCAGGGACCGTAACGGTTATAATTTTTATTTTAAAAATCACTTTTTAATCATTATTTCTTGATTTTTATTTATCCCTCACAAAATAACTCTTATTTTGTGACTTTTATTTATTCCTCAGAAAATAACAGTTATTTCTTGATTTTTATTTATCCCTCACAAAATAAGAGTTATTTTGTGACTTTTATTTATTCCTCACAAAATAACAGTTACTGTTTGATTTTTATTTTTTTGCTTAACTTTTAAAATGTAGAAAGCGTAATTTTTGCGTTAAAATGAATATTAACCGATTTAAAATTGAATTTATCGCCAGAGTCTTTAAAAAAAACTCTTATATGTTAAATTAAATTTACTTTTTTATTATTTATTAATTTTAAAAGTTAAAATTTTTTTGAGCAAAAAAATAAAAATCAAAAATTAACTGTTATTTTGTGAGGAATAAATAAAAGTCACAAAATAACTCTTATTTTGTGAGGGATAAATAAAAATCAATAAATAACTGTTATTTTCTGAGGAATAAATAAAAGTCACAAAATAAGAGTTATTTTGTGAGGAATAAATAAAAATCAAAAAAATAAAAATCATTGCATCTATCGGTAGTCCATGTAACATGGAGTATCTTGGTATATTCCTTGTGCACGTAGCACTTCTCTATTATTGTGATTTTTTTACTTTAAATTTGGAAAATAATCGTTATTTGCGATCCCTGGTTGAAAGAGTACTACGGTACTTTAAAATGTCAAATATTATCAATTAAAGTACGAGTGTATCAACCAGTGATGGTATTTTGGTGCGTTTCGGGTATTTTTTGGTGCTTTTTGTCTCTTCATAAACGCGTAATTTTAGTCAGTACCCTTTTTTAAAAAGCGGGTATTTACAGTGCTTTTTAACAATTTCTCACAGTGCTTTTGGTGCTTTTTTGTAAAATAAAAATATTTTTAATTTACAAACCTAATTTACTTTTAAGAGCTAATAGCATAATCTTTTGACTGAGCCTTCTTAAATTGTTTTTAATGACAATAACGGAAACTATGTTAAAAACAATTTAGAAAACTTTTCATAATTGGTATTAAAAAATTAAAATTCTTCTTGCAAAATAGAAAACGGAAGTAACTGTAAAGTACCACATAATTCTCTGCATAATAATTTATTGATAGTAGTACGCAATAAGCATTTGTTAAAGTTTACACATATATTTAATCATCCTAGAACAATTGACAGCATGAGGTTGTCAGTTGTTTTAGGCAACGGGTAGCCAAGTCCCAATTTTTTGGTATCGTATTGACGTGCTGTCAATGTTGGCAACTGGAATAAGTATGAATATCGCAAAAACAAAAACTTTTAAGTTACTTAAGGAAAAAAGTGATGCTTTTAATGCTTTTGTATGTTTAAAATATTTTTCAGTAACATACATATGTATCTTAATCTAAGCCTAAGCTTCACCTATCAAATAACTAACACCGATCATATAACTACTAACATTTTGAAAAATTAATTAGGGTTTTCATGAGAACTCTTAAAATTGTCATTTGTGCAATTGGGGAAATATGCGAGACTTGTTTCATGAAGCCCCTTTGACTTTTTAAGGCAATTTGAATGAAATGTCAAAAACAAAATAATTTAATAAAAATAACACAAGCAAATTTCAAGCAGTTTTTAATTTCATATATTAAATATTTTGAGGCAAAAACTTGAAATTATATTATGATGTTTTACACTCCAAACTCTCATTTTTTAAGGGGCTTAAAGCCTGGTACTCTGTTCAAAATTTCACGCGAAATTTCCATATTCCATATTTTCATTAAATAAGTTGCAAAAATTGTACTCTGTTCGACTCTTGAAAAATGTATGAAATGTATCTGGCAACATTTTCTTGCTATCTGTGAAATAATGAGACTGGCATTTATTTCGTGCGAAATATTGACAGCTGATGTTTTTGTTAACAAAAGTCGATCAGTGTTGCCTACTTCAAACCAATAAATACGAAAATTTTTTCCGAAAAAATAAAATGGGCATCACTTGTCAAAGTTTTCACGCGAAATAATCAATGTTGCTGAGAAATTTTCACAACTTCGAACAGAGTATCAGGCTTTATGTATTAAAATTAAAAAAAAAATTTGGTGCTTTTTAACCCTCTTTTTCGTATTTTTTTGCGCTTTTTACCCTTTCCGCATTAGCTTAATGCAGTGATGCCAACTTAGCCCTTTTCGGGCTAGATTTAGCTCATTTTCAGTCACTCAAAACGCGAAAAAATGTTTGGCCCGAAACTATAAAACGCGTTTCTCTAGCATTTTTACAATTATCTTTCAGCCCTTTTAGCCCCTTTTAACTTTTTGTTTCCTTTTTTCTTCCTTTAATCTAGCAATTGCTTTACCAATTTAAAAAAGAAGAAACAATATGGAAAAATGTCCTATTTCTTCAAATATTTTTGTGCTTTTAAAGATTTTCAGTATAGCCTAAAAACAGATTTTTATATAAAAAATTTAAAATTTACTTACGTAGCCATATGTATGTATACTACTACTGTATGTATGTATACTACTACTGTATACACACATTCATATACATTATTTAATCTACGTATGTACCAAGGCAGATTCATTTCCAGGTAATATCAGGATTACAAAAACAATGAAAAAAATACAACAATGATAAAAACAACATGGGTTTAGTTCATCCAAGACTTCAAAAATATAATTTGTTTAACATATTAATAATAAAAATTATTCACATAAATTTTAAAATATTTCTCCACGGCAGCTACCACTAACAAAATTTGCAACGTTTAGCACTTTTCACAATTTTTTAATAGTTTTTTCATATTTTTAGATTTGTTTTCACAGAATTTTTTTAATAAAATATTTTTCATATTGAAATTTTTTAACAGTTTCTTTTCAGTTTTCTTTTCTTTTTTTTTTTTGAAGTTTCGGATGAAGTTTAATTTGAAAACAAAAATAGCTCAGCTGCATTTCCGCTAATACCTTGTGAATGTGCCTTGGTATGTATATAATTGAAATGTAACATGAAATGTAAATGAAATATGTATGTACCTATTGAAATGTTATATATCAAGCTATGTGTTCATCTCATGGTAGTTACTTATTTTCTGACAAATTACTTTACTTTGGCTTTGATTTTCAACAGAAACATTTAAAACTAGCCCCTTTTCGCGGTTTTTCCAAAAATTTTACTTTACGTTGCATTAAACGTATATTTTTTCATTTAGCCCTTTTAAGCCCTTTTTTCAAACATTTTTACGCGTTTTGAGTCTAAAAATGACTTAATGTGCGTTTGCTCTTCGTAGAGATACCAACACTGGTATCAACTTTCCCATCACTGGTGCAGATATAAATCACAGTAATATTGCGATCCCGCAAGCAAAGGAACGAAAAAAATAAAAAAATGTCACAGTAAGCTATAATTACAAAAATTTTAATAAATAAATGAAGTTCAGGGCCAGCTCTCAAAAATTAAAAAATTGTATTCAAGTCCATAGAAAATTTAAAAATAATAAAAATTGGCGGCGGTGCTTACGTTTTCGATTTATGGGCTTCTGAAATTGTGAATATATGGTGTATTTTCCAACGACTGGGTCCTTTTCCGTCTATTGACAAGAAGACACAATTGTCGAACAGCTTTAGGCCATAAGAATATTTTTTCACCATGGTATTTCCTGACGGCCTAATAAGAGATTTTCTGCATTGTCATGTTCTGTCTATTAACTTGCTGCACTGCCGTCCAGAGACCAGCGCCGAGCATTTTGATCGGCGGCGGTGGCTAGACGAAAATAAGTCGGCGGCGGCTCAAAAACGGCTGTAGCGGACAATTGATTAGCTAGCCGTTTTATTTTCAGCTCGCAAAAAAATCAGTTCTTTTCAAGATTTTCAATAAATTATTTAAGGCAAGGCAAATTAATTTCCAGGTAATATCAGGATTACAAAAACAATGGAAAAAACAACATGGGTTTTACACCTAATTCACACGTTGATTTTTCAATGATATTTTGAAACACGATTTTTGTAGTTTGTTGGCGAACGGTATATAAAAGCAAATGGGGTAGAAAAAAAATCACATTTTCCGTTTTCCGAGTTTTTCAAATTTTCTTTACACATATTTTAACTTTTGGTATGTTGCTTTATTTTATTTTTTCATTCAATGCTTCAACAGCTTTTTATAATAGAAAACAGTGTTACCTGTAGGTTATTTTGTCGCTAATATAGGACTATAGGGAATATCGGACAAATATTTTATTTTGGCCAAAACGTTTCTTTATTTATAAGTATTAATAATACTTTGACAAAACGTAGGTATTTTTTATACTCAGATTGCATTTTTGGTATATAAATAAAAAAAGAACTATAATTAAAATATATTTTTGCTCATAACCCAGCAAACATTTTTCAAGATTTTGTTATGGGTAGCACTCTTGTAATGGCTTGCAAAGTAATGAGTGGTACTTATTTATATCATTACGTGAAAGTGCTTATTGTAGTACTTTCCACTTAATAATGAAGTTTATATAGAGAAAAATTTTTAGCAAAATTCTATGTATTTTTATTAGCAAAAAATTATTTTTGAACAATTTTAGGCAAAAAGTAATCCACAAATTAACCCATTAAATTTTGAATACTTTTAGGCAATCAGTAATCTATTAACTTTTGGATATTTGTAGGCATACTTTTTGAACTTCTCAAACAAAAATAATGGGTTATTCAGACAAATTGCATGTACTTACGACTGAAGAGTACATATACTTTTTTGCATTCTAGTAAGCAAACTTTTTTGCTGGGAAACCGTTTCAAAATTTGTTTTTGCTCGAAATTACACACGACTTTTATCTAATAGCAGGCACCTCAGGAAATATGGGCATCAATTAAACAATGATTTAATAATTAAAGAAATTACACTTGCATCTATCTATCTTAAATCTTAATAAACTCCATTAATGGAGAAATCTCAAATGCAGCTTTATGTTAAATTTGTATTATATATAAGATAATTTCTGAAAATCTCTAGAGAAGTATGCATTAATTTCGAACGCAGAAGTAGTCACTTTAAATAATTTAATACACAAGAGCTACATATGTGTGTCAAAATGAGGACTTAAATGTTTTTAATTAATCTTTTTTTAAATTAAAATTAATAAAATTTCTAGATTTTCGTATGGGAAAATTTTTTTAACATGTAGGGGAAATGGATTTTTTAAAATCTACTGGCAACACTGATACCATTTTTGAAGGCAAAAAAAATCAAACCTAGAAACATGGAAAAAATCATCGTATGAATGAGGTAGTTTACACGAGACTAATTTTTATGCAGCACAATTTTTGCTTTTTTAAGAATACACGAGACTAATTCATCCTGCATAAAAATGTATACGTATACACAGCTTTGTGTGTGTGAGTGTTTTTCGTATTCATTTAACATTTGCAGTTTTCTAAGTTGTGTGTGTATTGGTTTTGTGCTGCTAATGCGGGGTTGTAGCTGGTTGAAAAATTATGCCAAACACAAAACCCCTCTCTTTGTCTCTCTCACCCGCAAACTGGCATGCTATGCTAGCATAATTAATCCCGTGTAAATCAGCGCAATGAACAATGTTTTTGGAAGCAACTTTTAAAGAGAATTTAAAATAAAACAAGATTTTTAAATCCTCGTATGAATTGGGCCTTAGTTTATCGAAAACTTCAAAAATGAATTTGTTTAACAAAATAAATATTATTCACATAAATTTGAAAATCCCGACAGTAAATATTGTCACTTGTCTACTCTCTATCGGCAACAATTCTCTCTTATTGACAATCTCTTACTAATCTCTAACCCCTGTATGCAAAAAATATTTTACTTGAGCTTTATAGTTCATAGTAGTTACCAAGCACTTTAAGGCTAACATTGCTTTATTAAAAAATGTATTCAAAAGACAACTTTAGGTCTGTTCCAGATGCATAACAAAACAGTCCGAACTTGTACAAAGTAATCCAAAAGCGTTCCAGATAGCAATTTTTGTGCAATTTTGAGAGCGAATGAGAGAGTAATTTTTTTCATTTCCTGTACAAACTAGTACGAACTTTTTCTTCTGGGTAAGTTCGGACAAGAATTGAATAATCAGCTGTTTTTTGTTTACATATAAAACTGAAATATTAATAGAAAATTTGCAAATATAGAAAAAAAAGTTTTTACACACAGATTTATTAAAGCAAAATAGAAGGTTTTTGAAATAAAGCTGAAGTTGTAAGTACATTTGTGCTTATTTTTCCATTTCTTCAATATAAACAGAATATTTTTATGATTTTTTCAATAGTTCACGTAACTTCTACTTTTTTGGAAATTTTTTTCATTTACTTTTTACAGCTGTTGCCAATGATGCAAATTTTTTGTTTTTGTAATATTATGCGTTTTAGGCGACTAAAATCACTAAAATAAAATTTAATTTAAAAAGTAAGCAGCACTAGAATTTCAAGATGGGCAGTTATGGTTTTTTGCGTTCCAGCAATTTCGGATAACTTTTGCACATTCAGAGAGTAATTTTCTTTTTACTCTCATTAGTCCGAACTTTAACAGAATCTTGTGGAACACACCTTTTAATTATTTTGTAATTTAATAATAAATACTGGTAACTCCACCGTGTTCAACAACCAATTCACAGCTTATGATGTACAACATTGAATAAAATTTCATTCGAGTATTCAAATAATTTTTTATTTTCTTAAATAAATTTTTATTATCTTGAAGTAAAGCAACCTAATTTAAAAACTGAGCTTCTGACATGGAAGGAAAACAGATAAACATTTCTTTTAAGTATAAGTAAAAATAATATGAAAAAAGAAAATTATCACAATTTATTTTATTCGAATGAAATGAGTATTTGAATATCCAGCTTTTTTCGATTCGTTTTGACTGTATGTACCTCACTAGAACATTTTTGTATAATTGTATTTATTTTAATATTTTTTTATGGATTTTGCTATGTATTTGGAATCAGTTGTATAATTTGGTGATGCTTTCCATAACATGACAGAAATAATCAGGGCTATCATGAATAAAATTCCACGTGAAATTTTTCCCATGGAAAAATTCCAACTAATAGCAAATAATAGGGAAAACAAAAAATTCTAATTGGAAAAGAGAGAAATTTCACGCGGAATTTTATTCATGATAGCCCTGAATAAATTTAAGATAAGAGCTAACACTTCTAGCAAAGACTATAAATATATAAAGATGTTCCACGTAGAACATTAAATGAAAACTAGAATTTTTTGTGTTTATAGATGCTGTGGGGGAAGTAACAAGGGAAAAATAAATTGTTTGTTATTTGAACGAAACCACAAAGAGAGCACAAAATTTTTGAGCATTCACACTTATATAAATATGTATGTAGTAATGTTGTATGGCATACAATGTATGCACACACATAATTGAAGCTTATAGAGAAATTTAGTTGTGTGTGTGTTATATTTCTTCTTTAAAGCGCAGTCAAGTAGGAGCAAAAATATGAAATAACTAAAAGAAGTTTCTTGTTTTGATACATTCATGTGCAAATAAATCATGAAAATCAAATGCGACCGATTGTGTTATTGTAGGGTAAAAATACGTGTTTTATTGTTGTAAAATTAAAAATAAGTTGATTCGCACCGAACTATAATTATTTTATTTAGAAATTTCAATTATATGTATATCAATTATATATTTCAATTATGTATTATCTGTTTCTTTATCATAATTTTTAGCGTGAACAAACATTTCTGAAGGATATTACAAAACTTGTGCTGGTTTAATTATATCCACACGACATTTAGCGCAAGTAATTCGTTGAGCGACATATATAACCAACAAAATATCGGCTTGATGTTAACTCTATTGGAACATTATTAGAGTTAAAACAATCTGCATCTTCATTAAAATAATCTTCATTTTCATCGAATATGTTTGTTACATTAACGTCAGGTGTGCGACTACTTTCTGCTGTACTTCGACTTCTTTGAGTATCTTCTAAAATTGTTTGGAACTCAATAGGTAAAAATATCGCATCGTCGTTTGCACAATTTGAAGAGGTACTAAATTGCGTTATTTTAAGAGATAGCAGTTTAGCTACTGCGACATTTAATTGATAGACCGAAGGATTTTTGCAGTGTCCGCCCTTGGGACGTAGGTATATATGAAAACAAGTTTTCCAATGGATCTTGATTAAAATGGCTCGTTAAAATGCATATAAAATTTGAGTTTTCCGCAAACAATTCACGATAACGATAAAATAGCTCTCGTAGTTTGAATTAGGCCATCAATTGAAAATATTTTATTTCCTGCGTATTCAACCTGTTTCATATAGGTAATTAGCTCTTCGAGTAATTACCAAGTTGTGCTTTTCGGCTTCAGGCCACGCTTCAGGGGCTTTGCATCGTTAAAATACATGCTGTTTAAGCAATCAAAATAGCTATCGAGTTTTTTTTATAAAAGAGCACGTTGAAGAGGCTATTGTTGCGGAACTTCGTGTAAACTGGCGATTTTCATTTACAGATTGGATTGCAGCAGCAACTGAATTGCTTAAAGTTTGGACAGCTAGGCCAACACGCATCTTCTGAAAATTATTTGGGTTTATGTGCACCGTTGTTAATTTTGTCATTTTGGTTACTTTTCCATACTCCAACTCGAATATTTCTCTAACAACGTCGAATCGCGCTACGCCATACAGTGTTTTAAAATCGGCTTTGATGAAAGCATTTGTTATGGATTTGAAAAAATGGGGTACGTCGTACATCAGGTAAATTTTTGCATTTTTATAAATAAAATAAGGTTTTTCACAAGATCCGCCTAGCATATCATAGCATTTTCTATTATTGGGTCCTTGATCACACGTAAGCCCACGCACATTTAGTCCCATTTCTCTTAAAATGTCAAAGTTTGACTCCACAAGTTTTTTTAGTACATCACCTTTTATTGAACTGGAAGTAACAAAATAGTTTAAAGCGAACTTCCAACTTTTTACAACTCCTCTTATCATAAAAACGCAAACTTGGGACCCCATTTGATTCACTCGTTCATATCCTAAATCGACAACTCCATCTATAACATCTGCACATTTATTATAAGTAAATTTTTTTCTTATAGATACTTCATCAAAAATTAAAATGCATTCTTTTTCAAAAGGTTGCATCTTTTTCACAGTTTCTGTGAGCGCATTGTATATACATGAATTGTTACCTGGCTGCAAATTTTAAATGCTACTCCATCCACTAAAGGATGAAGGACTCTGAAGGTTCAATTTCAATATATTTCTTAAGAACAAGTATGTGGAGGTTGATCTTTAAAATATACTTTGAGAAAAGCTTATCTCATGCTCTTCCCAACGCGCATTTGTCCCTCTATTTATCTTTAGGAGCATTTTGCAAAATGTTTTTCGTTTGGACTTATATTTAAATTAAATAAGTAAATTTATATTCGGTGCGAATCCATGTATTTGCAAAAGTACAACAATAAAATACATATTTTTGCCCTATAAATAGACAATCGGTAACATTAAATTTTATGTAGCTTATGTCCATACACTTATGCATATGTGCGAAAACACAAGTTCTTTTTGGTAAATTTTTTCTTTGCTTTAAATTAAATACACACATCCATTCATACTTACGCATGCAAAGGCACACACACATGCATGCGTATGCAGATGAATAGCGAAGACTTGAGAATAATAAGTGCTCTGAGAAAATAAATTACTCTCTTTGAAACAAATGGATTTAGTAGTAAAGCTTGAATTAGACGTGACATAGCCATAACGCCATAGCCTTAACCAAACCAAAATTCAATTGATTTCTATGGTGAGAGTGAGAGTGAGAGAGACTCGCCATAACTCTCACCATAGAAACCAATTGAATTTTGGTTTGGTTATGGCTATGGCGTTATGGCTATGTCACGTCTAATTCAAGCTTAAATCCACCAGCAAATTAAGCACTGGCAGTACAATGTATGGACGTAGAACATCTTTATATATTTATAGTCTTTGCTTCTAGCTTCATTTTCAGATGTATCATGAATCAATATGTGTTATATTAACAAAAATATTTGAGGTACAAAATACACATTTTGGAAATATCAACTTAAAGTAGTCTTAACGTTTGTAGGTGCTTAGAGTTTAAACACAATGGCGCATATTCAGAAATCATTACTAGGTGCTAACTTTTTTAAATACCTATTTAAGTTATTCACAGACGGCTACAAAAGTTTAGACTTAATTATGAGTGAAGCTGTAACTAAATGTTAACTAACTTATACATGTTATACTTATACTTTACATGTCAAAAATTTTTTTTGATAGTTTGAATAGTTTTTTATTTAATTGCAATTTATATCGATCATAGTATTATCGACATTTTATTTTCTTATTTCATTTATCAGCTGGGAGTCGTTAGTTACTTCGTTAGTTTAGATTTGTGAATAGAACCTGTAACTATCTGTTAACTATTTTTTAGTATCTGTTTAATAAATTTCGACTTTAGTTACGATTTATGAATATGCGCCAATGTTTGCGGTGCGGTGCGATTTCTCGTTGCGGGAGAAAACAATAAACATAATACAACAGAATACGGCTACGGCAATACTTGTCAGTGTTAGTTTAATTTTCTATTAATTTTTTGTGGATACACTTTTATAAAATTTTCTTAAAAAATTTACTATTTGCTTAATATTTTGTAATGGAGGACCTATGCTCCTTATAGGAACGACGGGAACATATATACATACATATGTATATATATGCATACATATATAATATTTTGTAATCGCAGTAACTAAAATCAAGAAATTACCCTGTAGTAAATAAAATAGTCAGTTGAGAAAAAACACTAACTTATAAATTAATTATTTTGCAAGTGACTACAAATTGGTTTAAATATCATGCAGATATCAACCAAACATATTGAATAGAAGCACACGTAAGAAATAAATAAAAGCAAAATAAGTAAATGAAAAGAAAATAAAAAAAATAAAAAGAAGCACTAAATAATTTCAATAATATTTTCTATGAGCGGTTCGTATGTATGGATATACATATTTATGTACATACATATATACATATATACGAATTTTTTATTTTTAGTGAATATAATAATAATAAATATTTATATAGACATATACATATGTGTACATATATCTTTTTTTTTGCTATAATATTAATTAACTACAAATTGGTTGAAAGTTAGTAGTCAATTTGAAAGTCATGCAGAGATGGCCAATTGAAACGTGTGTGAAGATAAATTTCGAAATTTAAAACCCAAGACACAAACCACCTGCATTAACAGAGCTATGTTAACTTGATAACAGAGTACTGTTAGACATGAAAATCCTGGAAGTACATACTCCAAATGGAATCCTGGCCATATTTTTCAACAAATTAAACTAAAAAAAATCGAAACATGCAGACTATTATATTGTTCTTTATAAAAACAAAAAAAAGTCATAAAAAATCTAAAGAAACTATGTATAATTTTTTAACTTTCAAGTAAATAATTTTTTTTTATTGAAATTTTTGAATTCCTGGAGAACGGACATACCTGGGCGGCTAATTTTTTTTTGGAATTTATGTCTTTCGTGCCCGTTTATAATATCCAGATGCCAAAACCCTTAACATTTGCTTTTTTCATAAAAAAAATTTGATTTTTACTAACTTTTCACCAAAGGACGAATTTCAGGAGTATGGACATACCTGGGCGGCTAATTTTTTTCGAATTTATGTCTTTCGTGCCCTTTTATAATATCCAGACGTCAAAACCCTTAACATTTGCGTTTTTCATAAAAAAAATTTGATTTTTACTAACTTTTCAAACTTCGATTTTCACTAAAGAACGAATTTCAGGAGAATGGACATACCTGGGTGGCTAAATTCTTTTGGAATTTATGTCTTTCGTTCCCGTTTATAATATCCAGATGCCAAAACCCTTAACATTTGCTTTTTTCATAAAAAAAATTTGATTTTTACTAACTTTTCAAACTTCGATTTTCACCAAAGGACGAATTTCAGGAGAACGGACATACCTGGGTGGCTTTTTTTTTTTTGGAATTTATGTCTTTCGTGCCCGTTTATAATATCCAGATGCCAAAACCGTTAACATTTGCGTTTTTCATAAAAAAAATTTGATTTTTACTAACTTTTCAAACTTCGATTTTCACTAAAGAACGAATTTCAGGAGAACGGACATACCTGGGTGGCTAATTTTTTTTTGAATTTATGTCTTTCGTGCCCGTTTATAATATCCAGATGCCAAAACCCTTAAAATTTGCTTTTTTCATAAAAAAAATTTGATTTTTACTAACTTTTCAAACTTCGATTTTCACCAAAGGACGAATTTCAGGAGTATGGACATACCTGGGCGGCTAATTTTTTTTGGAATTTATGTCTTTCGTGCCCTTTTATAATATTCAGATGCCAAAACCCTTAACATTTGCGTTTTTTCATAAAAAAATTTTGATTTTTACTAACTTCTTAAACTTCGATTTTCACCAAAGGACGAATTTCAGGAGAACGGACATACCTGGGCGGCTAATTTTTTTTGGAATTTATGTCTTTCGTGCCCGTTTATAATATCCATACGTCAAAACCCTTAACATTTGCGTTTTTCATAAAAAAAAAATTGATTTTTACTAACTTTTCAAACTTCGATTTTCACTAAAGAACGAATTTCAGGAGAACGGACATACCTGGGCAGCTAAATTTCTTTGGAATTTATGTCTTTCGTGCCCGTTTATAATATCCAGATGCCAAAACCGTTAACATTTGCGTTTTTCATAAAAAAAATTTGATTTTTACTAACTTTTCAAACTTCGATTTTCACCAAAGGACGAATTTCAGGAGAACAGACATACCTGATTGATAATTTTTTTTGGAATTTATGTCTTTCGTGCCCTTTTATAATATTCAGATGCCAAAACCCTTAACATTTGCGTTTTTTCATAAAAAAATTTTGATTTTTACTAACTTTTCAAACTTCGATTTTCACTAAAGGACGAATTTCAGGAGAACGGACATACCTGGGCGGCTAAATTTTTTTGGAATTTATGTCTTTCGTGCCCTTTTATTATATCCAGATGCCAAAACCCTTAACATTTGCGTTTTTCATAAAAAAATTTTGATTTTTACTAACTTTTCAAACTTCGATTTTCACCAAAGGACGAATTTCAGGAGAACGGACATACCTGGGCGGCTAATTTTTTTTGGAATTTATGTCTTTCGTGCCCTCTTATAATATCCAGATGCCAAAACCGTTAACATTTGCGTTTTTCATAAAAAAAATTTGATTTTTACTAACTTTTCAAACTTCGATTTTCACTAAAGGACGAATTTCAGGAGTACGGACATACCTGGGTGGCTAATTTTTTTGGAATTTATGTCTTTCGTGCCCTTTTATAATATCCAGACGTCAAAACCCTTAAAATTTGCGTTTTTCATAAAAAAATTTGATTTTTACTAACTTTTCAAACTTCGATTTTCACTAAAGAACGAATTTCAGGAGAACGGACATACCTGGGTGGCTAATTTTTTTTGGAATTTATGTCTTTCGTGCCCGTTTATAATATTCATACGTCAAAACCCTTAACATTTGCGTTTTTCATAAAAAAAAATTTGATTTTTACTAACTTTTCAAACTTGATTTTCACCAAAGGACGAATTTCAGGAGTATGGACATACCTGGGCGACTAAATTCTTTTGGAATTTATGTCTTTCGTGCCCTTTTATAATATTCAGATGCCAAAACCCTTAACATTTGCGTTTTTTCATAAAAAAATTTTGATTTTTACTAACTTTTCAAACTTCGATTTTCACCAAAGGACGAATTTCAGGAGTATGGACATACCTGGGCGGCTAATTTTTTTTGGAATTTATGTCTTTCGTGCCCTTTTATAATATTCAGATGCCAAAACCCTTAACATTTGCGTTTTTCATAAAAAAATTTGATTTTTACTAACTTCTTAAACTTCGATTTTCACCAAAGGACGAATTTCAGGAGAACGGACATACCTGGGCGGCTAATTTTTTTTGGAATTTATGTCTTTCGTGCCCATTTATAATATCCATACGTCAAAACCCTTAACATTTGCGTTTTTCATAAAAAAAAATTTGATTTTTACTAACTTCTTAAACTTCGATTTTCACCAAAGGACGAATTTCAGGAGAACGGACATACCTGGGTGGCTAATTTTTTTTTGGAATTTATGTCTTTCGTGCCCGTTTATAATATCCAGATGCCAAAACCCTTAACATTTGCTTTTTTCATAAAAAAAATTTGATTTTTACTAACTTTTCAAACTTCGATTTTCACCAAAGGACGAATTTCAGGAGTATGGACATACCTGGGCGGCTAATTTTTTTTGGAATTTATGTCTTTCGTGCCCTTTTATAATATTCAGATGCCAAAACCCTTAACATTTGCGTTTTTTCATAAAAAAATTTTGATTTTTACTAACTTCTTAAACTTCGATTTTCACCAAAGGACGAATTTCAGGAGAACGGACATACCTGGGCGGCTAATTTTTTTTGGAATTTATGTCTTTCGTGCCCTTTTATAATATCAAGACGTCAAAACCCTTAACATTTGCGTTTTTCATAAAAAAAAATTTTATTTTTACTAACTTTTCAAACTTGATTTTCACCAAAGGACGAATTTCAGGAGTATGGACATACCTGGGCGGCTAAATTCTTTTGGAATTTATGTCTTTCGTGCCCTTTTATCTGGATATTATAAACGGGCACGAAAGACATAAATTCCAAAAAAATTAACCAATCAGGTATGTCCGTTCTCCTGGAATTCGTCCTTTGGTGAAAATCGAAGTTTGAAAAGTTAGTAAAAATCAAATTTTTTTTATGAAAAACGCAAATGTTAAGGGTTTTGACGTATGGATATTATAAAAGGGAACGAAAGACATAAATTCCAAAAGAATTTAGCCGCCCAGGTATGTCCATACTCCTGAAATTCGTCCTTTGGTGAAAATCAGGTTTGAAAAGTTAGTAAAAATCCAATTTTTTTTTATGAAAAACGCAAATATTAAGGGTTTTGACGTATGGATATTATAAACGGGCACGAAAGACATAAATTCCAAAAAAAATTAGCCGCCCAGGTATGTCCGTTCTCCTGAAATTCGTCCTTTGGTGAAAATCGAAGTTTGAAAAGTTAGTAAAAATCAAATTTTTTTATGAAAAAAGCAAATGTTAAGGGTTTTGGCATCTGGATATTATAAACGGGTACGAAAGACATAAATTCCAAAAAAAATTAGCCACCCAGGTATGTCCGTTCTCCTGAAATTCGTTCTTTAGTGAAAATCGAAGTTTGAAAAGTTAGTAAAAATCAAATTTTTTTTATGAAAAACGCAAATGTTAACGGTTTTGGCATCTGGATATTATAAACGGGCACGAAAGACATAAATTCCAAAGAAATTTAGCTGCCCAGGTATGTCCGTTCTCCTGAAATTCGTTCTTTAGTGAAAATCGAAGTTTGAAAAGTTAGTAAAAATCAAATTTTTTTTATGAAAAACGCAAATGTTAACGGTTTTGGCATCTGGATATTATAAACGGGCACGAAAGACATAAATTCCAAAAGAATTTAGCCGCCCAGGTATGTCCATACTCCTGAAATTCGTCCTTTGGTGAAAATCAAGTTTGAAAAGTTAGTAAAAATCAAATTTTTTTTTATGAAAAACGCAAATGTTAAGGGTTTTGACGTATGGATATTATAAACGGGCACGAAAGACATAAATTCCAAAAAAAAATTAGCCGTCCAGGTATGTCCGTTCTCCTGAAATTCGTCCTTTGGTGAAAATCGAAGTTTAAGAAGTTAGTAAAAATCAAAATTTTTTTATGAAAAAACGCAAATGTTAAGGGTTTTGGCATCTGAATATTATAAACGGGCACGAAAGACATAAATTCCAAAAAAAATTAGCCACCCAGGTATGTCCGTTCTCCTGAAATTCGTTCTTTAGTGAAAATCGAAGTTTGAAAAGTTAGTAAAAATCAAATTTTTTTTATGAAAAACGCAAATGTTAAGGGTTTTGACGTCTGGATATTATAAAAGGGCACGAAAGACATAAATTCCAAAAAAATTAGCCACCCAGGTATGTCCGTACTCCTGAAATTCGTCTTTTAGTGAAAATTGAAGTTTGAAAAGTTAGTAAAAATCAAATTTTTTTTTTTTTTTTTTTTTTTTTTTTTTTTTTTTTTTTGAATTGAATAGGCTAAAGTTCGTAACGCTTTTTAAGCCAAATTACATGTGATAATTATTAATGAACAAATAACATCAAAGTTAGTTGTAAATATTCTGACAACAACACATAGTTGAACGGAACAGCCAGCCGTTTTCGAAGGCCACTAAACCTTCCTCATCAGCGTTCTTCTGTGTTTTGGTCCACTGTGTGTGGTGTCAGTTGATGTAGATGTCTGCCTTATATACGTAACTTTATTGCAAATGGAATATGTGAATTTGTTTGATTCATTGCATTTCAATTTGCCAATGTGTTTCGTAATGTATACGCAAGTTACCATCTATATATATATACAATCTTCTATATACATTACCATCTTCTATATATATTACAACAGTCTTACCATTGTCGTTTTGTTCCTTACTAACTATACACATGTTTGTTAATTTGCTTATTTTTGTTCTACTTAAGACAAACTTTTTTGGTTTGTTACTATTAAGTATATTTTTATTTTTAATTTTTGCCACAAGCCAATGACTATTAATTAGTTAATTTAATTATTATTTTTCGAACTGTATTTGTTTCTATATTCTTATGAATTGAATAGGCTAAAGTTCGTAACGCTTTTTAAGCCAAATTACATGTGATAATTATTAATGAACAAATAACATCAAAGTTAGTTGTAAATATTCTGACAACAACACATAGTTGAACGGAACAGCCAGCCGTTTTCGAAGGCCACTAAACCTTCCTCATCAGCGTTCTTCTGTGTTTTGGTCCACTGTGTGTGGTGTCAGTTGATGTAGATGTCTGCCTTATATACGTAACTTTATTGCAAATGGAATATGTGAATTTGTTTGATTCATTGCATTTCAATTTGCCAATGTGTTTCGTAATGTATACGCAAGTTACCATCTATATATATATACAATCTTCTATATATATTACCATCTTCTATATATATTACAACAGTCTTACCATTGTCGTTTTGTTCCTTACTAACTATACACATGTTTGTTAATTTGCTTATTTTTGTTCTACTTAAGACAAACTTTTTTGGTTTGTTACTATTAAGTATATTTTTATTTTTAATTTTTGCCACAAGCCAATGACTATTAATTAGTTAATTTAATTATTATTTTTCGAACTGTATTTGTTTCTATATTCTTATGAATTGAATAGGCTAAAGTTCGTAACGCTTTTTAAGCCAAATTACATGTGATAATTATTAATGAACAAATAACATCAAAGTTAGTTGTAAACGGCTGGCTGTTCCGTTCAACTATGTGTTGTCAGAATATTTACAACTAACTTTGATGTTATTTGTTCATTAATAATTATCACATGTAATTTGGCTTAAAAAGCGTTACGAACTTTAGCCTATTCAATTCATAAGAATATAGAAACAAATACAGTTCGAAAAATAATAATTAAATTAACTAATTAATAGTCATTGGCTTGTGGCAAAAATTAAAAATAAAAATATACTTAATAGTAACAAACCAAAAAAGTTTGTCTTAAGTAGAACAAAAATAAGCAAATTAACAAACATGTGTATAGTTAGTAAGGAACAAAACGACAATGGTAAGACTGTTGTAATATATATAGAAGATGGTAATATATATAGAAGATTGTATATATATATAGATGGTAACTTGCGTATACATTACGAAACACATTGGCAAATTGAAATGCAATGAATCAAACAAATTCACATATTCCATTTGCAATAAAGTTACGTATATAAGGCAGACATCTACATCAACTGACACCACACACAGTGGACCAAAACACAGAAGAACGCTGATGAGGAAGGTTTAGTGGCCTTCGAAAACGGCTGGCTGTTCCGTTCAACTATGTGTTGTTGTCAGAATATTTACAACTAACTTTGATGTTATTTGTTCATTAATAATTATCACATGTAATTTGGCTTAAAAAGCGTTACGAACTTTAGCCTATTCAATTCATAAGAATATAGAAACAAATACAGTTCGAAAAATAATAATTAAATTTAAAAAATCAAATTTTTTTTATGAAAAACGCAAATGTGAAGGGTTTTGGCATCTGGATATTATAAGAGGGCACGAAAGACATAAATTCAAAAAAAAAATTAGCCGCCCAGGTATGTCCGTTCTCCAGGAATTCAAAAATTTCAATAAAAAAAAAATTATTTACTTGAAAGTTAAAAAATTATAGTTTCTTTACATTTTGTATGACTTTTTTTGTTTTTATAAAGAACAATATAATAGTCTGCATGTTTCGATTTTTTTTAGTTTAATTTGTTGAAAAATATGGCCAGGATTCCATTTGGAGTATGTACTTCCAGGATTTGCATGTCTAACAGTACTCTGTTATCAAGTTAACATAGCTCTGTTAATGCAGGTGGTTTGTGTCTTGGGTTTTAAATTTCGAAATTTATCTTCACACACGTCCAATTGAATACCGCCTATGACATGCCTATGTTAAAATAGTGAGTCGGCGACAAGGAAAAAAGTCACTTAATCAACCAGTTATGGTTATTAAAAAACCAGTTTGAAGTTACTTACAAATGGGTTTGAGTTCCTATAGGGTATTAATATTTTATACATTGGTAGATATATTTGATATATTTTTTAAACTTTTATATTTTATGACAAAAGTTTTTGAACTTCAAAATAATTTTTTTGTTAAAAATAATGTTGTGAACACCGCCAATTATTCAAAAACTATGGCAACATCAGAAAGAGAGTCAAATATTGAGAGAATAAGAAAGTCCGCAAAGAAAATAAAATAGATTTAAATTTTATACCGTTCCGCACTGCGGTTTTTTACTTCAAAATCATATGAAAAACCGCATCGCAATAAATTTTCGTTACATTGTGTTCAGACTCTTAGAATTAGAATTTTGATATAATAATTTATTTTTGAATACAACTTTACTTAACATTGCTTAGCAAAGCTTTGTTAAGTTTTTTTTGAATACGACCCTAAGGCCTTGTGAATTAATGTAGCATATTAATAGTAGTCAATTGTTGTCGACAAATAGTAGACAAATGATAAATTTTACTTTCGTCTTGATGTGACGTTGATGACGCCATTCGAAATAAGGGGGAATATTTCTCCACGGCAGCTACCACTAATAAAAACGTTTAAAATTTTTCACAATTTTTTAATAGTTTTTCCATATTTTTAAGTTTGTTTTCACAGAATTTTTTTAATGTAATATTTTTCATATTGACATTTTTTAACATTTTCTTTTAATTTTCTCTTTCGTAAAACATTTTTGAAGTTCGGATGATTTTTTATTTGAAATAAGAAAAAAATAGCTCAGCTGCTTTTCCGCTACTACCTTGTGAATGTACCTTGGTTTAAATATTTTAAATTGATAAATTCGTATAGATCTCGTTTTACAAAATGTATATATGGATACATATAAAAGTGCATGCACGCACTTCTATATATGTATGCATGTGTATCATTTGCATTCATATTTATAAATGCATTTATATTACTTTATACTAAAAATGGGTTTTTTTTAAGAAATGGTTAATAGATCCACTCTTATTCCAGTTGTCAATATCGACATCACGTCAATACAATGCCAAAAAGTTGGGACTTGTCTACTCGCTCTCGAGAACAATTTTGTGATTTTGACAGTCTATTTCTGTTCCATAGGATCCAGAAAATAGCATGAGCCGGCCAATAGCAGTCAGTGGTTTTTGACAAGCTCAAAGTTTTTGTTATTGTATTGACGTGACGTCGATATTGACAACTGGAATAAGGGTGATTATTTTTATTTATTTATTGATACATATTATACAAAGTAAATCAAGAAATAAGTACTTAAGAAACAATTACGATGACGCAAGAGCTGTTATTGAGCTTAGATCTGCTTATAATTGGTCAATAGGCCATATGTTACATTAAATGAAATGAAAATATTTTGTCCCACTAATTCGAATAATTTGAAGTAAATAAAAAATACATGTATATTCCGCAAATGTTGAATTTATTAATTTTTTGTACATGTTCATTTATATACATTTACATATGTATGTACTTAAAAATACCAGAGATCGCAAATAACGATTATTTTTCAAATTTAAAGTAAAAAAATCACAATAATAGAGAAGTGCTACGTGCACAAGGGATATACCAAGATACTCCATGTTACATGGACTACCGATAGATGCAATGATTTTTATTTTTTTGATTTTTATTTATTCCTCACAAAATAACTCTTATTTTGTGACTTTTATTTATTCCTCAAAAAATAATAGTTATTTCTTGATTTTTATTTATCCCTCACAAAATAAGAGTTATTTTGTGACTTTTATTTATTCCTCACAAAATAACAGTTAATTTTTGATTTTTATTTTTTTGCTCAAAAAAATTTTAACTTTTAAAATTAATAAATAATAAAAAAGTAAATTTAATTTGACATATAAGAATTTTTTTTAAAGACTCTGGCGATAAGTTCAATTTTAAATCGGTTAATATTCATTTTAACGCAAAAATTACGCTTTCTACATTTTAAAAGTTAAGCAAAAAAATAAAAATCAAACAGTAACTGTTATTTTGTGAGGAATAAATAAAAGTCACAAAATAACTCTTATTTTGTGAGGGATAAATAAAAATCAAGAAATAACTGTTATTTTCTGGGGAATAAATAAAAGTCACAAAATAAGAGTTATTTTGTGAGGGATAAATAAAAATCAAGAAATAATGATTAAAAAGTGATTTTTAAAATAAAAATTATAACCGTTACGGTCCCTGAAAAATACATAACTTTATGAATAATTTTTTAAAAAAATGTTTTGAAATCTACTTTCCTATTATTTCCTTTACTAGGTCATAATTGTAATGAATAAAAAGAACTTTTTAAAACGCAAGTGCGTTTAAATTTGACCTCTTCGCGGTAACTAGCGAACCAGCACTAAAGAAGGCTTCCTTGGCTGAGGCAATCGTAGTAGGTACACTTAATATAAAAGCAGCAAGCTTTGCAATATGGGGATAATCCTAAAATATGATTTTTTTTATAAAAATTAAATGCGAATTAGTTTGCTGAATTTGTATTATTTAGTTTTTCAATATTTTGCCACCAGGAAAAAGTTTCAGTACTATCATGGGATGCAGCGAAATACTTAGAAACTTCTGTGAACATTACGTCCTCTGGTTTATTTTGTGACGTAGCTAATACAAACGACGCAACGTTATTTTCTTCTTGTTTCTGATCTATCGATCAGTGTTGCCAGTTATAGAAAAGGGAAAAGTATTTAAGTATTAAAAATAGTGAGGTGAGAGCGAGAAGAATGTTCGTTTCAATGAACAACCACTCTGATATGAAACAAAGCGAAATTTATACAACCTTAAAATTACGTTAAAAAAATCATAGAAAATGTCAAAACGAAAAATCTAAAAATATTAGAAATTCTTGTTGAAAAAAGGGAAAATAAAAAGAAATCGGCGGCTAGTTTTAAGCCGGTTTTAGTCGTAAAATTTTCGGCGGCTGCTACCAAAACTGATCGGCGGCTAGGCTTAGCCGGCCTTAGCCGACTCGCGCGCAGGTCTCTTCTGCCGCAGTTCTTGGCAGAGCTTACAGTATGTTCACACGGACAGCAATTATCGAGGTTCGCTCTCCCATTCACGGTTCCCGGTCGAATCTTGATTGATTCTACATGGTTCGCCATAAAAATTTTTGAGAGCGAACCATCTTGGTTCATTTTGAACCTTGCTGCGAACCATGAAGAAATTGCTATCATCGCTAGTTTTAATAACAAATTATCGCTAATTTAAGTTTAAAATTTTTAAACGCACTAATAATCCCAAATTATTATTTTACTTATTAAGTAAAATATTTTTTATTAAAAATACATTGAAATTGATTATTGAGGGGTTTAGCTGGATCCTATGCGCATTTCACTGTTGCTAATGCAGATCACCAGGGAACCTTTACCCAAATTTCTTAGAACAACTAGAGTTATTATGTTATAAACTTTCATTTAAACAAATGAGAAGCCTAACAACAAATAACAAAGTTGAAACAAGAACTCAATAATCAACATGTTTTTTTATTTTCTTACTTTACCATTGCTACATTGGCTGACTTTTTTTCAGCTTCAAATTGTAGTTGTAAGAGTATGTAAAAGAAAATAAATGTAAATAACAACAACAGCTATTAAAGAATAGAGTGTTGCCACACAAGTATTTTTGACCGGGTGCAGTCAAGTTAATAATTAGTGTTTTATGGGAATTGTTAAAATTTGAGTTTAAAATTTTTAAACGCACTAATAATCCCAAATTATTATTTTACTTATTAAGTAAAATATTTTATATTAAAAATACATTGAAATTGATTATTGAGGGGTTTAGCTGGATCCTATGCGCATTTCACTGCTGCTAATGCAGATCATCAGGGAACCTTTACCCAAATTTCTTAGAACAACTAGAGTTATTATGTTATAAACTTTCATTTAAACAAATGAGAAGCCTAACAACAAATAACAAAGTTGAAACAAGAACTCAATAATCAACATGTTTTTTTATTTTCTTACTTTACCATTGCTACATTGGCTGACTTTTTTCAGCTTCAAATTGTAGCTGTAAGACTATGTAAAAGAAAATAAATGTAAATCACAACAACAGCTATAATTTATCTGAACTAGTTATCAAAACGAAATGAGTTCTCGTACACACGTACACATACACATTTTTAAACAAAAAAACACACACAAATGATGGCGAGTATGAATTCAGGCCGTTTCACACTATAATGCAAGTATTAATACTTTTGACGAAAATGCATCCCTTACATGTTGAGTTGTTATTGTCTTTTGAAATTCCCCCCAGGGGAGTCTATTTTAGACTGGGGTAATGTGGCTTTTTCCATTGACGTACCTTTGGTACATTACCCATAGATTTTATGTGCTACTACCCGATCTCTGGCAACAGAGCAAAGGCTGTGCACATATTTATAAAAGGAAGACAGGTTCCTGTTGATGTCAGTAAGGTGCATGATAACCTAGAACTGCCCCTGAGTTCAAAAGATAGTAGTAGTGAAGCCTGTATGGTGGAACTGCGAGGTCTGACCAGAGGCTACTTCTGGTGCCATGGGTGCCGGTTGCCCGACAGTCGAGCTGCTTTGAAGATTTGAGTGCATGTAGCGGTCGTCAGGATCCTTTGCTGAAAAGCCGAGTTCGTCCCACCCCACGGGGTTTAAGGGATGATTTTGGTGTGTGTGAAGTAGGCACTGGATTTTTGGCGACACAGGCATGGGTTCATTTCGGATGGGTGGTTGAGCTGTGCCGGCAATGGTTGAGGAATTCTCTTGGGGACTTCGCTATGAGTGTATACACAACACCTTAGCGTGGAAGCCAGAGAATTATCGTGGTGGCTGTGGTTGCTACCAAAAGATACGCTGGGAGAAAAGTCTTGGCTTTCAGTGTTAAATCAATGCTAGTGGTTGGTATGACGCGGTCAGCCAGACACTTCTAGGTGCTGTTGCCAACCAACGGAAGCTGCTATAGCACGAACATAGCAGCAGAGTTTAGATAGCTCAAATTACCTAAGCAAGGTAATTAAATATAGTACAGGGATAACTATATATAAGGATTACAACCTGTGTGCCTTTGAGGAGTGCACATAGGTGCATTCCTAAAAGGGTGCATGGGGGCGTTGGTCTGGCGTCTAACCCACACCCGGTGCTTTGGCACCCGTGAGATAAGGCCGTAAAGGCCTTTTTGAAACAGAAATTAGATTAGGGACGCATTTTCGTCAAAAGTATTAATACTTGTATTATAGTGTGAAACGTCCTTTAATAATATTAGAACACATATTATTAATTATTTTTGCTTAATTTGTTTATCTACTGTAAAAAAGCAAATAACAGAATATAAAACACGTATCAACTATTCACGTATGTATGTATGCATGTATGTATGTATATACATCAAAACAGTGATGCCAACTTTTGATACTCAAAGCACGTAAAAATTGTTTGAAAAAAGCGCTAAATTGAAAAAATATACATACGTTTAGCGCAAAATAAAGTAAAATTTTTAAAATGTACATCAGCTCGAGATATTACATTTCATATTACATTTTAATAAGGTACATATAAATAGTGTACCTACATACATACATATATACATAATAGATGTATATATGCATATGTGTGTATCTATGTTTACTATTTTGCTCTTTAAAAAACATACATTATCCTGTTTTTAGGCTATACTGAATATCTTTCAAAGCACAAAAAATTCGAAGAAATAGAAGATTGTTATATATTATTCTTCGTGTTTAAATTGGTAAACTAACAAAATAAAAGGAGTTAAAAGTCGATATTGCTAGATTAAAGGAAGAAAAAGTTCACAAAGACTAAAATCTAGCCATATTGAACAAAAAGTAAAAAGGGACTAAAAGGCTAAATTATACAGGCCTGTCACAGAAACCAAATTCGATCGAAATAATTTAATTTCCGTAATTAGGTTCTGCAGAAAACGAAAAACGAAGAATTTGCTCGATGAATAATGCTCGGAATTGTAATTTTCTCTATGTGAAAGTACAAAAATCTGTTTGAAACAACTTTATTTCAACAAAGAAAAATTTTTTTCAACCATTTATTTAAAATATGTTTGTTTTGTTTACCCCCTGTTTGTGTAAGACGTTTGAGTAAGAAATCTTGGCGTTTTTGTAATAGATTAAAGGAAACTTGTACAACTTTTCTTTAATCTAGTACAGAAACGCCAAGATTTTTAACTCAAACGTCTTACACAAACAGGGGGTTAATTTTTTTACATATTTAAGGTATTCTCTCAAGCCTTATTGAAAAAATGCATCATCATAAAAACTGAAATATTCTATTCCCTCAAATAAAATACACTACATTTGGACATAAAAGTGGATCTGAAGCAATTTCCCGGCAAAATATTGACTGCTCTGGGCATCAAAAACTGCAATTATTGCAATTACAGACATTGCATGTAAAAATTTTTATATTTTATGTAATATCGCGCTGATGTACTTATGTATGTATTGATCTTATGATAGTTACATATATATTTTCTAATAAATTACTTAACAAAAATGTTTGATTTAAAACAGAAAAAATTTAAAACTAGACCTTTTTCGCGCTTATTAAAAAAATTTGACCTTATTTTGCGCTAAACGTATAATTTTTCAATTTATCGGTTTTTTTTTAATTTTACGCGCTTTGAGTATCAAAAGTTGGCATCACTGTTTTGTTGTATATACCCTGTCGGAGAATGTGTGGTTGACTACAAAAATAGTTAACTTATGTTAGCTTTTCTTAGACTGACTAAAAGCTAGCTGCAAAGTCATCCAGAACAAACCCAACATTAATTCTTCAGTTGAGTACGTAATCGAATTTGATGAGAGCCAACAAATTTATTCTCAGGTACTTTAAAACTCATTTCAGTTTTATATTAAAGTCCTGCACAAGACCATTTATAAGAACTTTCAAGACATGAGGGAGTTTTCAAATGCTTTACTACAGAGAAATCTTCTAAAACAAACACTAAACAACACTGTTTGCAATAATTTGTCTCAGCTATTGCAGGTATAGGAATCAGTGTACGAAAATAAACTGTACATTATTTAATGTATTATACAAAGGGTAAGATATGACAACTTTCTACTTTGTGTATGTTTACATATACACTACACGATTAGAATCACAATGATTTTTCAACTCAAGTAAAATGCTTTATAAAGCACTCTGCTTGACGGTCATAGCATTGAAATTAAAATTGTTGTGTAAATCTATGTGGAAATACACTATATTTTAGTGTTTTTTGCCAAAGTGTTAGTGCTTCATAAGCAAACCCTGTAAATAGTATATGTACATCATTGATCACCAAAAGGCCGCCCGTGGGCACTTTGTTATGCTCTTTTTTACACGTACATTCGTACGAGCATGCAATTTGCTCTCTTTTACATTACATATGTATGTGTTTGCTTATCATTGATGTACATCCATTAATACATGCATGTATGAATGGATGTTCATATAAAGATGTGAAATGTAAAAAAAAATTTTGTTTTCGGAGGGAGGAAAGTAACTAAGAGAAAATTATTGAGAGTATAAAGCAACACATCGTCGGTTTGCTGCAAATATAATGTATTTTGAATATACCGTGCCGCAAACCAATAGCCAACCGACGACAAAACATCAGTGTTGCCGAATCCTGCGATATTATCTATACATGGAACAAACCAATTTTTCCTCAACTATATTTGAATTACAAAATATATATGTAATTTTAATATAATTTTGCTCGAATTATTCAGTGGAAAGAATATTATAGTTTACACTTTTGATAATCACGTTGCATACATAAATATTTTGTCACCATTTCGTGTTATATTAAAAAAATTATATAAAGAGTATTTTGTTTGTCATTTATATATCGCACACTAAATCATAAAGAGTCACAACTCAAAAAATGTCAGATGCTGAGTAGTTGCAAACAACTGTTGATACTGTACAAATGACGCAAGCATGTGACATAAAAACAAGCATAACGATATTTTATATTCTTCAAGAAGACTGTATTGCAAAAGAAATTGTTGAGGTCGTTATAGATTTCTTCAATTAACTAGTTTATAAAAAGAAAAGCCAATTCTATAATTTTGAGTTGTGACTCTTTATGATTTAGTGTGCGATATATTAAATACATGTAAATCATAAATTAAATGTTTCGTTGAATTAGTAAAATCAAACACTTAAGTATGGAACTAAACGTGTGGCAAACCCTTAACTGATGGCATAAAATCTTCCACAGGCTCATCAAAATTTCATAAATGACAGTTTTTATAAGATACGACATTTTAATGTCGTTCGATAGAGAAAAACATACCGCATCGATTGCCCTAAATATTTGTTTTAATTAGAAACTCTACATGTCGAAAAAAACTTGACGTATTAGGTTAATAAGGGGTGTTCTGTAAATCACAAGATTTGAAATCGCCTAATTTCCAGAAAAGAGCTCAATTAAAAAAATTATTGCAGCTTTTTAATTGGTTTTAATGTTTTAAATGCTTAAGACATTTTAAACGAACTTAACTTTGAATGCACTAAATTGTCCGATCAGCGAAACACTGTTTTCGATTTTGGAAATCGTACGATTTTAAAACGCGCGGTTTACAGAACACCCCTGAATTTCTTAACCAATGTATAGAAAATGTTAACAGTATTTTGTCTCTCCTGTAAAATTTTATTGAAGTGAGTTAGCAGGTTTGCACTCTAAGGCGACGATATCTTACGATAATCGTTGATTGTAACCATTATTTGAATTAATAAATTTTAAGGTTAAATTTAACCTTTTTGTCATTTATGTCCCTGGTTATAACTTTTTACATTTTATTTTTAATATGTAGAATTGCATTTCAAAATCGCTACATGCAAGGTTAAAAAACGTTTAGTCCTAATTTACACTAAGCAAGTCTTATTGCTAAGCTGATTAGTTTGTCGGAGAGAGATACGAGGGGAACATATAAGTTTCTTTTCCCCTCGTCTCTCTTTCCTAAAAAACTAATCAGCTTAGCAATAAGACTTGCTGAGTGTAAATTAGGACTTAATAAAGCAAGTGTGTCTTTACAGTTATGTATTTTCGTTATTTTGTTGGATAGGCACATACATAGTAAATTTTTGCAAAAAAATATTTTACTTAAACCATATATGTATAGCAGCACAACTTGGCAACGGAAAGTACGACAACTACACAAAGCAAAAACAAAAGTTACACATTAGGCTGGTTATGGTGCAAGGGACGAGTTTTGTTCTGTTCCACGTAAGCAAGAAGTTTCTTTCTCACTAGACAATGCAAAAAAAGAGTAGGAACTCCCTCCAAAGTTTAATGTAATTTTCAGTAATCATTGAGCAATTTGCTTGTTATTTGTCAGAAGTTACTGCTATGGTGATTTATTTATATACATGCAAGTAGTGTATATACTTATGTACATATGTATTTAGGAATAGAGCGCCGTAAATAAAATTACAAAAAATTTGTTTGCGTAATATCTAAAATTTGGATTAGTTTTATCCCTGTAAAATGAATTACTATTACGGCAACACTGTATAGAATACAAGATTAAACCAACCCAAGAACATTGCAGACGGACGACGCCATGCACTCTTTATACTTATCTATTGATAATTTTAAGCCAGGATTGCCAACTTTTACAAATGTAATGTAAAACCGTTCTTCTTGTGTTAACTTTGGCAATAAAGTGTGGATAAAAATTTCTACAATTATTTAACCTGTTTACATATGTATGTACATATGTACGTAGAAAACAAAAGAATATTGTTTTCGCTGTATTCATCCTTTCTTGAATTTTAGCGGTAATTGCGGAAGTTAATGTTATGGATTTGCAAATTGTAGCCAATGTATTCTAACGAGCTTTATTTTACTACATTTTATAGTTAGGAAGTAAAGAAAACTACTCGTAACAAATTTTGCCATTGAAAATGTCAAATTACACACACACAAATGCGATAAGCAAGGTATTTTTAAGCAATTTGAAGTTAAAAATCAGACAATATTATGGTTTCTAAAGTTGTTTGGGCGAGAAGGGAGAAATGTCGGGAAATAAAACACAATAAAATTTTCTTATAAAAATATTTAATTTTTTCTTTATTTACCTTTAAATTAAAAATTATCGAGGATGAGGTAAATCTTTTATTTGTAAATTTATAATTCACTTTAAATATGAATATAAAATGTAAGGTTATAACTGTGGGTCGCACTCAAAGAACAAACAATAAGTAAAATTTTTGATTTAGATGGCAAAAGCAATATTTAAGTGAACCGTTAGCGGTTTACTCGTTGGAAAATAAATAGTTACTCCGAAAGCACAAAGTTGTAAGCTTAAGGAGTAAAATCTACATTTCCAAAAAAAGGAGTAAAATAACCAAAACCAGCCAACTTGCATATAAAATTATATAAAGAAAATTAAATAGAAATTCGACTTAAACATTGCCGGCCACCTTGCGAGAATATCATTTATAGAGCAATTAATAATATCTCAACATTTATATATACATATATTAGAAAAAAAAGTTCATACATTCTAATATAAAATAAGCGAATTTAAAGAAGGAATATGGTTTTTACTACAGACCCATAAACTGATTTGCGAATGGTTTTTACGACAGACCCATCAACTGATTTGCGAATGGTTTTTACAACAGATCCATCAACTGAAAGGCGAATGGTTTTTACAACAGATCCATCAACTGAAAAGTACATTTAAATGGGAGATGTACCAGATACGACCCAGCCAAAAATAGTATATTGGGCCAATAAGGAACCCGGACTTGCAAAAGATTTTCCAGTCATGACTTGGAACTTACATCAGGACCGTGTACTAACGCAACCTGCCCAGAATGAAAAAACGAAGGATCAGCATACTGAAATCCTCGAAATTGTTCTCTCTGAAACGTCTTCCGGCGAGGTTTTTATACCATGCATTTTCTTTACTTTTGCCGTTATGGAAATCCGTTTAGCGTCGTCATAGATAGATCCGACAATCAGGCGGACATGAGCATCGATCACTGGAATTTTTAATTGTTTTACCAGGTGATCGCTAATGTAGCTCATTCGACAGCATAAATCAATGACCGCTCTGATTTGGATCTTTCTATTTCCGCAAATAAGTTTAGCTTGAAGCGTTGGCGAAAAGTTGACGACGTGACGAAAAGTTGACGACGTGACGAAAAGTGGAAGACGAGGGTTTGCAATTGTCTACAACCGGACGAGGATCAGAACTTTTTCTTGAATTTTTGACTTTAGTCGGTTTTGTAGATTTCTGAGGTGGAGAACATAAGAGACGATGGTGGTCACCCTGGCATTTCCAACAATGACTCCTACTAAGGCAGTCTTTGGTTGCGTGATTCAATGATAGGCATCGAGAGCAACACCCATGTAGCAAGACGTGCCGCAATCTCTTTTCCGGAGTAAGACCACGAAAGCGGAAACATGCCCTCAAGGGGTGATGTTTCTTGCAAAGGTTGCACTGACTACTCGGCTTTTGTAAATTCCTCGGCTGTGGAGAAACTTTCGGGTCCGACACCTTAGCCTCACTGGGTTTAGCGCAATTCACCGGCGATCCATGCGCGGCATCAACAATAACTCTGGTTAGCACCGCCTCTGCCTGGATAGGACCAGCTTTTTCGGATGCCACAGGAGACGGCCCGGCTACTTCCATTGCTTCCTCGTATTCGTCGAGTATGGCGTCATCAAAAAGAGTGGATAAAGCGTCCATTTTACTAGGAAACAATGAAAGTTAATAAGTGATATATTTTAATTGGTCAAAATGACCAATTTAGTAATTGGTCGTTTCACAACTCCGTTTTCAGTGCGTATATCTGCGACCCGAACGTGGTCATCACTTCCTGGGTAAGTCTTAATGACACGCCCTAGTCTCCAGGAAGTCGGAGAAAGCTGTTCATGTCGAATCGCTACTAAGTCGTCAACCTGTATATCCCTTTCAGGGAATTTCCATTTATATCTTTTATGCAAATTGTGAAGGTATTCTTCTTTCCATCGTCGACAGAAGTCATGAGAGAATGCCTTGATTTTTCTATACCGATTAACTAAACTTATGGCAGATTCAAAAATAGATGGCTCCGGCGGGGCCAATAGGGGTCCACCGATCAAAAAATGACCGGGAGTTAGAGCTACGGGCTCACTGGGATTGTCTGACATAGGACACAGCGGACGGGAATTTAGACATGCTTCTATTCTTGCTAATGTAGTGGAAAGCTCTTCAAAAGTATATTTAACATACTGAGCCTCCTTACGAAAGTGTAGTTTAAAACTCTTGACAGCCGCTTCCCATAAACCACCCATATGGGGAGCACCCGCTGGTATAAATCGCCAAGATAGACCCTTAATACCAAATGTCGAACACATTCTGGCTTTACTTTCTGAAAGAAAAGTACGAAATTCCTTTTCAATTTCACGTGAAGCTCCTACAAAATTACTACCATTATCAGAAAAGACCGTCAATGGACAACCTCGTCTAGCGATAAACCGATGAAAAGCTGCCAAAAAGGCGTCTGTGGTCAAATCTGAAGTGGCCTCTAAATGAACTGCTTTAGTTGCAAAACAGACGAAGATACACACATATGCTTTCGTAATTTTGCAACCTCTACCAGTAAAATTTCGCATATCAAACGGTCCTGCAAAATCAACACCTGTAGTGGTAAATGGCCGTTCCAATGTAGTCCTTTCCGTAGGTAATGCTGCCATGATTTGGTTACAATAACGTTTTCTATCTAAAATACAACGCTTGCAACGATTAATTGTAGCACACACTAAGTTTTTTAGACGAGAAACCCAATACTCAATTCGAATAATTCTCAGCATCAATTGATTTCCACCATGAATTGAAACCAAGTGAATAAAGTCTATCAACAAAATTGTAAAACGACAAGAATATGGTAAGATAATCGGGTGTTTTTCAGTATACGATAAAGAAGGGGATTTTTCTAAACGACCATTTAATCTCATTACACCATTGTTGTCCAAAAAGGGATTGAGTGGAAGTAACGAACTCTTCGATGAAATCGGTTTCTTTGATAATAAAGCTTGATATTCATCAGTGAAATGAACCTTTTCAGCCAATATTGCCAAACGAATTTTCACTTGTATTATCTCACTGCTCGATATTGCATTAGATGAATATTCATGTTTTCCTTTATGTGAAGCATGTATTCTATGATAAAATCGAAAAAAATCAAGCTTTAAAAATCTTTCAAGAATATCTTTGTAATCAGAGAAAAACGTCGCATGTGTCTTGACAGGTTTTGCCTCAACATCCGTTTCTAGTGAGTGTAGATCGTTGATTTTCCATTCACTTTTGCATCTTCTAAGCCACGCAGGTCCATTCCACCAAATATCACTCTCCGCTAATGCCGAAGGGGTGAGTCGCCTGCAGGATTTTCTTCAGACCTAACATGGTACCAATTATGACTCAATACATTTTCCTGAATCCTACACACTCGATTGGCCACAAAGGTCGTCCAACTACTAGGAGTTTTTCTTAACCAACAAAGAACAATTGTGGAATCTGTCCAGCAATATATTCGACTGAGCGTAATATCTAATTCATTTTTAAATGTCTTCAATAGTTCTGAGGCTAGTACTGCACCACAAAGTTCCAATCGAGGCAGGGAAATAGATTTAATGGGATCTACTTTGGTTTTACATGAAAGCAAGTGAGTATATATTGCCCCTAGTGACTCAATGCGTATATAAACTACCCCGGCGTATGCTTTTTCTGACGCATCAGAAAAAACATGAAGTTCAGCTGACGTATCAGGGCTATAATGTACCCACCTGGGTATCTTTATATTGTTCACTTCCTCATTTTTCGTAGAGGGGAGTAAAAAATCATCCCAGTCTATATTATCTTTCCAGATATTTTGCATAATAATTTTTGCAACCACAATGACTGGACCGAGCCAACCTACAGGGTCAAACAGTTTAGCAATGGTGGACAAAACTTCTCTTTTAGTGAATTGTGCCTTATGAGTAATAGGCTCTACAAAAAAATAAAAAAAATCCAATTGGGCATTCCATTTAATACCCAATGTTTTGGAGCTGCTTGATTCAACAAAAGTCAATAATTTTGTATCCACTAAATATTCCGTGGGAAGATCTTTTATAATTTGGATTTCATTCGAAGTCCATTTTCTTAATTCAAATTTTGCTGACGACAATACCGTTATCAATTCATTTCGCGATTTTAAAGCCGATGAAACATCATGAGCCCCCGTAAGTACGTCGTCAACGTACATATGTTTGCGTAAAATATGTGCTGCAAGTGGGTACTCCGTCTCTGAATCTTCAGCTAATTGTAAAAGGGTCCTTATTGCCAAATAAGGAGCATAATTTACACCAAAAGTAACTGTATGTAACTCATACTCCTTCACATCCTCTGTTGGAGATGATCGAAAAAGTATACGTTGAAAGGGGGTATGATTTGAATTAAGACGAATTTGTCGATACATTTGAGTTATGTCGCAATTAAACACGTATTTGAACAATCTCCATTGCAATATCAATAGCACTAAGTCAGATTGTAAAGTGGGGCCCACATAAAGACAAAGCTATTTCCATTGGAGGTTTTGTTCGAAGCGTTAAATACGACTCGTAGTTTAGTAGTTTTGCGGTTAGGCTTTATTATTGGATGATGAGGCAAATAGCAAGATAGACCTGGGGCTGTCAACCCTCGCACCACTGGCCTCATATGATCCAACAACAAATATTCCTGCACAACACTATCATATAAGCATTTAACTTCAGGTTTGCGTAGAAGCGACGTTTCGTTTCTCAAGAACTGTGCCATCACATTCTGTCTAGAAACACCTAAATTGATATCTTGAGGAAATTCTGGCTTAAAGGGTATCGTCACTACATATCGGCCATCGGAATCACGTCGTGTTGTTTTCCTATAATTATCCTCACAAAATTTATCAATTTATTTTTCTTTTTGGAGTTTCTTCTAATTCCCAAAATTTAAGAAGATTTCTATTTAGACTATCCTCCGGAGATTCTTCTATTCTGACAGAATATACTTGAACTTGTGGCTTTGGAACGGATCCTGTGATAATCCACCCGAATACAGTTCTTTCAGCTAACAATTCTCCCACAGTTGCACGATGAATTCCCCCTAGAATGATTTGAGGATACAAGTCGGCCCCTAACAGTATATCGACTGACTTGGGCTGCCAAAATTGAGGATCAGCTAATTGTAAATTAGGAAAAATGTTATGAAGATTTGAATCAATGACAAACGAGGGCAAGTCCCAAGATATCTTTGGTAATACCAAAGCCATAGTTTCCAATAAGATTGAGTGATCTAATGGAGAACTGATCTTCAAATTACAAACTTTCCTAGTCGTAGCCGAAAGAGTTTGATTTATGCCCGAAACGGACACCTTCGTGAGATAAACGATGACTGAAGGTGGGTCAATAAGGGCTCTGGCTGGGTACGTCATACCCTGATGAACAATATTCATCATTGCTGTTCTCAGAAGCACTTGGCGGTTCTGAGAGACATGAAAAGCCTGCCGAGAAAAATTCTTATTGGAATAAATTCCCGTCGATGTAGAAGGCAGAGATGCATTTAGGTCAGAATTGTGCACTACGTTGCTAGTACTAGGAGTCACGCTAGTATTATGCGCAACTGTACTTGCAACTGTTGCAGAATTATCTTGAGTCGCAACTTCAGTATTAGTACTTTCCCGATGTAGCAAAGTATGATGCCTTTTACTGCACGTTGCGCAATTAAAAGCACTTTTACAATTTTTAACTTCATGTTCACGGGACAAACAATTTACATAGCAGTAATGCTTTTTCACTGTTGAAAATCTTTCCGAAATTGAGAGATTTTTAAGTCGTTTACAAGCACGCAAAAAATGATCAGAAGAACGACATAAAATACAAGAACTAGAGGTAGAATTTACCATATGAGCCCTAATTTTCGGAGCTACAGGTTTCATAGAAGGTTGGGTATCTTTGAGTTCACGAACACATTCTAAAGTTTGAACCCTTTCTGTCAGAAAGGAGTCAAAATCTTTCCAAGAAGATAAGGCTGATTTATTTCTTACGCTTTGTTCCCATATACTAACAGTGGACGTAGGTAGACGTTGTATGCACATAAAAATTAAAATTGGGTCCCAATTTTCAGTACAAACTTTATAAATTGAAAGGGCATTTAGGCAATTATTAATACCGCGTTGTAAATTTTTTATTCCCGCACTAGATTCCTTGTCAACCGAAGGAAGGTTAAATAATTTTTTCAATTGGTTATTAACCAACATGCGAGGATTCTCATATGCTTCTTTCAAATTACGCCAAGCCATATCGAATCCTTCATTACTTAAGGGGCATTTTGAAACTATTTCATTTGCCTCCCCACCAGCGTGACCATATTAGCTTATTTTGAGCTAAATTTAGCTTATTTGTTTCAGATTTAGCCTTAAAATTTTCATTTAGCTCTTAGCTTATTTTTTAGCTTTTTTAAAAACTCATTTAGCTTTTTTAGCCTTTTTTAGTCTAAATTGCGTGTCTCTAAAAATATATTAAAAACATAAACAACTCATAAAAATTATAATGTTTTAGCATTGTAAAATAGTTTACAAAAAATACAAAATGTAAATTATACGACAATTTTATAACAGAAATGGAAAGAAGAAAAATAGTAGATAATGGCAGAATGGTTAGAATTCCAATGGAAAAAGTTAAATTCATATTAGTGGCCAAAACACTTTTTGAGTTTTTTGGGTATAAAATTATTTGACTTGAGTTGAACGTTCATTCAGCGACATCAATTAACTTAAAACAAAAACCTGAAATAGCCTTAAGCCTGGATAACACTTTGTACCGATTTTCGTCGGGCCACCTCAATTAATTCTGGAATAAGTCTATATGGGCTTATTACCAATGCAGTGTGGCGCAATTATGTCCTGGGGGTCGATTCTGAATTTATGAGAAAAATGAAGTGATAAAAAATTTATCATATTCACTTCACTTGACAGCTAGTTCTCATAAAAAACTAAAATCAGAATCGCATTTTCAAGGAAGTGATATTTTATTTTTCATTTTCACGATTTCACAGAAACAGAATCGACCCCCTGGTATTTCAAGTAGTCGATAAATTAGAGCAAAATCTTTACTTATGACTTTATTTCACTGATCTGACGAAACTCGGTACATTGTGCAGATAGTGTGATCCATGCTTTACCTGAAATAGCATTAATTCACTTAAAAAGCTTTCGTATTTTAGTATAAATGTTTTTACATTTTTAAAAACTTTTTAAGATTATTTTGGGGAAGTTTTTGTTTTGTTCTTCATTAAATCTAAAATATAATAATTAATAAATAATTTCATTAAGCAAATATTCAATGTGTATAATAAAAAAATATGTTTGTGTAATATTTAATGTTAGTTTAGCAATAAGAAACTATTGAAAAGTGATCAAAGAAGTGGAAAAAAGTTTAGCTTTATTTTCTAGCCTAAAATGTAACTTTTTAGCTTATTTTAGCTTTTTTTCAAACGTGATTTAGCTTAATATTATTTTAATATATGGTCACACTGCTCCCCACTAGTCTTATGTATTAAGTGACAAAGTCTTTCAATATTGCTAAGACGCGAACTATTAACATATATGGCAGTGAATAAATCCCTAAACGCGGGCCACTCAACATAATCGCCTGAAAATGTTTTAACATTACATGGTGGAAGGGTAAGGTTATGGTCATAATTGCTATTGTTCACATTTTTTATGGAAGAGTCATTCAAAATCACAGTTTCGAAATGATGCACTTTCTCATTTATCATGGACAAGCAATTCAGATACGCTGTAAAGGTAACGTTGTATTTACCTGTAGCTGCAGTAGTGTCACAAGAATCTGCTTTTTCTTTACTATCTGCAGCATCTAAATAATTTTCATATGCTACCTTTACCTTTTCCCATAAACCCTTTAATTCTTCCCGGTGAATTTTTAATGTATACGCGGTATGTAAATCGTCACGAATATCATTAAATTGTGCTTCAAATTGAATAAGAGCATCCGACACTCTAATAAATTTTTTGAAAGCTGCAATTGCCATTTTTTAATTTTGATTTGTTTGTTTTTTATTAAAAATTTGTTGCACTATTTTATTTATTTATTTATTTACAAACAAATTATTTATTTTCTTTAAAATATCTTTAATATTTTCCAAAACGATATCTTGACCAATTAGACCGACAATAGGGTGACAATTGATCACAGGAAAAAAATGTATAAAGGAAAATACAAAACAAAAAGTACACAGTTCGATTGAATATACACAACTGTATGTATGTATGTATATTTTGTGCACAATTTCCACGAAATAAAATATTATAATGATAATCGCGATAAACAAAAAACGATTTACTATTATTAATGTAGAAATTCACCAATATAAGAATTTATCTATTAATTCCATCCGTCCACGTAAACAAATCGCACCGTTGATATTTCGCGTACCGAACACGAAAATATCAAAGCAAACGTCAAATTAATTTTTAGTGTTGTGAAACGATCAAGAACTTTAACAAAATTCACTGTATAAATATAAAACAAGTGCGAAAGACGAAAAGAGAATAGGGAAAAGAGAATAGGGAAGTATATACACATACACATATCGCTCATTTACTTCAATAGTGGCACAACTCGAAAAAACCAGTTTTGCAGAAAACGCAATTTAAGTTTTCAATTTGCATACAACTCAATGGAGATGTGAAAAAAATCTTCTCTCAGGAGGTGATGGTACAAGCTATTTGTATGAAATTTTTACACAAGATAAAATACGAAATGCCGAATCTTTCTGCATTATTAACTCAAAAAACCCATTTTTTGAGTTATGCCACTATTGAAGTAAATGAGCGATATGTGTATGTGTATATACTTCCCTATTCTCTTTTCCCTATTCTCTTTTCGTCTTTCGCACTTGTATTTATGTATGTAAGTACATATATAATTTACTTGATTTTGTACGCACCTTTTGATATTTAAATTATCCAAAATTGTGGCGATGTTAATTGGCGTTCCAAAACAATGTTCCTTTAAATTATAACAAATTTGTATAATTAGGTATGTATGTACATATATGTGTATATATTCCTTTTAATGTATATCCGGTTCGAAGGACCAAATGTTTGGGCGAGAAGGGAGAAATGTCGGGAAATAAAAAAACACAATAAAATTTTCTTATACAAATATTTAATTTTTTCTACACGACATGTAGAAAGACACTTATGACGCCAGGAGAATTTCCAACACATTGGTTGCATTAGCGGCGTAAAATTTTAATAGTATTTTTGTGTCAAAATCCAAATGTAGGCAGCACTTGTGTGTACATATGTACATGTGAAGATCTGCTCAAACAAAAAAGTCATTAAATAATAATACATTCTCAGCTATGTTTATTATTTTGACATAACTACGTGGTATGTAGCAAATGCAGCTTCATAGTGACGTCAATATTACGCCCAAGCTCCATGCGCACGTGTTTTTTTATTTGCCGATTAGAACAGGCTTTTTTTTCATGCGAACCGAATGATTTTTAAGTTATTTTAATTTCAAACTTCAGTAAAAAAGATTTTTTTCTTTTATTTTCAATAGCTAAAAACAACCTGCACATAATTAAAAATATTGATTTTAAATCGTCTGTTGCAGAATATTTTTCTTCTAATTTGGGACACAAGTATTAATTTGTGTATTCAAAATTTCAACTTAAGCAGGTGTGGCATGTCTACCACTGTTTTTCTAAATAATTTACTACATTGAATGCACAGAAAATCATCAATATATTGTGGTTTGCTTATTAAACAATAAACAAAAAAGACTTTACATATAAATACCTTGGTAAAAATTTACCTACCTGTAAGATTTACTTTAATTTTAGTTAACAGAAACTTCTTGTATATTCAGTTATTGTAAAACTTTTTTGAGTGTACCTACATGCATTAAATATACATTAATAATAATGTCTTTAACATTACAAAACGTATTGTTGATCATCATCATTTTGATTATGTTTACATAACGATTCTCGTTGGGCAGAAGTGAACTAAGATTGTAAGTACTTATAATTTTAATGTACTCGGTATACCTACATTATTAGCGCTTGTGCGTGTGAGGTTGTACCTTACAGAACATTAAATAATGTTTATTTTTGAACACTTATCAAGAGCTGTTGTGTCCACACATACCCTATCTTATTCTTTGTTAGTATATGTGCTTCGCGGCTGTATGGATAGGCTGTGAGCATCACTCATTATACTCGCTTTGCAATGTTGTCAGCTTTTAAAATTTTAAACGCGAAAAAATATGAAGATACTTGTAGTGCTCAGTGCTCAGTGCTTTTTAAATTAGTTTTTAATTTTTTTTTGCTTAAGAGCTCTAAACTCAAAATTTCAAATCAAATTTGTTTTGAGCATGCTTGTCATTTAAAAATTTAGATTGTGCATTTCAAGATTTTTTTTGTATTGTTAGAAGATTGATTCAAGGAATACGCGCTATATCAAACTCTAACTTTAATATTTAATTTAATTAATGTAAAAAGTGTTTTGTCTAACAAGAGATAATTATAATGTCATCAGCATTCCAAATAGAGTCGAATAGCGAAATTTGGTCTGTTATAGACAATATACGGAATATGATTCAAATTAATACAATTGAGAAACATTGGCGCATATTCATAAATCGTAACTAAAGTTGAAATTTATTAAACAGATACTAAAAAATAGTTAACATATAGTTACAGGTTCTATTCACAAATCTAAACTAACGAAGTAACGACTCCCAGCTGATAAAAGAAATAAGAAAATAAAATGTCGATAATACTATGATCGATATAAATTGCAATTAAATAAAAAACTATTCAAACTATCAAAAAACAATTTTTGACATGTAAAGTATAAGTATAACATGTATAAGTTAGTTAACATTTAGTTACAGCTTCACTCATAATTAAGTCTAAACTTTCGTAGCCATCTGTGAATAACTTAAATAGGTATTTAAAAAAGTTAGCACCTAGTTATGATTTCTGAATATGCGCCATTGAGTCTTTATGGATTCAGTTGATATAATCCTATTTGAGAAATTAGTAAAAATTGCCATATATTTATATATATATATATATTTTTGCACGAGTTTAACGCTTTCATATAACAAAGGTCTGAAACGATAAAATTTTTGTTGTGAAATCAATGAAATAACAAATAATAAAGATTTTTATATAAATAGCAATGTCATGTATATAACTTTAAAGTTAAAAAAAAACTATGTTATGCTCAGGTGATCGGGTATGTTCTGTAAACCGAACCGTTTTCAAAACGAGAAATTTTCAAAAACGAGTACATGTTTATTTGGTGATTTACAAATTACTTGAAATGGTGACATTCGAAATTAATTTGAATAAAATATTTGAATGTTAAAGTCAGTTGTTAATAAAACAAGTCACATTTTAAAAAAAAGTACGTATTTAAAACGTCCGGCTCTAAATCTTTGACAGAAAAAGTGTTTATTTCATTATTATAAAACTTGATAAAATCATTTAATGATATATTAGTCGGTTCAGAAGTTAGAAAAATTATACTACATATTTATGAAAAAATATTCAACATAAACTGTTATGTTTAAATATTATTTTTCGAACTGTATTTGTTTCTATATTCTTATGAATTGAATAGGCTAATGTTCGTAACGCTTTTTAAGCCAAATTACATGTGATAATTATTAATGAACAAATAACATCAAAGTTAGTTGTAAATATTCTGACAATACACATATGTAGTTGAACGGAACAGCCAGCCGTATATATATATATATATAGGGCAGAAATCTACATCAACTGACACCACACACAGTGGACCAAAACACAGAAGAACGCTGATGAGGAAGGTTTAGTGGCCTTCGAAAACGGCTGGCTGTTCCGTTCAACTATGTGTTGTTGTCAGAATATTTACAACTAACTTTGATGTCATTTGTTCATTAATAATTATCACATGTAATTTGGCTTAAAAAGCGTTACGAACATTAGCCTATTCAATTCATAAGAATATATAAACTGTTATGTGTTAAAATAAAAAACTATTTTATTAGAAATGCTCTTGAAGCGAACAATGAAATGAGTTATGTGTAGTTTTTGAGGCACTTCCGCTATACCTCTCAAATCTACAATTATTTAAGATTAATTTTACGAAATACTTATATAAAAACATTTACAGGTTTCAAAATAACACAATTTTTTTGCTCTCCTGAAAACAAACCTGATTTTGTCGGAGAAACGATGATATCAATATCTCTTTAGTACTTTAAACTTATTTTTTACTTATTGTAATAGAAATTTTTCTATTTTTTATAATATTTTTATATCAGTTTTTTTGTTAAATAAGTTCTTTTTTCAAATAGGGACTGTGATGTTTTTATGAAATGAAAACTTGTTATGTTCGATCTTTTTTATCTTTGCTATAACTCTACTATATACATGTTCCTTAATATTTGATTTTTTTTTAATATATGAGAGGGTTTCATAAAAGTTAAACATATTGGGCCTGATTACGAGTATCTTATTTCGACTACGATTACGAAGATTTCGTAATAGATTAAAGAAAAAATCTTGCAATGTTCTTTAGTCTACTACAAAATCGTCGTAGCCGAAGTCGTAATACGACACTCGAAATAAGGCCCAATTACATTGAGTACATCTGTTTATATAAATTAAGTGCTTTTCATAGTTGCAGTGCTTTTCGAAATTTAAAAGTTGATAGCACTGTCCCCCATTATAGAAAATTGAGAGTATGACCACCGCCAGTGCTATCGGATTAGAGATGCTAATCGGGACAGGTTTTTTGAAATCCCGGGCTTCGGGATTTAGTGATGGAGTCTCGAAATCCCGAACCGGGACCCCGGGATTTTCGGGACTTACAAAATCCCGAAAACATTGTGCACAAAGTGCGTCTTTATATTAAAAATACTTTTTTAATTTTACAATTTTTGTTTTTTTTTATATTTAAAAGGTACCTACGGATATTTCATTGTAAATTTTCATTGAAAAGTGCAATGTATGTAAAAATTTTTCCCAGAAAATAAAACGCCATAAGATATATTATGTACATATCGATGGCTTAATATAAAAAAAGGCTAACTCGAATTTTCGATATTTTACAGGAGAAGCAAAAAACTGAAGAAAATATAAAGCATTTACATGCAGAAATAGTTTTTTAGTCCTTGAGGGAGTTTCTAATAATTTTTAATATAGAAGATGACAGTCAAAAACATTATTTATGCAAAAAATCCCGAAAATCCCGGGCTTTAAAATTAAAAAATCCCGGGCTCCGGGGTTTGCATAGTCCCGAAAATCCCGGGATTTCCGGGCTCGGGATTTCCCGTTTTGCATCTCTATATCGGATGTAACGATTTGTCTCTAAAATCGCCAAAAGCTTTGTTTTGAAATAAAAATTTTGACGAGCCTTTTGTTCATTTACTTGGCTATATTTCAACTCATTTGCGATTATTTTAGCTAAACACACATATGCAATTTAAATAATGTAGAGTAATGTTAAAAACATGGAAACTTTTACGCAAGGAAGGTTTTCTACAACATAAAATAATTTATGCAAAAGAGATTTGTTTTCTATATCTAAAGTGTGGTTTTTATAAAACATAGTGGGGAAAACTTCCTTTTATTAATTTGGAACTAGCATTTTGGATAATGATGCATCAATAGCCTTATGTATCATGGTAAGGATATAAATAACTGAAAATAAGATTCATATTGATGTAATTAATTTTTAGTATGTTTTATACTCCAGTACGTATGTTTGTATGTATGTCTGTTTTATAAATGAACTACACTCCAAAATATTCCATGCTTAAAAATACGAAACACTTTTTCGTAATTTAATTTTTGTACAATAAACTACAAATTTTTAAATTTTACTAAAATATTTGTAGCTTTGCAGGATAAAGGCCATTTCTCACTATCATACAAAGTCGTGCGATCTACGAAAAAAGTACAACCCTTGTGTGATGAATTCTTATTGTCTTTTGAAATATTTTATAAACTCCATCATATCAGGGTTGTATTTATTCGTAGATCGCACGACTTTGTATGATAGTGAGAAATGGCCTTAACAAGTTTCATAATTTTACGAATGTCGTTAAGTTACAAAAACGATTTCCTACAATTATTTTCGTATATAGTACCACATTTTTCTTTTAATTTCATTGAATTTAGGAAGAAATAAAACATTCTTATAAAATTGGAAATTTCGTGAAATAAATAAATTTTGTTTTGTTATCATTTTGTTTACAGTACTAAATTATTCTTAAACCTACACAAGTTTCGTGAATTTTACAAAAAACAATTTAAACATATAATAAAAACTGTTGTTTTGTTTTACTTTTTATTACGAGTATATCCCCCATTTATTTTCCTGTCATTGTGTAAAAAATCATTGTAATAAAAAATTTGTTTTTAGTTCATGCTAGGAACACAACTGGGACGAACGACGAATTTCGTCCACGCAGAGTTTGCTGCGTAAATTCGTCGTGTGAAACACAACAACGACGAATTTATTCAACGAATTCAGCTGTTATAATTTATAAAGTTGGTTGAAGCATTTACAAAGACAGACAGAGAGAGAGAGAGAGAGAGCAAATTTGTATTTCATAGTTCGTCTGTGTACAAAATAGAAATAAATCTATCGCAGAGCTCGTCACGCTCGACAAATTTCGTTCTATGGAGGCGTTGTGTTAATTTTAATATGAACAAATATATTTTATTTTCAATGACAAAAGTTCGGAACGAAAACTTCGTCTTCGTCCCAATTGTGTTCCCAGTTTGATTCGTGAGTTTCATTGCAAAATATTCATGTATGTATGTGTATGTATGTGATGTATGAGGAATGCAGAGGCTGTAACAACTTCCCTTAAGTTATCTTTTTATTTTCATAATTATTACAACCTTCAATTCTAGGAATTAAAGATTATTAAATTATTTTCCAAGAATATATAAATTTTTTGAAGATTTTTATATTCCACGGATTTTAATTTTATACAAAATTTCGCTTATAACACAAACTTGCTTTTCATGATTTACTAATTTATTTTGTATTATTAACATTGTGTTTCGTAAATTTACGAAAAAAAAATTTGAAATACAAAATTTTGTTTGCAGACAACAAATATTTCGTAAAATAAAGAAATATAACATCTACTACATATCTACGAAGCATTTCGTACCGTAAAATCAACGAATATTGCGTAAAATGAACCATGTTGTATAATATTGACCATAAACGACAAATATGTCAGCGCTGTGGCTAAAAATCAATCTGACAGCACTGGCTAGCATCGATCAGGTATGATACAGATATGTATGTATGTATGTATCTATTAAAGGATTACGGTACTTGTTGACGCCTAATAGTGTTTTCACACTGCAAGTTAAAACCTGGTTTTAACGTTAAAACCATAAACAGCTGATTTTGCATTTACACTGCCAGTTTGCTAAATTCAGGTTTTAACTCACAGACTGTCTAATAACTTTGCTCAAAATAAAATAAATCTCCTGCAGAAATGCGTGTGTTTTTTGTTGTATTTTTTTCTGCTTTTTATAACACTATTTGACAAACTGTACAACTGTTGTTGTTTGTATGAAAAACTAAGAAACTTTACACTGCGCTCTAAAATGGAAATTGTTTTATATTTTGTAAATTAATATTTTAAAATTATGGAACTAGTAATACAAAGAGAAGAAGTGCTTGGAAATAAAGTTATTCGTGTGTGTTCTGGCTTTCACATCGTTTTCACATTTTTTCTTGTGAGTTCGGATGTTAAAACACATCCTACGCCTGTTTAAGTTGAAATTTAGAAAATAAAAATTAATAGTGTGTGTTCTAGCATCCGAATTTAGACGAGCACAATTTAAAAATTGCCGATTTCAAACTTTTAAATTTTTTCGTTTTCGATTTTGAGCAAAAAACTCGTATTCTTTTCACTTGTTAACAGTCTTGTGAAAAGAATACGAGTTTTTTGCTCAAAAGTGAAAACGAAAAACTCTAAAAGTTTGAAATCGTCCATTTCCAAATTGGTTTTCTTCTAAATTCGGATGCTATAACACATATTATTAATTTTTATTTTCTAAATTTCAACTTAAACAGGCGTATCATGTGTTTTAGCATCCGAACTCACAAGAAAACATGTGAAAACGATGTGGAATCCAGAACACACACGATTGTATATAAAAAATGCACAAATAAATCGCAAAATACAACTTTTTTAGTGGTGGATCGATATGTCATATCGTTTATTTTCACTTTCCAGAGGTCAATGAAAATTTTGTTGTTGTTTTCCTTCCAAAGAACTTATCAAGGCGCATTTATTAGGTGGCAGCACTACACCAGGTGACTAATGTCATTATACCAAGCCAAATGTCAAATTTGGATTGTGTAGGTATAAGCCTAAAAACATGCTTTTATTTGTGTATCCATAAACACCTAACGCATATTCAGTTTTGTATGGTGTTTGACATTTCTTATAATAAACATACAATCTGACGATGTTACCCTGTTTTGAAAAGTAATACTATGTTTAGACGGTACGTGCTTCGTTCTCTATTCATGCTTCACGCCCCAATCATGACCGAATCCACTTGCTTCGCCATACAAAATTATGAGAGCGAATCAAGTAGATTCAATATGAATCTACTTGCGAAGCACGTAAAATTGGTATCTTCTCTAACTTTTATCGCAGTTAATCGCCACTTTATCTGAACTAGCTATCAAAACAAAATAGGTATATGTGTATATGTGTGTTTGTAAACAAATAAAAACAAACCAAAAAACATAGATGTGAGTTTAATATAAATAAATTTAATTAAGTTATGAATAATATAAAAAGGAAAAATAAGAAGAAAATATAGAGATGCCTTCAAAAACAAGATTTCGCATGAGTGGAATCTATGTAAAGTATGTATGCTTATGTGTATGCATGTATATACGTGCGTATGATACGTATGTTTGTGTGAATTAGAGCTGTGTCGTTCATGAACGAACGAGTACAATTGAACGAATCAGTGAAATGAACGAAGTGAGCCGGTCACTTTACTGAGCTGTTTTGGCTCAGCAGTACTGATAAAAAGTACAATCAGAAAACTGTGGTACAATTGAACGAAATGAACGACCGAGCACACTTGGCTCTTTTTTTTTTGTTTTGTTTGGCTTTTTCTTTGTTCATGTGAGATTTGTTGTCATATTCTTGTTTTCATTTGACTTTGTACATACTTTTATTAACACTGTGGCCATTATGAAATTAATTAAATTACCACTCATATTTATTAAGCTTTTAGAACATAGGTATTAATAGTTTTTTTTAGCAAAATTGGTTTAGATATATACAGTTTATTTCAGGGACCGTAACTGTTATAACTTTTATCGTAAAAGTCAGAAAATAAAAGTTATTTTTTGACTTTTATTTTTTCGAGCAGAAATAAAAGTTATTTTTTGACTTTTATTTTTTTGAGCAAAAATAACAGTTATTTTTGACTTTTATTTTTTCAAGCAAAAATAAAAGTTATTTTTTGACTTTTATTTTTTCTAGCAAAAATAACAGTTATTTTTGACTTTTATTTTTTCGAGCAGAAATAAAAGTTATTTTTTGACTTTTATTTTTTTGAGCAGAAATAAAAGTTATTTTTTGACTTTTATTTTTTTGAGCAGAAATAAAAGTTATTTTGTGATAAATTCATTATATTTATTATAAATTTTGGCGCTTTTGCAATAGTGAATCGTTAAATTTACTTATTTAGAAAATAATATTTGGAATATTAAATAATAATTTCTTTGTCAAAGGGGTTGAAAACACAAAAATAACTTTTATTTCTGCTCGAAAAAATAAAAGTCAAAAAATAACTTTTATTTCTACTCGAAAAAATAAAAGTCAAAAAATAACTTTTATTTCTGCTCGAAAAAATAAAAGTCAAAAATAACTGTTATTTTTGCTAGAAAAAATAAAAGTCAAAAAATAACTTTTATTTTTGCTTGAAAAAATAAAAGTCAAAAATAACTGTTATTTTTGCTCAAAAAAATAAAAGTCAAAAAATAACTTTTATTTCTGCTCGAAAAAATAAAAGTCAGATTTTTAAAAAGCATCGTATTTTCTGACAATTTGGTCCAATACTTGCAAAATGGTATACTTGGTTTCATTCTCCGACATTTCCTTGAGGTTGCTTTTTTTAATCAAAAATTCAAAAATAACAGTTATTTTCGGTCCCTGGTTTATTTTCATTGTCATTATTGTGTATAAGTATGTGGCTCTTTTGGCTATATTAATCTTTTTTGATTTCTTTACTTTCAATTCAAAACAAAATGCATTGTGCATGTTTCCCTTTTTATGTACCGAATCAACTACTTGTTTGTTTTCACTTTGTTCTATTTCTTGAAAAGAGCGGATGAACGAAATGAACGAACTCGTTCTTTTTTAGAAAATGAACGAAAATGAGCGGTCTCTTGAATGAACGATTTGGCACAGCTCTAGTGTGAATATACATAAAAAAATGCCACGCGAACAGTGATGCCAACTTTTTCAGAACAAAAACCACTGTGTGTTCATAAAAAAGCACTAAATGAAATAAGTACTCGTATATATGTACATATGTATGTATGTACATAAATATATTTTTATTTATTTTTTTATATTTATCTATTTATTTGCAATACAGAGAAAGCCCATATGGCTAATGTATTGAATTAGTAAAAATTCAAAATTTAAGTTAACTACAATTTTAAATTTACTACATTTCATAGGTTTTTGTAATAATTTCAATTACATATATCGAGCCATATTTCGATTTTGCTTATAAGTAGAATATGAGTAGGAAAATAATTGAAGTTCATTTGGGAAGACACTCCAATTATGGTGTACTATTTTAACAAAAGATGATCAACGAGAATTATACTCCTCGTTTCAGGAAATGCAGTTTCATCTTTTTCCTCTGGCCTTAAAACTGTTTTAATAAAACAATTAGATTTTTAGGTGTTTCGTCTGAATTAATTTTTACATGAACATGGTTAAGTATGTTACATTCTGAAGAACATAAGCCTTTTCTTTTTAGACCGTATTTTATATGAATGAAACAATTTGATTTATAAAATCATTATTGTATTTCTAACTTACTTTTAAAATATTTATAAGCGCTAAAAGTCATTTCTACTACAACATTTGAACATGGTAATGTTAATAGTCTTGAGAAAATATTGACAGTATTAGAAATGGATTATGATAAGTTGAATTTCTATAATTATAAACTTCAATCCAAAATTGATCAGTTTTGAGCAAATTTTTCCATTTATGTATCCTTAAATTTCTGATACTTCGTTCTATTTCTTCAATTTCACCATCCCAGCAAAAATTACCGCTTCCCAGAAGAGTTTTTGTAAGCCAGCTAGAAGCAATGCATTCAGTTTCCAAAAAGCCGTTAATTTTTTGCTTTACTAATTCGTTTTACAAAAGCAATAATGTGTAGTTTTTGTGTACTCAGATGCAAAAGTTACTGGTGTACATTTTTTTACTTTTGTCCACTTTGTTAGAGAGCCTTACGTTATTACTTTTCAGAAGCATTTTTGGAAGCACCGTTATCAAGAAAGCAATACATTGCTCCCCTTAGTGGTTAGTAGATTCGATTATTGTAATTAAGTTATTTTATTACGTGTATGGTATCCTCTGTAATATCTAGAAATATTTTCTTTTTTCTAACTGTGAAAGAGAAAGTTTTTCTTCCTTTGTATTTCACGCAGCTGAATTAACATTCTGCAAAGGAAACTTTGCATGTCTAAAAGGGGTGAAAGCAGATAGTTTTTGAAAGTGAAAATAAAGCCACCACACTTTAACAAATTAATATTTAGTAGATTTGTAAAACGCACTAAAATCAAAGGTGAAAAGCACCAAAAAAAGGCACTAATTTCTTTTTAAAGCAACAATTTGAAAAATTCCGCACTGTTATGAATTAAAAAACTCTAAATCTAGCACGAAAATCACTAAATTGGCACGATGCACACGAAGCACGAATGCGTAGTCTAAACAGTGTGATTCATAAACATGATTCAGAGAGCGAAGCAGGTGATTCAACTCTTCGTCTAAACATAGCATAAGATGGTAATTTATAGGAACAAAGTGCATGTGGTTATTGGTGTTGTAATATTTGTTGTAGAAATGCGGGTACCTGATTGATGTGCCTTGGAACTTATTATTCCATAATTTTTTACTTATTGTTGCTGCTGCATCCATTTTTAAGTTGAAAATCTTTCAAGCGACATCTCTTGTTATTCACTGGCATAAACATTATCAGCTGCTACCGGTCATTTTAACTTGGCAGCACTGAATTTATCACAGCGAAAACAGGGTTTCATTTCATAAAACCAAAATAAAACCAATTCAGAAATGGTTTTAAGTTGGATTTAACAAAAACAATTTGTATGGTAAAACCAGGTTTTAACAGTTGGTTTTGACATTAAAACCAACTTTTATTAAAACCAAGTCAGTGTGAAAACACTATAATGCATTGCTATTGGCTGAAAAATATAAGCAAAAAAAACAAGCAAAAAAAAAACTGGGAAAACATCACAGTGGAACAAATTATAATTTTTCTCCATAAATTTTGAAAGCGAAAAATTAATTTTTTTTTAATAATTGTCTAAATTTGTGAATGCTAATGAAAATATAAAAATATATATGTATAATATAAAAAAATATAAAATATAAATATAAAAATATAAAAAATATTTTAACGAATTTTACGGTTGGCTTATTAATCCACCTTCACTCATATGATTAATAAATATTTTTAATTTATAACAATAATAGCCGACTGAATTCTACACACCTACTGCAAATCTTCTAACTCGTTGCCTATATATATATTTTGAAGCATATCGTGAATGCTATTAATACTTTTAAGTAGATACATACATAGTACATATGTATGTATATTACCAAGATAGCCACAACTGATATTAAACACTGTATTGTTTAAAAGCGTTTGCTTACATGAGTCGGCTATACGAATTATGAACATATAAGTCAGCCATATTATCAATTTCTACTTTTGAATACGAACTTGAAACCCCAAAATGTCATTAGTTTCAACTTTCTGATTTTAAATTATTTTCAAAATCTGCCTTTTGAAAACAAATTCTCTAATTTTAAGAATCTACGGCATATCTTTGATTGCAACAATTTCCAATTTGCAAAAATATGTGCGTATGTATGTATGTATTTATTAAAAACACGAAAAGTCTTAGTTATCCGTACAGTTTCGCACTTATTTTTTGCTTTTAACTGCCCACTGTGCACTTCATATATATAGATTTTTTTCTAACTACAGGACTGCCAACCAGTGATGCCAACAGTTCAGAGGCAAAACGAGCCAACGGAGTAGTCAAAAAGAGCTAAAAAGAGCTAAATCTAAAAATTTGAGATTTTTCCGTTTTAAATCTATGAATGTACATATTTATTATTCAATTTGTACTTCAAGATTTTTTAACATTAATAAAAATAATAGTAAGAAAAAATAGGGATAGGATAGCACAATATCGTTAAATGGAGCCATACATTTTTTATGCTTTCGAACGGCGTAGGTACTAAATCAAAATATTTCGATATTATAGTTGAATTGCAACATTTGCACAAAGCTTTATATGGATCTTTTGTTAGTTTAATCCATTTGTTAAACGAGGAATTTGATTTCTAAGCTTTCCTATATTTTTGGCAGTAAGAATCCATTTCAATAATTTGTCAAAAATTTTTGAATTTTCGAACACACTAAATACATAAATATATCTTACATAGTTGCAAAAAAGTATTTGCATTTGTAAAAAACATATTTACCAAAAATGTAAATTCCTCAAACACGAAACAACAGGGTAAAAACGAGAAAACTTACTATAAGATGCGAAAAGTGCTAAACGTGCCGTTTTTATAATTGAAAAGAGTTGTGTTAGCTCTTTTTTAAAAAAAAGAGCTAAAGGGAAAAATTTCGAGTTAGAAGCTATCAAAAAGAGCTAAATCTAGCTCCAAAATAGCTAAGTTGGCATCGCTGCTGCCAACCTTTACTCAGGTAATTTTATCCCACTTTTCTTGCTAAGTTCGGTAAAAAAAAGGGAAGAGAAGAATTAATCCTACTTTTTTGTATATACATATGTATGGCCTATTTCCGAACTGCAAAATAAAACTTTCGACTTACAATTTGTATTGAAAATAACAATGAAATATGAAAATTTGTTTTTGTTTTTTCAATATAAATTGTAAGTCGAATGTTTTCTTTACCATTATACTCTTTGATTTTAAGAGTAATTGGGTACTTAAATCTTATGCATTTACAATGGGCTGTGGGATTTTGTTTATGGTTTCTTTTTTATTAATAATAATAATGCGTGTGTGTTGTTAGCAGGTAACGAACAGGATTTGTAACCACTTTTTTCCATCGAAAATTTTAAAATGTTTATTTTAAATACATATATAATTGAAAGCTATACCTTAAAGCCATGATTGTGTGTATGTATATAGTATATATTTACATATACATATATCTAAGTATGTGCCTTAGAGTGTTTTCGGTACTTTAGTGTTTTAGGTACTTTATTACAACAAAAAACAATGCATTTAAGTTCCAAATATTGAAATATGTATGTATATTAGGGTAACAGCTTTTTTTTAGCACATCGTTATAAAAAATATTAAGAAACGCCAAACTACTTGAGTCATTGATAACTTATTTCTGTTGGAAGGTCTTGAGGGAATTTTTTGGGAAAACTTTTAACAGAAATAAGTTAATAATGACTCAAATGAGTCAAATAATAGTTAAAGAAATTATAGAATTTATTTTAATATAAGTAGCACAGGCTTTAACGATGCTTAAAAATCGTAGTTTTAATGGAATAATACATTGCTGATGGTACGAACAGTAAAGTTAAATGCACCATTAGACGCGGCTTGAAAAATCAATCAGATGAAGTATCTTTTTTTAATTAATTGCCTTGCGAAAAAATACGTAAATATTCCAAAAAAATATATAAAAATTTATCTATTTTAGACACGGTCCTATACGTGAACGGTTATCTCTAGATCCCTTAATTGTCCTCTTTAAAAAATATCGATCTTTAGTTTCATATATATACAAATATATGTATTTGTGTAAAACACATAACTTTTAATATATAAAATAAGCTAAAAAATGCATTGTTTAGTCAACAAAACAAGCTAAAATATCATTTTAACTTTTTTATTAAACTTGTACCAAATTAAATAAACGCATTTCAATGAATTTAAATATTTATATGAAAGAGATTTTCGTGTAAATTTTAACTGAAGTCTGTGCTATTTTTATTTTATTATTAGGTTAAATATTGCAATACTTTTAAGTAAAATATTATAACATTGTGATTTATTAACTTCTAAGAATGCCGAATAAAAATGAAATTTAATTTTGAAACAAATACTTTAGAAACCATAAGATTGTCTGATTTTTAACTTCAAATTGCTTAAAAATACCTTACTTATCGCATTTGTGTGTGTGTAATTTGACATTTTCAATGGCCAAATTGGTTACGAGTAGTTTTCTTTACTTCCTAACTATAAAATGTAGTAAAATAAAGCTCGTTAGAATACATTGGCTACAATTTGCAAATCCATAACATTAACTTCCGCAATTACCGCTAAAATTCAAGAAAGGATGAATACAACGAAAACAATATTCTTTTGTTTTCTACGTACATATGTACATACATATGTAAACAGGTTAAATAATTGTAGAAATTTTTATCCACACTTTATTGCCAAAGTTAATACAAGAAGAACGGTTTTACATTACATTTGTAAAAGTTGGCAATCCTGGCTTAAAATTATCAATAGATAAGTATAAAGAGTGCATGGCGTCGTCCGTCTGCAATGTTCTTGGGTTGGTTTAATCTTGTATTGTATTCAGTGTTGCCGGAATCGTAATTCATTTTACAGGGATAAAACTAATCCAAATTTTAGATATTACGCAAACAAAATTTTTTGTAATTTTATTTACGGCGCTCTATTCCTAAATACATATGTACATAAGTATATACACTACTTGCATGTATATAAATAAATCACCATAGCAGTAACTTCTGACAAATAACAAGCAAATTGCTCAATGATTACTGAAAATTACATTAAACTTTGGAGGGAGTTCCAAAACTCTTTTTTTATAAATAAATCACCATAGCAGTAACTTGTGACAAATAACAAGCAAATTGCTCAATTATTACTGAAAATTACATTAAACTTTGGAGGGAGTTCCAAAACTCTTTTTTTGCATTGTCTAGTGAGAAAAAAACTTCTTGCTAACGTGGAACAGAACAAAACTTGTCCCTTGCGCCATAACTAGCCTAATGTGTAACTTTTGTTTTTGCTTTGTGTAGTTGTCGTACTTTCCGTTGCCAAGTAGTGCTGCTATACATATGTATATGGTTTAAGTAAAATATTTTTTTGCAAAAATTTACTATGTATGTGCCTATCCAACAAAATAACGAAAATACATAACTGTAAAGACACACTTGCTTTATTAAGTCCTAATTTACACTCAGCAAGTCTTATTGCTAAGCTGATTAGTTTTTTAGGAAAGAGAGACGAGGGAAAAAGAAACTTATATGTTCCCCTCGTATCTCTCTCCGACAAACTAATCAGCTTAACAATAAGACTTGCTTAGTGTAAATTAGGACTAAACGTTTTTTAACCTTGCATGTAGCGAGTTTTGAAATTCAATCTACATATACGTATAAGACAAACAATTATTTAAATACATAAATGCTTCCATAAATGTACATATAACTTTATTTGGACGTAATTCTCCCAATCATCTATCTTGCGGGCAATATTATTTTAGTAATAAAAATAAAATGTAAAAAGTTATAACCAGGGACATAACAATTATAGGAGAAATGACAAAAAAGTTATATTTAACCTTAAAATTGATTAATTCAAATAATGGTTACAATCAACGATTATCGTAAGATATCGTCGCCTTAGACTGCAAACCTGCTAACTCACTTCAATAAAATTTTACAGGAGAGACAAAATACTGTTAACATTTTCTATACATTGGTTAAGAAATTCAGGGGTGTTCTGTAAACCGCGCGTTTTAAAATCGTACGATTTCCAAAATCGAAAACAGTGTTTCGCTGATCGGACAATTTAGTGCATTCAAAGTTAAGTTCGTTTAAAATGTCTTAAGCATTTAAAACATTAAAACCAATTAAAAAGCTGCAATAATTTTTTTAATTGAGCTCTTTTCTGGAAATTAGGCGATTTCAAATCTTGTGATTTACAGAACACCCCTTATTAACCTAATACGTCAAGTTTTTTTCGACATGTAGAGTTTCTAATTAAAACAAATATTTAGGGCAATCGATGCGGTATGTTTTTCTCTATCGAACGACATTAAAATGTCGTATCTTATAAAAACTGTCATTTATGAAATTTTTATGAGCCTGTGGAAGATTTTATGCCATCAGTTAAGGGTTTGCCACACGTTTAGTTCCATACTTAAGTGTTTGATTTTACTAATTCAACGAAACATTTAATTTATGATTTACATGTATTTAATATATCGCACACTAAATCATAAAGAGTCACAACTCAAAATTATAGAATTGGCTTTTCTTTTTATAAACTAGTTAATTGAAGAAATCTATAACGACCTCAACAATTTCTTTTGCAATACAGTCTTCTTGAAGAATATAAAATATCGTTATGCTTGTTTTTATGTCACATGCTTGCGTCATTTGTACAGTATCAACAGTTGTTTGCAACTACTCAGCATCTGACATTTTTTGAGTTGTGACTCTTTATGATTTAGTGTGCGATATATAAATGACAAACAAAATACTCTTTATATAATTTTTTTAATATAACACGAAATGGTGACAAAATATTTATGTATGCAACGTGATTATCAAAAGTGTAAACTATAATATTCTTTCCACTGAATAATTCGAGCAAAATTATATTAAAATTACATATATATTTTGTAATTCAAATATAGTTGAGGAAAAATTGGTTTGTTCCATGTATAGATAATATCGCAGAATTCGGCAACACTGATGTTTTGTCGTCGGTTGGCTATTGGTTTGCGGCACGGTATATTCAAAATACATTATATTTGCAGCAAACCGACGATGTGTTGCTTTATACTCTCAATAATTTTCTCTTAGTTACTTTCCTCCCTCCGAAAACAAAATTTTTTTTTTACATTTCACATCTTTATATGAACATCCATTCATACATGCATGTATTAATGGATGTACATATCTTTACAGGGTTTGCTTATGAAGCACTAACACTTTGGCAAAAAACACTAAAATATAGTGTATTTCCACATAGATTTACACAACAATTTTAATTTCAATGCTATGACCGTCAAGCAGAGTGCTTAATAAAGCATTTTACTTGAGTTGAAAAATCATTGTGATTCTAATCGTGTAGTGTATATGTAAACATACACAAAGTAGAAAGTTGTCATATCTTACCCTTTGTATAATACATTAAATAATGTACAGTTTATTTTCGTACACTGCTCTTGATACATTTTACACTCAAAATATGCTGTTAGTAAATTCAAATTAAACATCATTTCAAACAATATTATTTTGATTTAAAAACCGCTCTATTACACTGTGATACAAAAAAAAAAAAAAAAATATTCAGGGATTCTAATGTACCAATTCGATTTTGTTGGAGTCCATGGATGACGAAAATACCGTTGGTTTTTTTAGGTCACTTCATAAAGTGATTTTATAACGGTAAATGTAGTGAAAAACGGGGTTTCAGTTTTAAACAGGTGTAACTTCTTTGTTTCCTAACGGATTTCTTTTAACTTTCCGTTGGTGTAAAGGACCGAATATTATCTTTCAACCAAGATATATTTTTTGAAAATCGACTCACAAATGGCTAAGTTACAGTCGTTGAAGTGTAGAAAAAACCCATTGAAAAAGTATTCTTTTGTTTTCCTCAGGCCATAAGTTGCTTATGAGTTACAAAAGAATACTTTTTTAATGGGTTTTTTCTACACTTCAACGACTGTAACTTAGCCATTTGTGAGTCGATTTTCAAAAAATATATCTTGGTTGAAAGATAATATTCGGTCCTTTACACCAACGGAAAGTTAAAAGAAATCCGTTGGGAAACAAAGAAGTTACACCTGTTTACAACTGAAACCCCGTTTTTCACTACATTTACCGTTATAAAATCACTTTATGAAGTGACCTAAAAAAACCAACGGTATTTTCGTCATCCATGGACTCCAACAAAATCGAATTGGTACATTAGAATCCCTGAATATTTTTTTTTTTGTATCATAGTGTTATTAACCCTATAGTACACGACATGTAGAAAGACACATGACGCCAGGAGAATTTCCAACACATTGGTTGCATTAGCGGCGTAAAATTTTAATAGTATTTTTGTGTCAAAATCCAAATGTAGGCAGCATTTGTGTGTACATATGTACATGTGAAGATCTGCTCAAACAAAAAAGTCATTAAATAATAATACATTCTCAGCTATGTTTATTATTTTGACATAACTACGTGGTATGTAGCAAATGCAGCTTCATAGTGACGTCAATATTACGCCCAAGCTCCATGCGCACGTGTTTTTTTATTTGCCGATTAGAACAGGTTTTTTTTTTATGCGAACCGAATGATTTTTAAGTTATTTTAATTTCAAACTTCAGTAAAAAAGATTTTTTTCTTTTATTTTCAATAGCTAAAAACAACCTGCACATAATTAAAAGTATTGATTTTAAATCGTCTGTTGCAGAATATTTTTCTTCTAATTTGGGACACAAGTATTAATTTGTGTATTCAAAATTTCAACTTAAGCAGGTGTGGCATGTCTACCACTGTTTTTCTAAATAATTTACTACATTGAGTGCACAGAAAATCATCAATATATTGTGGTTTGCTTATTAAACAATAAACAAAAAAGACTTTACATATAAATACCTTGGTAAAAATTTACCTACCTGTAAGATTTACTTTAATTTTAGTTAACAGAAACTTCTTGTATATTCAGTTATTGTAAAACTTTTTTGAGTGTACCTACATGCATTAAATATACATTAATAATAATGTCTTTAACATTACAAAACGTATTGTTGATCATCATCATTTTGATTAGGTTTACATAACGATTCTCGTTGGGCAGAAGTGAACTAAGATTGTAAGTACTTATAATTTTAATGTAATCGGTATACCTACATTATTAGCGCTTGTGCGTGTGAGGTTGTACCTTACAGAACATTAAATAATGTTTATTTTCGAACACTGATCAAGAGCTGTTGTGTCCACACATACCCTATCTTATTATTTGTTAGTATGTGTGCTTCGCGGCAGTATGGATAGGCTGTGAGCATCACTCATTATACTCGCTTTGCAATGTTGTCAGCTTTTAAAATTTTAAACGCGAAAAAATATGAAGATACTTGTAGTGCTCAGTGCTCAGTGCTTTTTAAATTAGTTTTTAATTTTTTTTTGCTTAAGAGCTCTAAACTCAAAATTTCAAATCAAATTTGTTTTGAGCATGCTTGTCATTTAAAAATTTAGATTGTGCATTTCAAGATTTTTTTTGTATTGTTAGAAGATTGATTCAAGGAATACGCGCTATATCAAACTCTAACTTTAATATTTAATTTAATTAATGTAAAAAGTGTTTTGTCTAACAAGAGATAATTATAATGTCATCAGCATTCCAAATAGAGTCGAATAGCGAAATTTGGTCTGTTATAGACAATATACGGAATATGATTCAATTAATACAATTGAGAAACATTGAGTCTTTATGGATTCAGTTGATATAAACCTATTTGAGAAATTAGTAAAAATTTCCATACAAGTTCTGTCACATCCATATTAACATGTAGAAATAGAACGGGTTTTAAGCTCTATAAATTTTTTAAAGTTTACCACAATATTTTTGCACGAGTTTAACGCTTTCATATAACAAAGGTCTGAAACGATAAAATTTTTTTTATGAAATCAATGAAATAACAAATAATAAAGATTTTTATATAAATAGCAATGTCATGTATATAACTTTAAAGTTAAAAAAAACTATGTTATGCTCAGGTGATCGGGTATGTTCTGTAAACCGAACCGTTTTCAAAACGAGAAATTTTCAAAAACGAGTAAATGTTTATTTGGTGTTTTACAAATTACTCGAAATGGTGACATTCGAAATTAATTTGAATAAAATATTTGAATGTTAAAGTCAGTTGTTAATAAAACAAGTCACATTTTAAACAAAAGTACGTATTTAAAATGTCCGGCTCTAAATCTTTGACAGAAAAAGTGTTTATTTCATTATTATAAAACTTGATGTGTCATACATTCACCCACCAAATCATTTAATGATATATTGGTCGGTTCAGAAGTTAGAAAAAGTATACTACATATTTATGAAAAAATATTCAACATAAACTGTTATGTTTAATTATTACTTTTCGAACTGTATTTGTTTCTATATTCTTATGAATTGAATAGGCTAATGTTCGTAACGCTTTTTAAGCCAAATTACATGTGATAATTATTAATGAACAAATAACATCAAAGTTAGTTGTAAATATTCTGACAACAACACATAGTTGAACGGAACAGCCTGCCGTTTTCGAAGGCCACTAAACCTTCCTCATCAGCGTTCTTCTGTGTTTTGGTCCACTGTGTGTGGTGTCAGTTGATGGAGATTTCTGCCCTATATACGAAACTTTATTGCAAATGGAATATGTGAATTGGTTTGATTCATTGTATATCAATTTGCTCAAGTGTTTTTGTAATGAAGGCTCAAAGCTACCATTTTTTATATATATACCATCTTCTATATATATTATACAACAGTCTTACCATTGTCGTTTGTTCCTTACTAACTATGCACATGTTTGTTAATTTGCTTATTTTTGTTCTACTTAAGACAAACTTTTTTGGTTTGTTACTATTAAGTATATTTTTATTTTTAATTTTTGCCACAAGCCAATGACTATTAATTTTAGTTAATTTAATTATTATTTTTCGAACTGTATTTGTTTCTATATTCTTATGAATTGAATAGGCTAATGTTCGTAACGCTTTTTAAGCCAAATTACATGTGATAATTATTAATGAACAAATAACATCAAAGTTAGGTGTAAATATTCTGACAACAACACATAGTTGAACGGAACAGCTATATACATATTACACACACACTCAAACGTACAATATGGAAAATAACAAGTATACACGTATCAACACTACTTTGTTGATTGTTTGTTCATAACAAGAAGTCTTCACGACATTGATTGTTAGCACTCATATACACATACACCAATGCATCTATCGTGCTTTGCTTATAATACGACAGCATTTATTATTGGTTTAGCATTCTACAGCCACGAGAATACATTTAAAAAACAAGACGTATTTACATTTCAAGACTATTTACGCAGGTCTTTATTTTATATTAACATTTTGCTGTTGTTATTTTAGATGGCAGCTTAGCCGAGTGATAGAGCGTTGAGCACACCACGTGTGATGTTACATGTTCGAACCCCAGAAAAAAATTTTTAATTTACTGACTACCAAGTGATTTAAAAAAGCCAACATTAAGTTAGTTGAAAAGTAATGCAGAGTGAGCCAATTGACTACCGCTTAGGACATCGCAATGTTAAAACAGTCAATTGATTACATTGCAAAGTAATCCAAGTGTCAGTGAGTACTAGTTGCGAAATAGTTAGCTTAAAGTTAGTTTAAAGTTAGCCAAATGTCCGAGAGGGTACATACATGCATACATAAATACGTGAATAGTTGATACGCGTTTTATATTCTGTGTTATTTGATTTTTTACAGTAGATAAATAAATTAAGCAAAAATAATTACTAAAATGTATTCTAATAACCGTATTCTAACCTCTGTGACAGTGACAAAATTATAACAAAACTGAGGTGAATGACTATTTGTATATTTTTGGTATTCTGAAAAATATTTTCATGAATAAAATATAACAAATTTGTCACCTAATGAAAAGCACATAACAAAATAAAAAGTTATTAATTTTCCTTTTAAATTACCTTTTTATTTGTGAGAATTAAAGAGAAAAAGCGTGATTTTTGAAAAATTTTTGAGATCTTATGCCAAAAAAAATTATTTCTTCGTGAATTTTTTTTTGTAAAAGTAAAAAACCATTTTTCTGCCTTTTTTCAAACTAACTTCCAGGGACTCCTGATTTTTTGCCAACAATAATTGCAAAGTTGTAGCTACGGTAAAACTGGACAACTTTTGCGATATATCAATACAATTTGAACGTCTCTAGGCACCCTAATAGCTTATACAGACCACTTTTTACCTTAAAAATTGCAATTTTTCAAAATCGTGTAATCAAGTGCACACATTTCTACTGAGCTTCAGCGACACTTTTTTGTATGCACTTTTTTTTTAAATAGATGAAAGAATATTTTGTTTTCACTTTTTTCAGCATAATTTACAAGGACTTCATACCAATATTTGGCAAAGTAACAATAAAATCTTAAAACAGTAAATAATAAAATCTGCAACACAAGAAATGCTATAAAATAAGAAAACTAACTTTTTGGTCTTAATGAAGTAAATATGGCAACTAGATACGTTCAGATTATATTGATATGTTTGCAGAATCTGTCCAGCTTTACCGTATATATAATTTTCCCAAATGTTGTTAGCAAAAAATTAGGAGTCCCTGCTAGTTATCATGAAAAAAGTGAAAAAAATGTTTTCCTTAATTTTTGCAAAAAAAAAAAAAATGCAAGAAATAATTTTTTTTGGCATAATGTGCTAACAAGATTTGTTTGGTAGAGGGTTTTACTACCCTCTGGTAGTATTATCAGCACAAAGTCCAATAATCTATTCTTTAAAAAAAGGCTGGAGACATTCACGTTCCAAGTCATGTAAATTCTATAATTGCATTAGCGCGAAGAAAGAAACCATATTCATGGACTATTCCAATGGAATACTAAAATTTTTTTATATATTAAAAATCTGTCAAAAGACCTTAAGCCTCTATATGCTCGAATGTACGATTAAGAAAAATCTGTAAATTGTACTGAAAATAATATTAAGAGAGCGAACCCACGGAACTCTGTTTTAAGTATGTATAAACACGGTGACGACCCCTATCGTTCATTGACAATAAAGCGGTCTCCCTACAAATATTTTCAAAATGAGTGCCACACCGTTCACATTATGTTTTATGTATGGAAAACAATGTAACAGACCGAAAAATATCGGAAATTACACACGTTACAAACTATTGTGATGTTACAAAATGCCATAGTGTGTATTTGGCATAAGTTATTCCAAAGTCTATTAACACACTCTGAGTTTTTTCTAAATTATGATAATTATTGTGACATAGATCACAATAATTTACGAACGACATTATGTAAATACAATACACATACATATATGTACTAATTATTAATTTGCTTTGTTTAAAAATAGAAAAGCTGATATTGCCTTAATTGGTTTAGCTGTAATGGGCCAGAATATAATATTGAATATTGAATCGAAAGGTTTTGTTGTTTGTGCTTACAATCGCACAGTGGATAAGGTACAAAAATGATTTGAAATTTAAATTCATACTAAAAAATTCATTTAATATTCAAATATTAATAGGTGGTGGACTTTTTAAAGAATGGAGCTAAAGGTAAAAATGTTATAGGAGCAACATCTTTGGCAGATATGGTGCGCAAATTAAAAACTCCACGTAAAGTCATGTTGTTAGTAAAAGGTAAGTATTACTGCGATCTTATTACATTTATCAAAAGGTCAAATGGAACAAATCGAGTTTAGGGGCACGTTAAAAATAAAAACAAATGCTATCCGATAGTACTGGTTCACACACATCAAGTTTACCTAATCAGTTTTTGTTAAATTTTCTTCTGAACCTGCATTTGCGTTCATGTGTATGAACGTCAATTTTGTTTAATCAATTTGCGTTGTCGTAGAGTATTACGAATGACAAAACCAAATGAAAAACTAAACTTTACTGGTACGGTCAAGTCTGTATCCAATCCATTCTCTTTTCCAAACTCTTCCAAAAACTCTAGACTTGACGAGTCAAACCCGACATATATGACACGGATGGAAATCATGGTACAATTGTACTTTTTATGGTACATTTTTGACCTCGTTGGTACCGTGGTACTACCGCTAGTTACTTGGTACAATTTAAAAATGCCAATGTTTCACTACATGGTAACATTAATTTTGCCTATGTTGTCTTTAATTTTTTTGTGTGTGTTTTATTTTAGACGGTCAGCTTCTCTGTTTTTGTTGCAATGCTGTTGTCAAGGCAAATTCATGTACCAGGTCGTGTCAAGTCTGCAACAATAAATCTGTCTAGTACTTTAACTGTACCTGTTAACTTGACAGCACCTCGTACATGAACTCGCCTTGGATGTGGTTATATTTATTTTTGTTAACTACATTTCGCTCCTTTACTTCAATAGTGTGTTTTAGGTCTAATCGCGCATTTTTTATGCGCATAACTTAGATTTTATAGTGCATGAAAATAACAGGCCTGTTAATAAGCAAAATTTGTATAATAACCATTCTCTAACCAGTCTAATCTACGAATGAATGTTATATTTAATATTTTTTATGTTATTTTTTATATTGAATTTTTATACACATTTATGTTAAGTTTCTGTTCTTTTATTGTTTAGATCTGAATATTTACAGATTTTCTTATGTTTCCGTTATTAATAAATATTAAAATGGTACCGTCATGCTCCAAAAAGTACATTTTGTTTTCACAGTTGGTACAAAATCCACACAAATCACAAAATGAATTGAGTAAAATTCACTAAAATTCATAATAAATTTACTAAATATCATTAAAATGACAAAATAAATTGACTAAAATTCACTAAAATTGACAAAAATTCTTAATGAATTTCACTAAAATTGTTGAAATTCTCAATAAATTGACAATAATTCACACACCAAATTGACCAAAAATACAATGTAATAGGCATACAAACAATGTAATAACACACGCATGCGCATACAAATTTACATAAATATGCACACACAAAATATCAATGAATACACAATAAATATACAAAAATAAATGAATATATTAAATAATTTTAATAATAAAAAGAATCAACTTACCACTCTTGTGTAGGGGTTGATACTTGAACCATTTTGCCAAAAATGTCAGAAAAGAAGTGTAGATTTTTATATAAAAGATTAAAATCTACAAAAATTATTTATTTTAATGATAAACAATTTTCAAAAAAACTTAATTTTATTTGAATATAAATTATGGAACGTTATTATTTTATAATAAATTTTTTAATAATAATGAAAAGTTTTGATAATTATATAAAATTAAAAAATCAATAGATTCTTAGATTTATTTTAAAAATTATAACTAAAGTTAAAAAACAAATAAATAATATAATAGCCTACAATACTCTCCCTTCCGAAGAATTATTATTTATTTATGTTTAATAAATTAAATGTAACATTCTTTTTTTTATTTGGTACAAAAAATTCATTGTTTGATTGTTTTATAAAAGCCGGCTTTAATCTGTCAATAGAATACGACCTAATATTACCTTCAACTTCAAGTTTAAAATATTTTTCATTTTTTTCAACGATCTTAAACGGTCCTTCATATGGACATTGTAATGATCGTTTCTGTTCTACTCTTAAAAATGCATATTTGCAATTATGAAGATCTTTTGGAACATATGTATTTGTCTTAGAACTATGGTGAGATAAATTGGATTTAATATCTTTAAAATGCGTTTTTAATTGTCCTATAAAATCTGTAGATGCGTCCTCTTTACTTGAAACGACCATATCTCCTGGTAGTCGTAAGCCCTGTCCATAAACCATTTCTGCAGGTGTGCATTTTAAATCCTCTTTAAAAATGGATCTTAAGCCTAATAAAGCCATCGGAAGTACATCACACCAGTGTCTTGATCGATTACTAGCCAAAATTGTTGATTTTAATTGACGGTGAAATCTTTCGACCATACCATTTGCTTGAGGATGATATGAAGAAGTATTTATCTTGTGACTTCCTAAAATTATGGATAGTTCTGTAAACAAATGTGACATAAATTGTGTTCCCTGATCACTTGTAATTTTCAAAGGAACCCCAAATCTACTGACATAATTATTCAAAAAGTTTTGCGCTACAGTAGTAGCTGAAATGTCTGCAAGTGGATAAGCTTCTGGCCATCTAGTAAATCTATCTATTATAGTTAAAATATACCTTTTCCCTCGAGAAGGAGGTAAAGGACCAACAATATCGATATGAATATGTTCAAACCTACCTTTTGGAATAACTATTTTCTGGACCTCTGATTTTGTGTGCCTGATTATTTTAGATTTCTGACAGCTCACGCATTCTTTTGCCCATGTGTTAATATCCTTAGCCATTTTTGGCCAGAAATAACGAAAAGAAATAATTTTTCTTGTTGCTCTTGTGCCAGGATGAGATATGGAATGTAATTTTTCGAAAACGATTTTTCTTAATTCTTTCGGAACAAAAGGTCTTGGATTGTTTAATGAAACTTCACACCATAATTCCATATTAAAAGAAGGAATTTTAATTAACTTTAAATTAAGATGAACTGTTTTATCCCTTAGTACGTTAATTAGTTCTGCATCTTCTTGTTGTTCCTTAAATAATACTTTAATATTCAGATCTGTGTTTGTTAATGAGTTCAACTCAAAAGCTCTTGATAATGTATCGGCTACCAAATTTGTCTCTCCATGTATATAACAAATATCGCTGGTAAATTGTGAAATATATTCAAGATGTCTTATCTGTCTAGGGCTTCTATCCGTTTTGGAATTCAATGCGAATATCAACGGTTTGTGATCGGTATAAACAGTAAAACTTCTTCCTTCCAACATGTGTCGAAAATGTTCAACACTTAGATAAACAGCTAAAAGTTCTCTATCAAAAACGCTATATTTTGCCTCAGATGTAGTTAATTTCTTCGAAAAGAAAGCTAATGGTTCTTCTATTCCGTGACGTATTTGTTGCAAAACACCTCCTATAGCAACTGTCGATGCATCTACTGTTAACGTTAATCTAGCGTCTGGGTCAAAATGATTCAATAGAATGCGTTTCGCAAAATTTTCTTTAATTTCATTAAAAACATTTTCGGTTCTACTGTCCCAATCTAAAATCTTTCTTTTTTTCTTTATGGAGTTCGTTAGCATCTCATGGATATTACCTGTTAGTTTCGCTAAATTTGGAATATATCTATGGTAATAATTTATCATGCCAATAAATTTCTGCATTTGTTTTACAGAATGATGTTTTTCAAAATTACGTATGGCTAAGATTTTGTCTTCTGATGGTTTGATACCTTTTTCCGATATATTGTGACTGAGAAAATCTATATTACGTACTCCAAATATACATTTGCCGGGCTTAACATTTAGTCCATATTTGTCTAACCGTTCAAAAACCATTTTCAAGTGATTTATATGCTCAGCTTCGTTTTCACTTGCAATCAGTACATCATCAATATATACAAACACAAAATCCAAACCATGTAAAACTTCGTTAATGAATCTCTGAAATGTTTGTGCTGAGTTTCTTAATCCGAATGGCATACGCATGAACTCAAACATTCCAAATGGTGTGGTAATAGCAGTCTTGTATATATCTTCTTCAGCCATTGGAATCTGATGATATGCTCGGACTAAATCCATCTTTGAAAATATGCTCTTATTCTTCATGTTAAAATTCAAATCATGTATATGTGGTAATGGATATCTGTCCGGAATAGTGACAAAGTTTAATCGTCTAAAATCGCCACAAGGACGCCAGTCATTCGAATCCTTCTTAGATACCAAGTGTAACGCCGAAGCAACACTAGAATTTGAGGGTCTACAAATTCCAGACTTAACTAGGAAATCAAACTCTGCTTTAGCAACTTTGTACTTAACCGGGTCTAAGCGTCGAGGTTTTGTAAAAGGTAATACTCCGTTTGTAACAAGCCTATGTACAGTTGAATGTTTAACTGGATTAGAGTAGTCAGGTTCAGCGATTAAGGAAGGAAATTGTCTTAATAAATAGGTATATTTATCTTCAACAGCAAATAGCTTGGGTAAAGAAATCTTACAAGGACATGCAAAGGCACTAATCGATAAGTTTGTAAGAGGATCAATCAATGATTTGTTTTTAATATCTATTAGAAGTCCATATTTGTGTAAAAAATCTGCACCAATTATGGGTTTTTCTATACTAGCTATAAGAAAAATAAAAGGAAATTCACGCCGTAGCCCCAGATCAACATTTAACATTTTCTTTCCAAAAGTAGGAATCGAGGTACCATTAGCTGCTGTCAAAACGATATCGGACGTAAGATTATTCTTCTTAAATTTTGAAGATGGAAGAACCGATATGTCGGCTCCACTATCGATTAAAAATTTTAATTTGTTACTTTTATCAAAAATAAATAGGCGACGTGTTGATATGTCTACGTTACCATTGCTTGTCGCCTCAACAATGGTTCCATTTAGTTTTCCGTTTCTTTTGATTTTAAATAAGAACAAGGTTGTTCACAATTTCTAGCCCGACTTCCGTATCTATAGTGGAACTTACATACCCATTCCCTGTTTCTGGACCTATTTCGCGATTTTGATCTATTTCTATTAAATCGCCCAAACCGCGATTGATGATTACTTTCCTCCATTTGTCTTTGCATTGATGATACCTCTAATGATAGTGTTTTAAATTGTTCAACCATATTTGATGTTGCTTGAGTAATGGTTTCAATCATTGTTCTTAAACCTTGTGTAACTATATTAGAGTCTGAAGTTGGTCCTTTTAAATAACTAATCTCATTACTACACAGAACTTCCCATAACTTATCAGCCAACTTAATAATTTCATTAATATCTGATAAGTTGGAGCTCGTTAGAGCAATGTTTAAACTCTTTGGTAATTTTCTCAACCATAACTTCTTTAAAATTTCTGAATTAAAATTTGACCCTGCTAGTAATGCTAAAGAGCGATAGAATTCTGATGGCTTTTGATCTCCTATCTCCGAATCTGATAAAATTTTGTCAATTTTTTTACTTTCACTTAAAGAATGTCGTTCTATTAATATTCTTTTAAATTGTTCATATAAGTCTCCAGTAGTAGGAGGACGTTGAATAACGTCTAGAACTGTTATGATAACATCTTGTGGCAAGGCTGTTATAATATATTCGTATTTAGTTCTACTTTGTGTAATTCCTTTTGTTACAAATTGCATTTCAGCATGAATAAACCATGCTTCTGGACAATTAGTCCAAAAAAGAGGTAATTTAACAGAAGTTGCTGCAACTTCAATATTTGACGCAGAAAAGTAATCTGAACCTAATAATGTACGTCTTTGCGACTGACCTGGTAATTGAGTAGATGTATTCTCATTACTATTTTCTGAATTTGAATCTCCTACTGGATCCGTTGCTCTTGCGGAACCGTGTGAACGAGTAGGTGAGTGCAACATTTCGGAAGAAAAAGTAAGTTACAAAAAATAGTATATATAATATATGTGCAAATTTATAATGATATTAATTACAGTGGAAGGTTGTCTTCCTTTTTGTGAATGGAACAAAATAACACAAGAACAAATCAATTCAGATAAATAAGTGTAAATAAATAAAATTAATACATATGTACTTGGGGGGTATTGATTGATGATTTAAATTCTCTGGACTTTTCTTTTTTAATTATTATTTTGTAATTTAGAAATAAAGTTTGAATACCTTGAGTAATTCTTGATTTCCGATAGAAACTTGAAATTTAGGGTGTAATTTAGATATTGAAACTCAACATTGAAAGGTAAATAATTGTCTTCTTAATTTGATATCCACCTCGAATATTTTGCAATATGTCTTGATTTTCTTCAATAAATTTTAACTGTTGGTTTGATTTACATCTCTAAACTCCAGATTATGCAGAAAATGAGTAGTTTCCAAAGAAAAAAAAAATGTATCTTGATATCCACTTTCAGAAAAGTATAAAGTATATCCGCTTTATTTAATTTGTTGATCCAATATATCTTAATTCCATTTGGCAGGATCGCCAATTGTAGATTTTTATATAAAAGATTAAAATCTACAAAAATTATTTATTTTAATGATAAACAATTTTCAAAAAAACTTAATTTTATTTGAATATAAATTATGGAACGTTATTATTTTATAATAAATTTTTTAATAATAATGAAAAGTTTTGATAATTATATAAAATTAAAAAATCAATAGATTCTTAGATTTATTTTAAAAATTATAACTAAAGTTAAAAAACAAATAAATAATATAATAGCCTACAAGAAGTAATTTTCCTTCCCTGGTGTGTGAAAGAGGAAATAGAGAATTAAAAAATTAGAAAAAATTATATAAAAAAGTTTTGGGCGAGGATTAGTTTCCGAGTTATGGGTCTTTGAAATTGTAGTACAAAATTCTGATTACATGTTGTAATTTCCAACTCGTGATATTCAATATTATTATCATTTGAAAGCTTTCTAGGGATTCTTTAAGAAAATACTAAAAGTTTTAATACATTCGTTTTCTTTTACTTCATAACTATACTAAAGTGCACTAAGACAATATCTACATAAGGGTCCATATATCATTATCGGCTCAAATTAAGTTTAATGATATTGTTCAAAAAACAAAAAAATTTCAGTATCCGGTAGGAAATTAAAAAATAACAAGTAAAAGTGCTACATTCGGCTGTGCCGAATCTTATATACCCTTCACTAACGTATTTATTTCTATTATACAGACAAATACATACCCAGCTAAAAAAAAATATGTATGGTCCATATATATTTAATATATTGTTACGGAAATGGCCGTCGACAAGATTAATGCAGCATTATGCAAATATATTCCAACAGGGTTAATGTAAGTGTTGTGCAAAAATACTCGAACAGGGCCAATGTAAAGAAATATCCAGAAGAACTAAACGTACAATCGTATTCACATACAAGCACTATAGCAAACAACTATATGCATATGCGTAGCACATACATACGTGATTAAACGTAAACAACCAACAACAACTACAAGCGTCTGCTTATTAAGAAGATGTACATAGCTACCAGCATACATACATACATGCCTGACAATTCCAACGAAAGGCAGAAATAAAAGTAAACAACCACTTAATGATGTATGCATATACACACGTATGTACATAGTTACCACATGAACAACATTGAAGATAATGATGATTATCGATCCAACAGCAGTTAGTTGCGATAAAAAGTCAGTTGCGAATAAGTCAGTTGCGAAGAAGCTCAGTTGCGAATAAGTTCTGTTGATAATCAAGTGAGTCGTTAATTAAGTTGTGTGCAGTCCGTGATTTGTGATACAGCAGTGAGTTGATAGTTAAGTGTGTGCTTTACAATACGTGAGTTGGAAATTGAAGAGACTATAGTACAGTCTATAGTGACAGTTAGAGTCTGTCGTGATTTGAGTTTATTGTGGAGTCCTTTGAGTGAAGAGTAAGGGAGCAGTGAAGCTGATAGACGTGTAAGTGAAGCCAGCGAGTCTTGGTTAGTGTATCAACTGTGAGAGTCTGCAAATAGAGTTGTTATTAGTGTATCAAATGTGAGTGTCGGCAGAGTGAGCCTTGTGTGTGACAAGCAGCAGAGAAAGCAGAATCGCGTCAATACTAGCGCAGCGAGTTGTCTGAGACGTGCATATACAACAACGAAGAAGGCGTAGTGGTAACCAGTTGTGAATATTGGAGTAATCTATGTGTTTGTATTTAAGCTCTTGAATTGGATTAGTATAAGTGGTATTTACTGATTAATAAAGATTGTATCATTCATAACCCTAATTAGTACCTGGGGTCTTTTATTTATTGCAAATCTTCGAATCTACGGAAAAGCGTTTTTAAAGAGAATAAAAACGTAACAATATATTCGTTAAGATTGGCAATATTAAATTCAATATCATCAGGTGATCTTAGCTGAATGTTTTCTACGCAGTGACTACTAACATATTTTTTGAATCCTAGCCAGTTGACCCTATTAATCGTTTTTACATATGAGTTAGTTAAATCACTCCCAAGTGGGTTGAAAATTGTAACTATTGTGGGAGAGTGATGGGAGGACAGATCTAGAGAGCCCTCTACTTGAATTAAGTCCCTATGGATATTTTTCGTGACATCAAAATCTATAACATCTGGAATTTTTCTTACGTCAGTAGGCCAGTAAGTAGGCTCCCCACTCGAAATGACATCTAAGCCCATTTTTGAAATTGTATTAAACAACGCTCTACCTCTAGGTGTAACAAGACGCGAGCCCCAGTACGCATGTTTTGCATTGTAGTCACCAGCTGCCACGAAACAAGATCCAAGCGATTTGTAGAACTTCTCATACTGATCTTCGGTAACTGAAAATCTGGGAGGTGAGTAAATTGATTATATCACGAAGTTCGCACAAAAATTTTCTACGAAAATATTCGTAGCTTGCATATATTCTTCACTAACGTTCTCAAGGATATAGTGCTTGAGTCTTGACTTAATTAGAATTGCTGATCCACCGCATGCTCTCCCTCTCGTGTCCTTTGAATCATATAGAGTGTAACCATTTATTTTAAAGCAGCTTCACGAAGTCAAGTGAGTCTCAGAGACCATCATTATATCAATATTTTTTTCCGTGAGGAAGTGCTCAAGTTCATTTTTATGTTGGCGAATGCCGTTTGCGTTCCAGAAACATAGTTTTAACGTGTTCATGGTTTGTTGACTAATGCTTGAAGCAGAGTATTCTGCATTCTCAGCATTTCTTGCATCATGCTAGTCATGTTGTAAAGTTGTTTATAGTTAGCACCAGATTCTCAATAGTAGCTTCAAGACGACTAAAGTTAAAGCTAGAGTTTGCATTCGTTGAATTACTTGGCGGTGGAACATTTTGTGTGGGAATAGAACTAGTCTTAGCAGCATCGGCGTACGATACCCGTGAAGTAACTAGTTGGCTAGTTTGAGGAAGAGTGGCGGAGTAAGCATTTGCTGATTGAACTGTAGCTAATTTAGATTTTTGACCCATAGCCTTTTTAACGAAAGAATATACAGGGCATCCTATGTAGTTAGCGGTGTGATTTCCTCCACAATTACTGCATTTTTTTTCTGCTTGTACTTTTGGCTGCAAATCTTCGAATCTACGGAAAAGTGTTTTAAAGATAATAAAAACGTAATAATATGAATGTATATAAATATATATGAATATGTATGAAATTATGTATGGAGATGTATGGGATTACACATGGCAAACGTTTTACATATGAATTGATATATGGACTAATATATGAAATGTTTAATAATATATGAGCTCATATATGGAAACTTAATTGTGAACCTCTTCATAGGTGAATTCATTTATAAAAATAAAATTTTTTTTTTTTTTTTTTAATAGTATATTTATTTATTGTATCTTCAAAAATGAACTAACAATAAGTAATCAAATCTTAAATCTAAATATAATTATTAGGCCCGACCAATATCGGACATAAGCTTAGTGATAGTTATAAATAATACATAAGTAGTGATAATCAAAAAGAAGTATTTTTAAGCAGTCCCATCTGGAGTGTTAGGTATAAGAGCCCTTATGTCCCTTTTTTTAAGCGGATGTGTCCAGTAAAGCTCAAAATATTACGGGCAAGCGGATTAGGATGTGACTCGAGTTTAGTTAAATATTTGCCTGCGTATTTTGCAATTTCTTCACTCACTAGTGGCATATTTAAATCACGATGAATATTTGAATTTTTAACGTACCATGGAGCAGATGTTATCAAACGTAAAATTTTGTTTTGCCTTCGTTGGATTCTCTCGACATTTGAAGCTGAAGCAGTGCCCCACAGCTGAATTCCATAGCACCATATTGGCTTCAAAAGCGACTTGTATATCAAAAGTTTGCAGTCTAGGCTGAGTGTTGAATTTCTGCCAATTAACCAATATATTTGAGTCAATTTAAGTTTCATTTGGGTTAACTTAGAGTCAATATGATATTTCCATGTAAGCCTTCGATCAAGGTGTATGCCAAGGTATTTGACTTGAGAGTGTTGAGGAATATTTTGATTGTTGATTCGAATGGGGGAACAGGTATCTTTTCTTAGGGTAAACGTTATATGAACACACTTTTGTTTATTGACTTTAATTCTCCATAAGTTCAACCATATTTCAAGCTGGGTAATGTGTGCTTGGAGATTGCGGGATGCCTCATCAGGATTTTTGTGAATACTCAAACAGGCTGTATCATCGGCAAATGTAGAAGTGTGGATGTTATTGCTCACAGGCATATCACAAGTATATATTAGATACAAGACTGGCCCCAGAATACTACCCTGTGGCACACCAGAAGATATAGATTCGGGTACACTCATGAAGTCTCCTTCCACAACGGTAAATGTCCTATCAACAATATAACTTTCCAAAAGCTTTTGTATATTTATTGGTAGGTATGTCTTCAATTTTAAAACTAGGCCTTTGTGCCATACTTTGTCAAATGCCTGAGAAACATCAATAAAAAGGGCAGAACAATACTTCTTTTCTTCAAAAGTCCTCCTTATAATTTGAACCAATCTATGCGTTTGCTCAATAGTGCTATGCTGACTTCTAAAGCCAAATTGATGGTCCGGGATGCACCCATTATCAGCTAAAATTGTGGACAATTTAGTCATGAGCAGCTTTTCGAAAAGCTTTGAAATTGTTGAAAGTAAGCTTATAGGCCTATATGACTCAGCCTTGGTAAGATCTTTGCCTGGCTTTGGAATCATTTTAATCTTGGCAAGTTTCCAGTTATGTGGAAAATACTGCATTCGTAAAATGGCATTAAAAATAAATAGCAAAATTCTTATTGCAATATGAGGCAAGTTCATCAGCATCTTGTTACTAATGCCATCAATACCTGGAGCTTTCTTAGGGTCGAGTTCAGCAACTATTTTTTGTAGTTCACGCATCTTAAACCTTAAGGGACGAGGGGGTAGAGAGACTACACTCGGTAAATCGGCAGCACCCGTACATGAATTGGGAGTGAATACAGATTTTAAATGCTCAGAAAATAAGTTACCTTTCTCACTATCGCTTCTTGCCCAGCCTCCAGTCGAAGTACGCAATGGTGATTTGAGATCAACGGGTCTTTTAAGATTTCTAGTAGCGCGCCATAAAGAGTAATTAGATGTTGACGTTACATCAAGACCTTCTAAATACTTTTCCAGTAATGCAGTCTTTTCCGACGATAGCAGCTCTTTGAGTCGTTTAGTACATTCTTTAAGTCTGATTTTATTTAGGGGTGATCGGTGTTGTTGCCATTCTCTTCTAGCTCTCCTTTTTTCACATACAAGACGTTCAATTTCCGTAGAATAAATTCTATTAAAGCCAGTCTGCGGATAGGAAGTAGTGGCATGTTCAGCAGCCTGTTTAATATATTCGTTAAGATTGGCAATATTAAATTCAATATCATCAGGTGATCTTAGCTGAATGTTTTCTACGCAGTGACTACTAATATATTTTTTGAATCCTAGCCAGTTGACCCTGTTAATCGTTTTCGCATATGAGTTAGTTAAATCACTCCTTAGTGGGTTGAAAATTGTAACTATTGTGGGAGAGTGATCGGAGGACAGATCTACAGAGCCCTCTACGTGAATTAAGTCCCTATGGATATTTTTCGTGACGCCAAAATCTATAACATCTGGAATTTTTCTTACGTCAGTAGGCCAGTAAGTAGGCTCCCCACTCGAAGTGACATCTAAGCCCATTTTTGAAATTGTATTAAACAACGCTCTACCTCTAGATGTAACAAGACGCGAGCCCCAGTACGTATGTTTTGCATTGTAGTCACCAGCTGCCACGAAACAAGATCCAAGCGATTTGTAGAACTTCTCATACTGATCTTCGGTAACTGAAAATCTGGGAGGTGAGTAAATTGATGATATCACGAAGTTCGCACAAAAATTTTCTACGAAAATATTCGTAGCTTGCATATATTCTTCACTAACGTTCTCAAGGATATAGTGCTTGAGTCTTGACTTAATTAGAATTGCTGATCCACCGCATGCTCTCCCCCTCGGGTCCTTTGAATCATATAGAGTGTAACCATTTATTTTAAAGCAGCTTCTCGAAGTCAAGTGAGTCTCAGAGACCATCATTATATCAATATTTTTTTCCGTGAGGAAGTGCTCAAGTTCATTTTTATGTTGGCGAATGCCGTTTGCGTTCCAGAAACATAGTTTTAACGTGTTCATGGTTTGTTGACTAATGCTTGAAGCAGAGTATTCTGCATTCTCAGCATTTCTTGCATCATGCTAGTCATATTTGTTGTAAAGTTGTTTATAGTTAGCACCAGATTCTCAATAGTAGCTTCAAGACGACTAAAGTTAAAGCTAGAGTTTGCATTCGTTGAATTACTTGGCGGTGGAACATTTTGTGTGGGAATAGAGCTAGTCTTAGCAGCATCGGCATACGATACACGTGAATTAACTAGTTGGCTAGTTTGAGGCAGAGTGGCGGAGTAAGCATTTGCTGATTGAACTGGAGCTAATTTAGATTTTTGACCCATAGCCTGTTTAACGAAAGAATATACACGGCATCCTCTGTAATTAGCGGTGTGATTTTCTCCACAATTACTGCATTTTTTTTCAGCTTGTACTTTTGGCTTGGTACAGTTAGCAGTACCATGCAATTCACCGCAGATAACACAAACTGTAGGTAATTTGCAGTAGGTTTTTGTGTGGCCATATTCTTGGCAATTATGGCACTGTACGGGACCTGAAAAATAAAAATAAAATGTATGCATAAATGTATGAATTCATTTAGAAAAAAGCATTTTATTAACTCTATCTTTTTCTCTCTTTTTTATCACTGGTGAATTGCAAATCTATTAGAAAATACATACTGTTTCAAAAGTTTATATGCGTACAGCATCAACGTTTAAAGAATAAACCCCATTCTTGTACGATTTTATACATAGCGGCCCTATTAAATAAGTGAAATAATCAAAAGAATATTTCAGTCATTAGTTTTATAGGCGTTCAATATCCATAGAATATATTCTGTTAAACCAAGTCTGCGGATGGGAGGTAGTGGCATGTTCAGCAGCCTGTTTACTCATTTCGATAAGGTTGGCAATGTTAGCTTCAATATCTTCGGGTGTTCTTAGCGTAATGTTTTCCATGCAATGACTACTAAGATATTTTTTAAATCCCAGCCAATTAACACGATTTATCATCTTCACATATGGGTGAGGTAAGTAACTTCTTAATGGGCTACAAATTGTAACGATCGTAAGAGAATGATCGGATGAGAGATCTAGAGAAGCTTCAAATTGAATTAACTCCTTGGAGATATTTTTCATTACGCCAAAATCTATAACATCCGGAATTTTTTGTATATCAGTAGGCAAAAAAAGTGGGCTCCTCGCTAGAAATGGCGTCCAAGCCCATTTTTGAAATTGTGTTGAACAACGATCGACCTCTGGGTGTAACAAGACGCGAACCCCAGAATGTATTGGCGTTTTCTTTTCTGAGCAATATGCTGCATTTATGCTGCCTTTTACATTTTTTTGTGTTCTTTTCTGAAAAGTATGTAATATTTTAAAAATCAGCGCGTTCTTTTCTCATGATGTTGCCCTTAAAAAGAAGAAAAATGCTACATGTTCAACACTCATTTTCATTAAAGGGGCATGAGTGCAGCATTAAATTAACAGCTGTTTTTGTTATTGTCTATGAAAAAAATTAATCATTTTATAGTTCGTCATTGTTTTATGCCGAAACTTGTTGAAAAATTGTTCTTTTGTAAACGCAAAATATGCAACACTTCTTAAAAATCGGGTGAGCATTTAAAAATGTTGCCAAATTGCATGTAACATATATGTTACACTTTTCTTTTAGAAAAGAAAACGCCATATGTTTAGCATTTTAGTCGCCATCTGCTACAAAACAAGGCCCAAGAGATTCGTAGAAATTTTCGTATTGTGATTGAAAATCTGGGAGGGGACTAAATTGATGATACCACGAAATTTGTACAAAAGCTTCCAATGCCAATATTTGTTGCCTGTAGGTGTTCCTCACAAAAGTTGTCAAGAATATAGTGCTTGAGTCTTGACCTTATTAGAATAGCCGATCCACCGCATGCTCTTCCTCTAGGGTCCTTTGTATCATATATAGTGTAACCATTTATTTTAAAGCAGCTTCTCGAAGTCAAGTGAGTCTCAGAGACCATCATTATATCAATATTTTTTTCCGTGAGGGAGTGCTCAAGTTCATTTTTATGTTGGCGAATGCCGTTTGCGTTCCAGAAACATATTTTTAACGTGTTCATGGTTTGTTAACTAAAGCTTGAAGCAATGTTTTTTGCATTCGCAGCATTTCTTGCATCATGCTAGTCATATTTGTTGTAAAATTATTTATAGTTTGCACCAGATTATCAATAGTAGGTTCAAGGCGATTGAAATTAAAGTTCGAGTTTGTATTTTTCGAATTATTTGGTGGTGAAACATTTTGTGTAGGAATAGAATTTGTCTTAGTAGCATCGGCATGCGATACACGGGAAGTAACTGGTTGGCTCACTTGCGCAGTAGTGGCGGATAAAGCGTTTGCTGATTTGGCTGGAGCTAATTTAGGTTTTTGCCTCATAGTCTGTTTGACGAAAGAGTACACAGGACAACCTCTGTAGTTAGCGGTGTGATTACCTTCACAATTACTGTTTTTTTTTTTGTCACTTTGATCTTTTGGCTTATTGCAACTAGCAGTGCCGTGCAATTCGCCGCACACAACACAAACAGTAGGTAATTTGCAGTAAGTTTTAGTATGGCCATATTCTTGACAATTATGGCACTGTACATGTCCTGAACGCTTCTGTGGTTCTTCAACTGTTATTTTTCGATATAAGATATATTAAATTATATATTGTGTGGGTCTCATTTTTTTTTAAATTTTATGTCATTTGGTTCAAGTTCAACGAGAATTAGAGGTTGGGGGATCTCTTCCCTATTTATTATGTTCGATACATTTTTTACCTTAAATCCCTGGAGGACGAGAGCATCTTTTATTTCTTCGGGAGCAACATAGGAATCTATGCCCTTCAATATAATCTGCAGACCTTTACCACTCTTGAGCTGATATGTGTAGAAATTTGTTTTACTTTTCTCAAATTCAGAAAATATTTTGCGAAAATCTTTTTCTTCATAAATTTGAATCTTCGTTTCATGAATGTTACCACGTTTTATAGGAACAATGTGAAATTTATTTTCACCAATAACCGAAATTAATTTTTTAATTAGACCGTTTGAGTTTTTTTCTAGTAAATAGATTGGTGGCGGCTTGGAGGTTTTTTTTGCAGATTCAGCGGGTTTGTCATTGTCATCTTGCAATATTTTAAAACGGTTTTTCCGATTAGTAGAGGATGCGCTGTTATCCCTAGACATTTTTGAATTTGGGCTTCGCCCGCGCTTTGCAATTGTGATGTATCTGTCCATTCCGACTTGGACCTTGGATTTTGGGCTACTTTTATGTTCTCGAAGCGGATTATATCGATGAGTTAAATGTAGAAGTACTGGGGAACGGTAATTTCAACGATTCACTAGTTGTCATTGCAGAAATCGAAGTTGATCGCTGACAAAACTGTGGTTTTGCCGTTAGAAAAAGTTTATCATCAGATTTTTTATTTTTATTAAGAGCTTCAGAACTCACAGTAAGTCTATCATTAGATTTTTTATTGTTATCATTATGAGCATCAGAACTCACAGTAAAATAAGCATTTCTGCCGTTATAACTCACTTCACAATTATTTGTATTTGAGGTATTCATATAGAGTATTCCTCAAGGGTACTTTGTGTGTTTTTTTGTTTATGTTTTTTTTATTTTTGTTATTTCTATATGTAAACATATTAGCAAAGCAAAAAAAAGTTTATTTATCAAAGCTAATATGTATGTACTACGAGTATTTTTTTTTATGATTTTTGTTTGTTTATTATAAATGTAAAAAAAATTCCGCTATTTCGCTTGTTCACTATGAAGGTACAACGAGAACTTTGAAAAAAAAGAGCTAGCTCCGCGTTTTGATGGAATTAGTAATCAGATGCTGATGAAGTTGTAACTTGTTGCAATTAGAATCCTGTTATTCGTTTTTAATGCCATTTTGCGACTGGAGTATTTTCCACAGAGTTGGAAGCTTGCCAAGGTCAAAATGATTCAAAATCCGAGCAAAGACCTTACCAAGGCTGCGTCATACAGGTCAATAAGTCTGCTATCAACAATATCAAAATTTTTCAAAAAACTGCTTATGACAAAATTGTCCCCAATTCTAGTTGGTAATGGGTGCATCCTAGATCAACGGTTCTCAAACGGGGGTCCATATGAAAATTCCAAGGGGTCCGCGAAGAGCTAAACAAATATTGTTATGATTCCTCAAAAGTTAATATTAATAAGTAGGGCAAGGAATCTCATGCACTAAAAAATCGAAAATATGCGCATAAAACATGCACTTAAAATTAGAAAATATGCACTAAAACACAGAAAATATGCAATTAAAAATATTTTTTTAATATTTTATTTGAAAACAATTTAACAAAAAAAGTCAGAAAACAATTCATTCAATATACATACATATGTATCTACATATAAAATTAGTATAAAGAAAAACAAAACAATAAATTCAACAACAAAAAATTAAGTTAAATTAACGGCCTGGCCCACGATGTCACCAGATATCGTTCGATCGACAACTTGTATTGCAAACAACAATAACTTTAGAAAATTTATTTTTGTTTGCAATACAAGTTGTCGATCGAACGATTTCTCGTGACATCGTGGGCCAGGCCGTTAATTTCCATAATTTCGCAGAAAAAATCTCAAAACCAACTCACTTTCCATTTAAAATGTGTTATGTTGTGTAAAGTTACAAATTTTCAGCGAATTCCCGAACGAAACAATAAAAATGTTGTGTAAATATAAAAAGTTTAGAGTTCAATAGGGTGATTCAGGTAAATATTTTGTAACAAATTATGTGTCAACTTTTACCAGAAGATGTCGCACTAAGTATCAGGAGCGTTTTACTTTTTCAAATGGATGCTAACCAAAATAGCAAAAATATGCACCAAAAACATGCATTTATTGAAAAATATGCGCAAAAATATGCAAAAACGAGTGTTTTTAGCAAAATATGCAAAAATGATTGAATGCCATTTCAAAGAAAATTTCACGATTCGCAAAGATAACTTAACCGTTTCCGTTTTATGATGCCCAGTGAAAACATGCATTTGCATGAGATTCCTAGCCCTATTAATAAGATTTAGTAATATGGCTTTTGTATAATAAATGTAAAGCGTATATTTCGCATTGCGGTAGACCGTGCTACTATTAAAATTTCTGAAGGGGTCCCCGAAGAAAGAGCTTGTGAGAACCTCTGTCCTAGACCATCAATTTGGTTTTAGAAGTCAACATAGCACCATTGAACAAACGCATAGATTGGTTCAATTTATAAGAAGAACATTTGAAGAAAAAAAGTATTGTTCTGCGCTGTTTATCGAAGTTTCTCAGGCATTTGATAAAGTGTGGCATGAAGGCCTAATATTAAAATTGAAGACATACCTACCAATAAACATTGTAAATCTTTTGGAAAGTTACATTATTGCCCGGAAGTCCACTGTTGTAGAACGAGACTTTATGAGTATGCCTGAAACTATCTCATCCGGTGTGCCACAGGGTAGTATACTGGGTCCAGTTTTGTATTTGATTTATACTTGTGATATGCCTCTGAGCAGTAATATCCACACTTCTACATTTGCTGATGATACAGCATGCCTTAGTATGTATGAAAACCCTTGCGAGGCATCCCGATATCTTCAGGAACATATAACCCAGCTAGAACTGTGGTTAAACTTATGGAGAATTAAGGTAAACGAACAAAAGTGTGTTCAAGTAAGATATACATTACGACGAGATTCTTGTTCCCCCATTCGGATTAACAATCAAATTGTTCCTCAACATTCTCATGTGAAATATCTTGGTATACACCTTGATCGACGGCTTACTTGGAAATACCACATTGACTCTAAGCTAACACAAATGAAACTAAAATTATCTCTGGTACATTGGCTGATTGGTAGAAATTCAACCCTCAGTCTTGATTGCAAACTTTTGATATACAAGTCGCTTTTGAAACCTATATGGTGCTACGGAATTCAACTATGGGGTACTGCTTCAGCTTCCAATGTCGAGAGAATCCAAAGAAGGTATATAAAAAATTCAAATATACATCGTGATTTAAAAATGCCACTAGTGATTGATGAAATTGCAAAATACGCAGGCAAATATTTAACTAAACTCGAGTCACATCCCAATCCGCTTGCTCGTAGTATTTTGAACTTTACTGGACACATCCGCCTAAAAAAGAGGATACAAGGGCTCTTATACTCAACACCCCAGATGGGACTGCTTGAATATACTTATTTTCCTTTTCCTACTTATGTATTTTTTATAACCGACACTGGTCGGGCCTAATAATTAGATTTTTGATTTAAAATTTTAATACTTATTGTTAGTTCTTATTTGAAGATACAATAAATAAAAAACATGTATTAAAAAAAATTAATTAATTTTATAGGAAATATCGGAATACTATAAATATTTTTAAAAACCAAAGTTCATATTACTGCAAAAAATTTGATTGAAAACTACATAGTGTTTGTATAGGAACGGATAATTTTTTTAATGATTAATTGCATTAGTTTTTAATCTAAATTTTTATTAAATTAAGTTTTGTGTACGAAGATGAGTTTTGTTTTTTTAATAATCGATGCACCTTTTTTCTCAAAATTATGAATAAAATGACTTTTAGTTCGTTTTTAATTATTTATCCAAACAAATGCTTCATCAAATACAACTTCGATGTTTAAAATCTTAAAAAAAAAGTAATTTTAATAACTATGAATATGAATTTATACTATGTTCATGTATGAAAATGTATGAATATATATTATCATATATGGTCATATACCTCATTTTTCGGATCCCAACCATATATGGCATATCATATATGCTGCATAATTTTTTTTTAGCTGGATACATATTTGTTTTGTAATAAAATTTATAATGTTACCTTTCGGTTTTTTTCGACTAAAGAATTTGATTCAAATATTTTATTTTCGATATAGTTAAATATTTTATTCTACAATCTATATTTATGAACGATTTTACATTCACCCTTATTACAGTTGTGAACATCGACACGTCACGTCAATACAATACCAAAAAATTGGAAATTGTTTGCTCGCTCTCAATACATTCAAAAACCGTGCTACTATTTAATAACCCCAAAATAGTCTTAGCATTGTACCATCATACAAATACTCTTTATTGTCTCAATTTAAACATGCCCCCATTACAAATGATATATCGCGGTATTATGTAAACGGTTTGTTCGTAAAGAATTATTTCGATTTTGTTCAGCAGAAAGGAATGGCTTCAGGAAATGAAATGGAACATACCCTTAATTTATTTTATAGCTATGACTGTTCTTTAGCGATTAATTTAACTTTTATCTCCATTTACCAAACATTAATAAGAACTCATTACAAGGTGTCAACTAAAGACCATCGATTTGAAACATAACTGTGCTGAGAGCAATATAAACAACATTGCAAAACCCTTCGTTTATACTTAAATTAGATATCCATATAAAAATTAACCATATATAAAATATATCTTGAGTAAAGATCTTCTTAAAATATAAAATATCAGGGCAATTATGAATAAAACTCCCAGGGAAATTTTTCCCAGGGAACAATTCCAACTAATGGCAAGTGATAGGGAAAACAAAAAATTCTAATTGGAAAAGGGAGAAATTTCCCTGGGAGTTTTATTCATAATTGCCCTGTATGTTTCACTGAAAAAAAATATTATTTCAGATTATTTTTTTCAATTTCCAATGGAAATCATAACTTTGATTTTTCTGGTTTTAATACTAATTTATTTGTTTCTAAAATATACTTGCCTGTTCTGTAAATCGAGTCAATTTAAAAACGCTCGATTTAGAAAAATTAAATCCACTAATAGCGAATAATTTTCAGACTTTTTTGTAGTTTTCTATTTTTTAGAGCTTGAAATATCATATCTGAAATTTATTTAGTATTTATGATTTAAAACGTATCAATGGGGTCATTATTTATTTTTGTAAAACGAGAAATTTACTCGGATTCGGTTTACAGAACATGGCCGATAGAATATATTTAAAAGCCAAAGAAATAACTAGTTTTATTTAATAGGTTTTATATATCACAAAATTTTTACGTTTTCCAACCCTGGAATCACCTTTCAGGTTTGTCTGGTTCCTTATACCAATCTTGTTCCTTAAAAAATAATCAAAATATGTTAAGTGAACAAAGAAAATAAGGAATTAAGGAAAAAATTAGTTATATTTAGTTACTTTAATATCAAAAAAAAAAATCAAATTTTATTGCTCTGGAGTTTTTATTTTTCTAATTGTCTATACCAAACTTCTTTTCAAAACATAAAATAACTATATTTTATTTATAAAGAAGAAGAACAAAAATTAATTAGACCTAGTTAATTTTATATATCATAAAAAGTGTAAGCTTCCCGACCCTGGAATCATCCATTTAGATTTTTGTGATTTCTTACACTAATATTCATCTTTTAAGAATGTAAGATATATTTAATTTATAGAGAAAAAGGTAAAAGTAGTTTTAGTAGATTATTTTTATATAACAAAAAAAGTTAAAGTTTTGCAACCCTGGAAACGTCTTTTTAATTTTTTTTTCATATTTTGAATACCCATTTTATTGGTACTGAAATATAAGATAAGTTTATTTAACAAAAAACATAAAAATTGGTTTTAGCTAGTTACTTTTATATGGCAAAATCAAGTTTACGTTTACCAGCTCTGAAACCGTCTGCTCGGTTTTGATGATTTTCAATACCAATCTCAAGTTGGACCATTTGTATTTTAGACAATTTCTGACACACCAATCAAAGACCGAAGTATCTAGCTTTTCTGGCAGCTTCGGAAAACCGACTTCACGTACACCAGACGGACGGAAAGAAGGACATCCCTTATTCGTCTTCCCTATGCATAGGGACTTAGAATTTATATATTTTTTGTATATCATATTGATATTATGGAAATTACACACGGAATGACAAAAGTAAAGGGTATAAAAAGAAAAACTTAAATAAAAAAATTAGCGACGAGCTTTATGGCATTCTATTTTCTGATAAATATGTTGCATATGTATACATATGTTACATCTTTTACATTTCAGTACTCGTTTGTGAAAAAAATACAACTGTGGGAAAAGTTTTGAATTTCTTTTCTGAAAATATTGGATGAAAAACATGTAAATATCAGAGAATAGCAAAAGTATAGCTTTAAGTACTTTTTGAGTGTTGACCGTCAAACAACTACGAATGCGTGCAGTTAGAAATAAAAAACACCCAAAATACAAGCACACGCATTAATTTTAAACCGACTACGTATAACTATAAACTTCCAACAACTATACACATTTTTTAAATTACCCAGCACAAACGACAACAACTAAAATGTATAGACTGTGTGAATACCAAAATATTCTGAATATTAAAATATTCTGAATATTAAATCGAATACACTTGCGTAATACATAGCTTTTTTATTTACACACACATAAAGCATGTTTTTAAACAGCCACACATTTTCCATTCTATTTTATGTACACAAATGATTGTATACAATGGCGAATGATGAATAAATATTCCGAGTATGACTGAATTTTCTTTTGACTGAATAAATATTAATATTCTGTGTGTAAAAATATTCAGAGTGAAAGTATCAGAGATAGTTAATTAGTTTACTAGTTTTATTCGTAGTTGTAGCGTAGTTTCATTTTTTGCTTTTTTTTTTGAATCGGCTTTAGTCATAGTTGCTCGAGAGAAAATTAGGATTATACGCAGTTGCTAAAATTAAGACTATTTACTTATGTATATTTTTTGTGTGTACTTATTGTCATTCTCTGGTTAATATGTTACATATTTTACCCTCACTTTATTTTAGATGTACATACTGCCCTTTTTTTGCACAGCGTTTAATAATTTCTCATTGGTCTTTCACACACAAGCACGATTCGTCGGGTGCGTATTACTGGTTTGCCACACAGATATTAAGAGTACATTATTGCCCCTATGACGGTTTTCAACTTTTAAAATAGTTTGGTTGGGATTGATAAATTTGCATTGCCATTCTCCACTAAATTAACAGTTGAATTTTCAGTTGTGTTTTGGTATCGTCATTTACAACTCAGTGTAAGGCTGAGTTTACATCTGGCATTTTTTGTGTGACATGTGCCAAAGAAAGCGTAACCACTAGTAGTGTAGTAATGGGGGCGATAGTCCTGTTTTGGGACTTCAAAACCGGGAAAAATCAAAAAGGGTGGCAACCCTGTTACAAATGGGGGATTTTGGGGATTTTCATGATGAGATTTTCTTGGCTATATGTGTGTGTGTGTGAGAGAGAGAGTTTTTAATTCTTTGTGTATGTGTATGCATGTATGTATGTATGTGTGTGTGTGTGTGTGTGTGTGTGTGTGTGTATTTACTTATATTTTTGATGGTGTCTGACTGATACTTTTGTTGTAGTGGCGGACAATCATTATACCCAGTAGGAAATGTCGATGGTGAAAATGTGCTGACTAGCTTTTGACTAGCTTGTCACCAGTACTACTGGTACATTTCTATAATTTACGAACATACAAATGTATGTATATTGACATATTATTGTCAATTCCACCTCTCTCCTTCTTTTATACTGACGGATAGAAGAAAATTTATTATACCAAAGCTGTAACTAGAATTTTAGTGTTGACACAAAGACACTTGCTCCGAGTCTGACTACAGGGTAGTGACAAGCGATCTGTGTATTTGTGTGTATGTATGATTGTTATTTGATAGACTTTGGGTTGCTGTGTTGAGTTATCATTGGTATGCTTATGTAGGGTTATTGTATGTATGCATTTATGTTTGCGATCTCTGGGGAAATAATCTAAAAGCTGCAGAGAGTGGCAACCCTATTGTGAATGGAAGTGGATAGGGAATGTATTTGGTAATGTATCTATATGTTGTTGTATTAATGTATTTGATCATATCTATTTTTACTTTGAAGAATATCATTGCTTGTGTGTATTGTTTGGTTTTTCATACATATTTACAAATGAATGTGTATATGTTTTCTAGGCTATTGACGTTGCTATTTTTATGGAGATAGAAAATATTGTGATGGCATAGGTTTTATATGTATAGGGTGTTTTATTGAGGTATAGAACTTTAAGTTGGCATCACTTTTTTAACTGGCGGCCATTTTGTCAGCTGTCAAGTGATTAATATTTAGTTTGGTTTGCCATTTCATCATGAACAGATTGACAAAAGAACAACGCTTGCAAATCGTGCAAATTTGCTTTATTCGAGCCAGCCGAATTGGCTTTAAAAAAGCCGAATTGGCTTTATTCGAGCCAGCCGCGGCGGCCACATGCCCGAAATCATATTTAAACATTAATGGCATAAAATTATCCTTCCAATAAAGCCAAATTGATGGACATTAAAACGATTTTCTTGTGTTTTATTTCAATTCGAAGTTCTATACCTCTAAAAAAATCGTGCAAATTTGCTTTATTCGAGCCAGCCGAATTGGCTTTAATAAAGCCGAATTGGCTTTATTCGAGCCAGCCGCGGCGGCCACATGCCCGAAATCATATTTAAACATTAATGGCATAAAATTATCCTTCCAATAAAGCCAAATTGATGGACATTAAAACGATTTTCTTGTGTTTTATTTCAATTCGAAGTTCTATACCTCTAAAAAAACACCCTTTACAAGAGAATTTCAGATGTTAAATGTTTTAAATCAAATCAGGTTGATAAGCAGAGCTTTTGAATAGGGGTAATGATATTTTTATTTCAGTATATTACACTTTAATGTAATAATTATAGGAAGTAGTTTTTGGAGAAATACAGCAAAAATTTTACTCATACCTTTGTATGTATTTCCACATACAATTGTGGAAATGTGTATGTGTGTGTGTGTATGTGTGTGTGTGTATGAATTTCACCATATATCGTAATACCAACAGAGAATTGTGGAAATGTGTATGTGTGTGTGTGTGTGTATGAATTTCATCATATGTCGTAATATATTAGATTTTGATGACTACTACGCGATTCTCATATAAAGTATATAAGTAGAAGAAATAATGTAGATTGTCATCAGTCTGCTTTGATATCTCAACAAGTGACAACCTATTTTCTCAACAAAAAATTTAAAGTGTTTTAAATCCAAAAACTATAAAAGTGCTAGAACTAATTAAATAAATTGCTTATAACTAAAATAAATTGTTTATAAATAAAATAATTAAATAAATTGTTTATAAATAAAATAATTAAATTAATTAATAAACAAAAATATATAAAATGAATACTAAAAGTTGTGGAATCTGCAATAAAGTCTTTATGACTCAAACAAAACTAAATCAGCATATGGAAACGCACTCATATGGAACTAGTAAGCTTGATCTTCAAAAGAAATATTGTGAGGATTGTGATGAGATGATCCCATTAAATGGTTACATGGCTCATGTCAGAACCACAAAACATAAAAACAGTTGTCACCTAGAACAGATTGGAGATCTTCTCACTAAAAGAGCGAGCAACTTCAATGGGAGGATCGAGACATATATCCTCCTCAACAAAAATGAGGGTGTTATGTTTCCGGAGCAGTTTCTGAAATCTGCCAAGAGCTCTATACTACAACAGCTAATTGAATGTAGTAGGATACATACTGCATTTAAATTTAATATGGAGCTCACATGCGATTATATGAAGACGGTGAATGATGAGATGAATGTTTCCCAACTCGTACATATTTCAAAAATGATGTTGGCAACTTTGTCTGATGACATAGAGGATATGTACAAGAAACAGGCTGAGGAGCTAAGAGCTAAAATGGAAGAATTTCAAGAGAGGGATAGCGGGTGGACCTTGATTTCAATAAATTCCCTTGAAGTTAATATAAACAAGGCGTCCATAATAAGAGGATCGAGCTTTATCCCTCTTCCAAAAAATATTGCAATGAAACGTGCATGCATAAATGTCGAGAACAATGATATTTATTGCATTAAATGGTGTCTCATTGCGGCTTTAAATGTAAATAGGGGTCTGAGTCCTAAACCGCGGAAAAACTGTAGAAATTACAATATAATAAACATTTCTGCTGCGAATATTAATACAGGGGCAGTTGTATTACATTTTGAAGGCCTAGAGTTCCCACTCCCATTGAAGCAGATTAAACAATTCGAACGTCAAAATAATATGAGCATTAATGTATTTGGTCACAATGGAACATCGCTTATAGGACCATACTACATAACAAAAGGAGAACAACATGTTCATATTAATCTGTTATTGCTCCAGTCGGATGAAAACTTCCACTATGTGCTCATCACGGATATATCAAAGTAAGTTTAATTTGTACATTTATGCAAAATGTGTTTTCATCTCTATTTAAAAAGGTACTTCTTACTGTTATATTTATTTATTTCTTATTGGTATTTTCTATATTTTCTTCAGACTTCTTCGTTCCAACATGACATCACACAAAAGTAAGATCCATATTTGCAACACCTGCCTATTTTATACACATGATGATTATGTGTATAATCACCATAAAAATGTTTGTGGGAAAAAAGTAATCAGAATGCCCGAAGATGAATCTATCATCAAGTTTCAAAACTACTACAAACACTTAGATGTACCATTTGTAATCTACGCAGACTTTGAATCTATTTTGGAAAAAGTTGATGATCCTGTAAGTAAAAGGACTACAAATGTACAAAAACATCATGCGTGTGCATTCGCTTGTTTTATTAATTGTAGCTTTAAGAGAGAAAATAATTTATATAGACATTATTTTGGTGAAGATTCGGCGAACATATTTATCAAAAAAATAGTTGAAGATTGTACAGATATTTATCTAAATTATTTACTTAAAGTTAAGAAAATGTTCATGACCAAAATTGTCATATATGTAAGAAAATATTAAATAATGATAAAGTTAGAGATCATTGTCATCTTATGGGTAATTATCGTGGGGCAGCTCATAGCGACTGTAATTTGAATTATAAAACGCCTCATTTTATACCGGTTATCTTGCATAATCTTTCTGCATACGATATGCACTTATTTTTCAAAGAAATTTCTACTATAAAAAATTCCACAATAAAAGTGATTCCCCAGAACACAGAGCGTTATATTTCTCTTTCAATTTTCATCAGTTTAGATGCAAAACATGGATTTCAAATAAGATTTATAGACTCGTTTAGATTTATGGCTTCGAGTTTAGATACCTTAGCGAAAAATCTTGATAGCAATGATTTTAATACTATTCGATCATATTTCGTTGATGAAGCTCATTTCAATCTGATTAGAAGAAAGGGTGTATTTCCGTACTCTTACATGGATTCCATGACTAAGTTTAAGGAAATTAGACACCCTAGTAGAGAAGAGTTCTTCAATATTCTAACGAATGAAGAATGTGATGTAGTCGAGTATGAACATGCTCAAAAAATATGGAGAGAGTTTAACTGTAAAACCCTCCTTGACTATACTGAACTCTATTTAAAGACAGATGTTCTTCTTTTAACCGACTTGTTTGAAAATTTTAGGAAAATTTGTAGAGATATATACGATTTGGCCCTGCCACTATTATACAGCACCAGGCTTATCTTGGGATGCAATGTTGAAAACCACAGAAGTTTCACTCGAACTGTTCACTGATTCCGAAATGTATATGTTTATGCAAAACGGAATAAGAGGTGGACTAGTTCAATGCTTGCAAAGACATTCGAAGGCGAATAATAAGTATTTGGAAGATTTTGATGCATCAAAACCATCGGAATTTCTTGTAAATTTAGACGCTAACAATTTGTATGGTTGGGCGATGTCGGAATATCTTCCTTGCGGTGAATTTGAGTGGGTATGTGATACTGATTTTGATGTCAAAAAAATTTCTGATACTGCAGAGTACGGGTACATTTTGGAAGTGGATATAGATTATCCCGATTCAGTGCATGATCTACATAATGATTTGCCATTTTGTCCTCAAAATAAGCCCGTGGGGGGATCCAAAATCAAAAAATTAGTTGCAGACTTAAGCTATGTACAGACGGTTGTCAGATCTTACAATATTGTCAGTAAAATGTGCTCAAAATTTCTTACAACCGTGTGAACTGGCAATTTTTGTCAGACGTCGTTGCCAGAAAAATCATTGTCAGTCCATTGCAAGACTAGCTGCTGACAACAAATTGTCAGACATCTTACAATCGTGTGAACACATTGTAAAATTATTGCCAGCTATTTGTCAGACATTTTAATATTGTCAGATGCGCGAAGTACGTGCATCTGACAATGGCGTCATTGTAAGAGAATTATTTCTATGGGCAACACTGTACACGCTTGATTTTAAAGAAAATATATTTAATAAAATATGTGCAGCCAAAATCATTGCAGTTGCTTCTTTATGGTCCATAATAATTAATATTTTCACTTTTTACATTTAACACCACCACAAACGATTGTTATTTAACAATTTCTAACAAGCGCTTTGAGTCTGGCAACGCATAATAATGTCTGGCAATTTTTGCATATGACAACCGTGTGAACTTACAATTTTTTTGCTGACGATTTTGTCAGCTGATTTTATTGTCATACAACCATCTAGCAATAAATTGTAAGATTTCCTGACAAATTTGATACAACCGTGTGAACTGTCAATCTGCCATACACTTGCAATTTTTGATTGTCAGTACAATGTCAGCACATTGCCAGATCTAACAATATTGTAAGATCTGACAACCGTGTGTACATAGCTTTACACTCAAAAACAAATTACACCATACATTATATAGTTTTAAAACAAGCCATTTCGAATGGCCTCATCTTAAAACAAATTCATAGAATACTTAGATTTAAGCAACCCCCTTGGCTTAAAAAATATATTGACTTAAACACATTTCATAGGACAAAAGCTAAAAATAATTTTGAAAAAGATTTCTTCAAACTTTTAAACAATGCTGTTTACGGGAAGACAATGGAAACATTGAAAAACGTAGGGACATTAGAATTACTTCATCTTGGGAAACAACAAACAGGAATCATTTGGGTCTCAGAGCATTAATTGCGAAACCAAATTTTAAACAGTTAACAAAATTTTCTGACGATATGTATGCGGTAGAGTTAGAAAAAATGGAACCACTATATGATAAACCTATATATGTTGGTTTCACAGTACTGGAGTTATCCAAGTGGAGAATGTATGACTTCCATTATGGCTTCATGAAGCCTAAATTTGGAGAGAACATTTCTCTCAACTATTTGGATACTGACTCATTTATTTATTCAATTAAAACTGATGATTTTTACGATGACATCCGTAATGATATTAGTTTGAATTTAGATACGTCAGAATATCCTATAGATAACCAATTTCGTTACCGCTACTCAATAAGAAGGTTTTGGGAATGATGAAAGATGAAAACAATGGGGATATAATGACAGAGTTTGTTGGTTTAAGAGCAAAAATGTATTCTCTGTCAACTCTTCGCTCGGAAGATGTTAAAAAATCTAAAGGCGTCAAAAAGTCTGTAATTAATGATTACAAAAGTTGCTTATTTGAATCCAAAATTATCTCGGATGAAATGTTTTTGTTTAGATCTAAAACACATCAACTATATACACAAAAACTACATAAAATAGCAAAGTTAAAAATGCAAATAAACATGAAGCAAAATTACAACGACGTCAACTCAAAATTATTTTAAGTATGGGTGCAGTTAATTTTTAAGATTTGGTGATTTACACAAGGTTTAAATAAAAAAACGTTTTTTAAGCTAAAATTCTATTATGAATACAATTTTAGTGAATTTTGGTTAAACAACATTCAAAATGCTGTTTAAAATTTTTTAATACGGCTGTAAGCATTTAACAAGAGACAATGCAAATGTTATTATAATGTTTAAGCAAGATGAGAAAAATATTAAGCTCGTCTACAGGGATGATGTTGTCAGTAATATGAATTTTGAAAAGTTTCAAGAAATTTGTATGGTGTTGGAAGGATAAACATGGATTTTTGATGATAAATTAAATGATGTTCGTTATAGAAAACAATTTGACTATTTTATAAATATATAAATTACTGCTCATAAGAGATTGACTTTAGTTATTTCATCTGAACTGAAACTTTATTCATATAAATGTTATAAATGACTAACTACTTGTAAACTGATAACTCAATCTGAATCAGATAACCTGATCTGAAAACCAGACCAGCTACCTAATAACCTGATTTGATACCTGATAACCTGATCTGAAAACCAGGGCCCTATTCCACAAAAAAACTTATCAACTTTTCACTTTGCACTTATCAATTTGCATTTTTTTGCAAAGTGATAAATGTTTCTGTTCCACAATATACTTTGCAAATTTCACTTTGCACTAAGCATATTTTTGCAAAAACTTTGCTCTCTTTGTAAATTTATTGCACTCTTTGCAAAGTATTCGCGCTCTTTGTAAAGTCTTTGCGTTCTCCTGCAAAGTGAGTGTGCAAAGTGTTCCAGAAAACATTTAATCATCTTTGCATTTCTGTTTTATCACTTTTCACTTTGTAGTGCTAATAGAAGTTGTTAAAATGACCCGCAAAATGAAAATGGAAAAAAACTTGCAGTTTTAAATGTAATCCAAGAAAAAAAATTTTATTTGGTAGTTTTGAAAGCAATAAAGTAAGTATTTTTTCTAAAATTATCATAAATACTTACCCCCTGATTCTTAAAATTTAAAATGAATCTTAAATTTATTTATTTGAAATTTTTCATAAAAAAATTACTTAAAATAGATTTCAAATACATTTTATATTTTAGTAAATATAATCCTTAGATCATATTAAAGTTTATATTTATATCATAAACTGGCGTTTATGTATTTATGCGCGGGACGTTTTGTTTGGGCTCTGGAAGAGTCGGACATTGGTAAATAATAAACCCTAAAAATGCCCCAAAAGAAACACCGCTTTTGCAGTGGAAAAAGGAAACAGCAAAAAGATAAATTTTTTTCAAAAACTAGGCATTAGGAAAAGTATTGTAGCAAAGAAGTAAGCCTTTCCATTCCGCTCGCATTATTCATATTATTAAGGGCATCATTTTCTCCTTCAGCATTTTCCACATCCAATTCCTCGATTTCACTGTCATTTTCTTCAATCGGTTGCATGTTTTCACTACTGAATCCGATGCTACAGGCAATGTTGTGTAAGACGGCACAAGCAATAACTAACTTTCCTGCAAACTCACGTCTCCGTTGCAAATAGTTTAGACATGGGAATCTCTCTTTAAGAATGCCAAAATTATTTTCAATTCAACGATTGAAAGCCTCTTCAGCAGGGTTATCGGGATTTCGGCGTAATGGTGGTATCAACCAGTTTTTCAGTCCATAACCACTGTCACCCAAAACAACAGCATATGGAAATGGTCTCCATCCATTGTCAAATCTTTGACTTACAGCCGAATTTCGTAACACCCTTGAGTCATGAACGCTGCCCGGCCAACTTGCATTTACACTGTAAAATGTGTAGTCTGGCCCGCATATCATCATCACATATAATGAGTGGTTCCCATGCCGGTCAACATATCCTTCTTCGTGTAATGTAGGCGCATCAATTTTAATGATTGTACCATCCACGCAACCACATACACAAGGGAATCCACGCATCATAAAAAACTTTTCAGCAATACCACTGACGTCATCAGGCCACCGAATTGTGTTTTGAAATAAAACATCTATTATAACGTCAACAACTCTATGGATGTTTCCGCAAACTGTTGATTTTACAACACCATGCATAGTTGCAACTCCATGGTACTGGCAACCATTTCCAAGCCAATGCAAACATATTAGTAGTTGGTTGGTTTTCAACCGACAAGGCATGACTGCGCTGTGTGTTGTGCTCTAATTTTTTTCCAATTTTATTTAAAATCAAATCAACTTGATTTTGATTTAAACGAAAGCACACTTTAAAGTTAAGGTTTTGTTATCCCGAAAAATTAATTCGGTCTCTATAATTTCTTGTTATAACCGAGTCTTCACTATTGTCGAACAGAAATTCACGTCTTAACATTTTGAAAGCTTCACTAATTATAACAATATGAATTTGTAAAGTGATCGTTTACCTTGCAAATTTTTGACAAACTTATCAAAATTTGCTTTGCAAAAATATAATTTACAGTTATTGTGGAACGAAACAGCATAATTATTTGCCAAGTCTTTGCAAATTACACTTTTCAATATTAACTTCTCACTTTGCACAAGAGAACGTACGTGGAACAGAAATTGGAAAGAGAGCATAAAAATTGCAAAGACTTTGCAAATTACACTTATCAATTTCAACTTATCACTTATCAAATTTTACAGTTATGAGGAACAAAAAGTTTTGCGAATTGATGAAAAATTTGATAAGTGCAAAGTGAAAAGTTGATAAGTTGTTTTGTGGAATAGGGCCCAGATCAGGTCCTGAAAAGCTGATCTGAAAACCAGACCAGCTCCTGATAAGCTGATCTGAAAACCAGACCAGGTCCTGAAAAGCTTATCTGAAAACCAGACCAGGTCCTGAAAAGCTGATCTGAAAACCAGACCAGCTCCTAATAAGCTGATCTGATAGCTGATACCTAACCTAATAGCTGATACCTCTTAGTTGCTGTTATTAAACATGGATGAGAAAATTTTAAAACAGTTGGTGTTGACAAGAAAATATCTAATGAAATTTAATGTAATTTCATAATATTGTGAAATTCAATTCCTCTTGTGTAGGACCTCTCAAATATAACAAGACTGTGCATGTTTAAGCGATATGAAAACAAAAAAGAAAAAATTTTTGATCTAGCGAAGTAAAGCCAATAGAGAAACAAAATATAAAAATGTAGACATTTGTAGTTACAATTTATATTTAGTAAATTTAAGCTGAAATAAAAACCATTTACATATTAATATTTTTTCAATATTTTATTTAACATTTTTCTTAAAAATCTTAGTACTAATACAAATTTAACTCTATGTATAAATAAAAATATATAGATATAAAAAGAAAAAAGATCATTAATCGAATATTTGATTTTAATTTACAAATAATTTAGGTGTAGGTAAAAAGATAAAAGTTTTAAACAATTCAATTTTTACATGTTCTTGTGTGAATAAAATACTAAAATAAATAGATAAATTCATAAATAAATATATAAACAATAAATAAATTAATAAATAAATAAAGAAATAAATTAATAAACAAATAAATAAATAATAAATACATAAATTAATTAATAAACAAATAAGTAAATAATAACTAAATTAATAAATAATTAAAGAAATAATAAATAAACTAACTAATAAGCAAATAATAAATAATTAAAGAAATACATTAACAAATAAATACAATTAGTACAAAATTAAATTGTCTTTGTCATCTTACATGCAATTTAATAGGAAGCATTCTATTCTACATCCATTGTTTCATTGTTTCGGTCTATGTAATGTCCCCAAGCACGCGTTTTAATTTTATCTTTCATTATATTTCTCTTATAATCAGAAAAGCTAAGTGCTATTTTATGTACTTTTTGTGTATATAGTTGATGTGTTTTAGATCTAAACAAAAACATTTCATCCGAGATAATTTTGGATTCAAATAAGCAACTTTTGTAATCATTAATGGACAACTTTTTAATTACAGACTTTTTGACCCCTTTAGATTTTTTAACAGCTTCCGAGCGAAGAGTTGACAGAGAATACATTTTTGCTCTTAAACCAACAAACTCTGTCATTATATCCCCATTGTTTTCATCTTTCATCATTCCCAAAACCTCCTTATTGAGTAGCGGTAAACGAAATTGGTTATCTATAATATATTCTGACGTATCAAAATTCAAACTAATATCATTACGGATGTCATCGTAAAAATCATCAGTTTTAATTGAATAAATAAATGAGTCAGTAGCCATATAGTTGAGAGAAATGGTCTCTCCAAATTTAGGCTTCATGAAGCCATAATGGGAGTCATACATTCTCCACTTGGATAACTCCAGTACTGTGAAACCAACATATATAGGTTTATCATATAGTGGTTCAATTTTTTCTAACTCTACCGCATACATATCGTCAGAAAATTTTGTTAACTGCTTAAAATTTGGTTTCGCAATTAATGCTCTGAGACCCAAATGATTCCTGTTTGTTGTTTTCCAAGATGAAGTAATTCTAATGTCCCTACGTTTTTCAATGTTTTCTATTGTCTTCCCGTAAACAGCATTGTTTAAAAGTTTGAAGAAATCTTTTTCAAAATTATTTTTAGCTTTTGTCCTATGAAATGTGTTTAAGTCAATATATTTTTTAAGCCAAGGGGATTGCTTAAATCTGAATATTCTATGAATTTGTTTTAAGATGAGGCCATTCGAAATGGCTTGTTTTAAAACTATATAATGTATGGTGTAATTTGTTTTTGAGTGTAAGTCTGCAACTAATTTTTTGATTTTAGATCCCCCCACGGGCTTATTTTGATGACAAAATGGCAAATCATTATGTAGATCATGCACTGAATCGGGATAATCTATATCCACTTCCAAAATGTACCCGTACTCTGCAGTATCAGAAATTTTTTTAACATCAAAATCAGTATCACATACCCACTCAAATTCACCGCAAGGAAGATATTCCGACATCGCCCAACCATACAAATTGTTAGCGTCTAAATATACAACAAATTTCGATGGTTTTGATGCATCCAAATCTTCCAAATACTTATTATTCGCCTTCGAATGTCTTTGCGAGCATTGAACTAGTCCACCTCTTATTCCGTTTTGCATAAACATATACATTTCGGAATCAGTGAACAGTTCGAGTGAAACTTCTGTGGTTTTCAACATTGCATCCCAAGATAAGCCTGGTGCTGTATAATAGTGGCAGGGCCAAATCGTATATATCTCTACAAATTTTCCTAAAATCTTCAAACACGTCGGTTAAAAGAACATCTGTCTTTAAATAGAGTTCAGTATAGTCAAGGAGGGTTTTACAGTTAAACTCTCTCCATATTTTTTGAGCATGTTCATACTCGACTACATCACATTCTTTATTAGTTAGAATATTGAAGAACTCTTCTCTACTATGGTGTCTAATTTCCTTAAACTTAGTCATGGAATCCATGTAAGAGTACGGAAATACACCCTTTCTTCTAATCAGATTGAAATGAGCTTCATCAACGAAATATGATCGAATAGTATTAAAATCATTGCTATCAAGATTTTTCGCTAAGGTATCTAAACTCGAAGCCACAAATCTAAACGAGTCTATAAATCTTATTTGAAATCCATGTTTTGCATCTAAACTGATGAAAATTGAAAGAGAAATATAACGCTCTGTGTTCTGGGGAATCACTTTTATTGTGGAATTTTTTATAGTAGAAAGTTCTTTGAAAAATAAGTGCATATCGTATGCAGAAAGATTATGCAAGATAACCGGTATAAAATGAGGCGTTTTATAATTCAAATTACAGTCGCTATGAGCTGTTTAGGACTCAGACCCCTATTTACATTTAAAGCCGCAATGAGACACCATTTAATGCAATAAATATCATTATTCTCGACATTTATGCATGCACGTTTCATTGCAATATTTTTTGGGAGAGGGATAAAGCTCGATCCTCTTATTATGGACGCCTTGTTTATATTAACTTCAAGGGAATTTATTGAAATCAAGGTCCACCCGCTATCCCTCTCTTGAAATTCTTCCATTTTAGCTCTTAGCTCCTCAGCCTGTTTCTTGTACATATCCTCTATGTCATCAGACAAAGTTGCCAACATCATTTTTGAAATATGTACGAGTTGGGAAACATTCATCTCATCATTCACCGTCTTCATATAATCGCATGTGAGCTCCATATTAAATTTAAATGCAGTATGTATCCTACTACATTCAATTAGCTGTTGTAGTATAGAGCTCTTGGCAGATTTCAGAAACTGCTCCGGAAACATAACACCCTCATTTTTGTTGAGGAGGATATATGTCTCGATCCTCCCATTGAAGTTGCTCGCTCTTTTAGTGAGAAGATCTCCAATCTGTTCTAGGTGACAACTGTTTTTATGTTTTGTGGTTCTGACATGAGCCATGTAACCATTTAATGGGATCATCTCATCACAATCCTCACAATATTTCTTTTGAAGATCAAGCTTACTAGTTCCATATGAGTGCGTTTCCATATGCTGATTTAGTTTTGTTTGAGTCATAAAGACTATTGCAGATTCCACAACTTTTAGTATTCATTTTATATATTTTTGTTTATTAATTAATTTAATTATTTTATTTATAAACAATTTATTTAATTATTTTATTTATAAACAATTTACTTTAGTTATAAGCAATTTATTTAATTAGTTCTAGCACTTTTATAGTTTTTGGATTTAAAACACTTTAAATTTTTTGTTGAGAAAATAGGTTGTCACTTGTTGAGATATCAAAGCAGACTGATGACAATCTACATTATTTCTTCTACTTATATACTTTATATGAGAATCGCGTAGTAGTCATCAAAATCTAATATATTACGACATATGATGAAATTCATACACACACACACACACATACACATTTCCACAATTCTCTGTTGGTATTACGATATATGGTGAAATTCATACACACACACACACATACACACACACATACACATTTCCACAATTGTATGTGGAAATACATACAAAGGTATGAGTAAAATTTTTGCTGTATTTCTCCAAAAACTACTTCCTATAATTATTACATTAAAGTGTAATATACTGAAATAAAAATATCATTACCCCTATTCAAAAGCTCTGCTTATCAACCTGATTTGATTTAAAACATTTAACATCTGAAATTCTCTTGTACATATAAAACCTATGCTATCACAATATTTTCTATCTCCATAAAAATAGCAACGTCAATAGCCTAGAAAACATATACACATTCATTTGTAAATATGTATGAAAAACCAAACAATACACACAAGCAATGATATTCTTCAAAGTAAAAATAGATATGATCACATACATTAATACAACAACATATAGATACATTACCAAATACATTCCCTATCCACTTCCATTCACAATAGGGTTGCCACTCTCTGCAGCTTTTAGATTATTTCCCCAGAGATCGCAAACATAAATGCATACATACAATAACCCTACATAAGCATACCAATGATAACTCAAAACAGCAACCCAAAGTCTATCAAATAACAATCATACATACACACAAATACACAGATTCCTTGTCACTACCCTGTAGTCAGACTCGGAGCAAGTGTCTTTGTGTCAACACTAAAATTCTAGTTACAGCTTTGGTATAATAAATTTTCTTCTATCCGTCAGTATAAAAGAAGGAGAGAGGTGGAATTGACAATAATATGTCAATATACATACATTTGTATGTTCGTAAATTATAGAAATGTACCAGTAAATAACTGTCTGGTTAGTATGTCTCCATATTCCCATAAGAACTACGTAGTCACTACCCAGTGAATTGTATTTTTAATAGTAGGGTTTAAAAGTATTGTATGGGGAATAATTATAGAGTAGTACTGGTGACAAGCTAGTCAAAAGCTAGTCAGCACATTTTCACCATCGACATTTCCTACTGGGTATAATGATTGTCCGCCACTACAACAAAAGTATCAGTCAGACACCATCAAAAATATAAGTAAATACAAAGGCACACACACACACATACATGCACAAATACATACATACATACACATACACAAAGAATTCAAAACATATATCTTTTAGAAAGCGGGATGTGTAATATGCAACACAGTTTTGTATGTACTTACGAAACATATTTTTCAAATCAAAATAAACGCGTTTAAATAAACAAAACAATCGGCGCTGTTCTGTAAACCGAATCCGAATAAATTTCCTGTTTTCAGAAAATACTTAATGGTCCTGGAGACGTGTTTAAAATCATACAAGATAATTTTCTTTCAGATATGATATTTGGGAATCTATATAATAAAAAAATTAAAAAAAAATCGAAAAAATACTTCTATTGTCGGAGTTAGTTATTTAAAATCGTGCGATTTCAAATCGATCGGTTTACAGAACAGGGCCGTATATATTTAAATTATTAATCTATGTAAATAAAAATCAATATCATTCGTTGGTGATCCCATCAATTAAAACCGGCTGCACCGATTTCTGTATATTTTTTTAATGTGCATCTCAAATATATTTTTTTTTTATTTTGAAATATATTTGATCAAGAAATTTTGAAATTTTTTTGTATTACAAAAAAAAAATTCAAATAAGACATGACATGTTGGGTATGAAACCAGCCAAAAAGAAAAAATATGTACTGTTAAGCTGTTAACTGTTAAAAAAATATTTATCAGTTACATTTTAATAAAAATCGAAGAAGAGATTGAATTCTTCAAAACTCTAAAATAAAAATTCGAGGCAGGATCGACCTGTGAAAAACCAGATAATGTCTGGTCAAGTTAGGTACACACAACTGATTTTTAGTAGTTGGGTCTGTGGTTGCGATTTTCTAATTATAGGTTGGTTGCATATAAAAAACAGAAAAAATTGACAAATTTACAACTAGAAATATTTATTATGCGTAATTTTTTTTTTATATTTTTTATTGTATCTTCAAAAATTAACTAACAAGTAATCAAATCTTAAATCTATTAAGCCCGACCAGTGTCGGACATAAACTTAGTGATAGTTATAAATAATACATAAGTAGTGATAATCAAAAAGGAAAAAAAATAAAAGTATTTTCAAGAAGTCTCATCTGGAGTGTTGAGAATAAGAGCTCTTGTCTCCCTCTTTTTTAAGCGGACATGTCCAGTAAAGTTCAAGATATTACGAGCAAGCGGATTAGGATGTGACTCGAGTTTTGTTAAATATTTACCTGCGTATTTTGCGATTTCTTCAGTCACTTGTGGCATATTTAAATCTCGATGTATATTTGAATTTTTGATGTACCATGGAGCCGATGTTATCAAACGTAAAATTTTATTTTGCCGTCGTTGGATTCTATCCACAGTTGAAGCTGAAGCAGTGCCGCATAGCTGAATTCCGTAGCACCATATTGGCTTCAAAAGTGACTTGTATATCCAAAGTTTGCAGTCTAGACTGAGTGTTGAATTTCTGCCAATCAACCAATGTATTTGAGTTAACTTAAGTTTCATTTGAATTAGTTTAGCGTCAATATGATGTTGCCATGTAAGCCTTCGATCAAGGTGTATGCCAAGGTATTTGACTTGAGAATGTTGAGGAATATTTTGATTGTTGATTCGAATGGGGGAAGAGGTATATTTTCTTAGGGTAAACGTTATATGAACACACTTTTGTTCATTGACTTTAATTCTCCATAAATTCAACCATATTTCAAGCTGGGTAATGTGTGCTTGGAGATTGCGGGATGCCTCATCAGGATTTTTGTGAATACTCAAACAGGCTGTATCATCGGCAAATGTAGAACTGTGGATGTTATTGCTCACAGGCATATCACAAGTATATATTAGATACAAGACTGTCCCCAGAATACTACCCTGTGGCACACCAGAAGATATAGATTCGGGTACACTCATGAAGTCTCCTTCCACAACGGTAAATGTCCTATCAACAATATAACTTTCCAAAAGCTTTTGGATATTTATTGGTAGGTATGTCTTCAATTTTAAAACTAGGCCTTTGTGCCATACTTTGTCAAATGCCTGAGAAACATAAATAAAAAGGGAAGAACAATACTTCTTTTCTTCAAAAGTCCTCCTTATAATTTGTACCAATCTATGCGTTTGCTCAATAGTGCTATGCTGACTTCTAAAGCCAAATTGATGGTCCGGGATGCACCCAGTATCAGCTAAAATGTTGGACAATTTAGTCATGAGCAGCTGTTTGAAAAGCTTTGAGATTGTTGAAAGTAAGCTTATAGGCCTATATGACTCAGCCTTGGTAAGATCTTTGCCTGGCTTTGGAATCATTTTTATGTTGGCAAGTTTCCAGTTATCTGGAAAATACTGCATTCGTAAAATGGCATTAAAAATAAATAGCAAGATTCTTATTGCAATATGAGGCAAATTCATCAGCATCTTGTTACTAATGCCATCCATCAATACCTGGAGCTTTCTTCGGGTCGAGTTCAGCAATTATTTTTTGTAGTTCACGCATCTTAAACCTTAAGGGACGAGGGGGTAGAGATACTACACTAGGTGAATCGGCAGCACCCGTACATGAATTGGGAGTAAATACGTATTTTAAATGATTAGCAAATAAGTTACCTTTCTCACTATCGCTACTGGCCCAGCCTCCGGTGGAAGTACGCAGTGGTGATTTAAGATCAACGGGTCTTTTAAGATTTCTAGTAGCGCGCCGTAATGTAAGTAAGTAAGTAAGTAATGCAGTCTTTTCCGACGATAGCAGCTCTTTGAGTCGTTTAGTACATTATTTAAGTTTGATTTTATTTAGGGGTGATCTGTGTTGCTGCCATTCTCTTCTAGCTATCTTTTTTTTCACATACAAGACGTTCAATTTCCGTAAAATAAATTCTATTAAATCCAGTCTGCTGATAGGAGGTAGTAGCATGTTCAGCAGTCTGTTTAATATTTTCGTTAAGATTGGCAATGTTAAATTCAATATCATCAGATGATCTTAGCTGAATATTTTCTACGCAGTGACTACTAACATATTTTTTTGAATCCTAGCCAGTTGAACCCATTAATCATTTTCATATATGAGTTAGTTTAATCACTCCTTAGTGGGTTGAAAATTTTAACTATTGTGGGAGAGTGATCGGAGGACAGATCCAAAGAGGGCTCCACGTGAATTAAGTGCCTATGACGCCAAAATCTATAACATCTGGAATTTTTCGTACGTCAGTAGGCCAGTAAGTAGGCTCCCCACTCGAAATGACATCATCTAAAAAGCGATACCAACCTTAGCCCGTTCAAATTATAAATATAGAAACAAATGGAGTTCGAATAATAATTAAAATTAACTAAAATAATAGCCATGGGCATGTGGCAAAAATTAAATAAAAATATACTTAAGAGTAACAAACGAAAAAAGTTTGTCTTAAGTAGAACAAAAATAAGCAAATTAACTAACATGTACATAGTTAGTAAACAACAAACGACAATGGTAAGACTGTTGTAAATTTAGAGATGGTAACTTTGAGCCTTCATTACAAAACACATCAGCAAATTGAAATACGATGAATCAAACCAATTCAAATATTCCATTTGCAATAAAGTTTCCTATATAGGCTAGAAATCTACATCAACTGACCACACACATAGTGGACCAAACACAGAAGAACGCTGATGATGAAGGTTTAGTCGCATTCGAAAACGGCTAGCTGTTGCGTTCAAATGTGTTGTCAGAATATTTACAACTAACTTTGATATTATTTTTTTTATAATTTTCATTAATAATTATCACATGTAATTTGGCTTAAAAAGCGATACGAACCTTAGCCCGTTCAAATTATAAACATAGACATCTCAGCCCATTTTTGAAATTGTATTAAACAACGCTCGACCTGTAGGTGTCACAAGACGCCAACCCCAGTACATATGTTTTGCATTGTAGTCACCAGCTGCCACGAAACAAGATCCAAGCGATTTGTAGAACTTCTCATACTGATGTTCGGTAACTCAAAATCTGGGAGGTGAGTAAATTGATGATATCACGAAATTCGCACAAAAATTTTCTACGAAAATATTCGTTGCTTGCATACATATATTCTTCACTAACGTTGTCAAGGATATAGTGCTTGAGTCAAGTTCATTTTTATGTTGGCGAATGCCGTTTGCGTTCCAGAAACATATTTTAACGTGTTCATGGCTTGTTGACTAATGCTTGAAGCAGTGTATTCTGCATTCGCAGCATTTCTTGCATCATGCTAGTCATCTTTGTTGTAAAGTTGTTTATAGATAACACCAGTTTCTCAATAGTAGATTCAAGGCAACTAAAGTTAAAGCTTGAGTTTGCATTCGTTGTATTATTTGGCGGTGAAACATTTTGTGTGGGAATAGAACTAGTCTTAGCAGCATCGGCATACGATACACGGATCAAGCGTTTGCTGATTGAGCTGGAGCTAATTTAGGTTTTTGACGCATACCCTGTTTAAAAAAAGAATATCCAGGACATCCTCTGTAGTTAGCGGTGTGATTACCTCCATAATTACTACATGTTTTTTCTGCTTGATCTTTTGGCTTAGTACAGGTAGCAGTACCATGCAATTCATCGCAGATAACACAAACTTTAGTTAAATTGCAGTAAGTTTTTGTATGGCCATATTCTTGGCAATTATGGCACTATACGGGACCTGAACGCTTACGTGGCTCTTAAACTGTGATTTTTCGTTGTAAGAGATATTTTACGCTATAAATTGGATGGGTTTAATTTTTTTTCAATTGTATGTCATTCGGATCCAGTTCAACGGGAAATAGAGGTTGGGAGACCTTTTCTCTGTTAATTATGTTGGTAAAATTTTTTACTTCTTCAGGTTCAACATATGAATTTATGCCCTTTAATACTATCTGTAGGCCTTTAGCACTCTTAAATTGGTATGTGTAAAAATTTATTTTATTTGTTTCAAATTTTTTTATTTATTTTTTTATTAATAAGTGATTTTTATTTATTGTATATTCATATATGAACTAACAACAAGTATTCAAATCTTACATCTAAAATATAATTAGGCCCGACCAGTGTCAGACATAAACTTAGTAATAGTTATATATAATACATAAGTAGTGATAATTAAAAGGAACAAAAAAGTAATTTCAAGAAGTACCATCTGGAGTGTTGTGAATAAGAGCCCTAGTGTCCTTCTTTTTTAGGCGGATGTGTCCAGTGAAGTTTAAAATATTACGAGCAAGCGGATTAGGATGTGACTCGAGTTTTGTTAAATATTTGCCTGCGTGTTTTGCAATTTTTTCAGTCACTAGTGGCATATTTAAATCACAATGTATATTTGAATTTTTTACATACCATGGAGCCGATGTTATTAACTGTAAAATGTTGTTTCTGAGTTAGTTTAAGTTTCATTTGTGTTAGCTTAGAGTCAATGCGGTGTTTCCATGTGAGCCTTCGATCAAGATGCATACCAAGGTATTTCACATGAGAATGTATAGGAACAATTTGATTATTGATTGTAATGGGGAAACAAGTGTCTTTTCTTAGGGTAAATGTTACCTGAGCACACTTCTGTTCGTTTACCTTTATTCTCCACATGTTTAACCATAGTTCTATCTGAGTAATATGTTGCTGAAGATATCGGGTAGCCTCGTGAGGGTTTTCGTGCATACTAAGGCAGGCTGTATCATCGGCAAATGTGAATATTACTGCTTAATGGCATATCACAAGTATAAATCAAATACAAAACTGGCCCCAGTATACTCCCCTGTGGCACACCGGATGAAATACTTTCAGGCGTACTCATAAAGTCTCCTTCCACAACAGGGAACGTCCGGGTAATACTGTAACTTTCCAACAGATTTAAATCAGTGATGCATTTTGGGTTTTTTGGTTTGGGGCCAAATTAACGATTTAAAAGGGCCAAAATACCTTTGATAGGGCCAAAAAAGTTTTTTAATGTACTCGACTATAATCTTTTAATTTAAATAAAAACAAAAGTATGTATTAATAATAATATGTGATTTATTTTGTTTAGACCAAAAACAGAAATTAGCGACATAAGCTCAAATTTTTTAAAGTTTTTTGTGTTAAATTAAAATAAAGACATAAGTATTTTATATGTATGTATGTTGCTTAAAAAACTAAATTTTAGTTAAAAAACATTATTTATGTGATTCTAATTTTATTAAACATAATCTCTAAATTCTTAGTCCAATAGTTCCTCAATTTACTCCTGTTTAAAAGCATTTTTTTTTTTGTATAAAGTTTTAATATATCTTCATTATAACAATTATTGGAACTAGATTTCATTAAATCTTTTAATTGTATTAAATATGACACAGTATTTTTTACATGCCGACGATTTCTTCTATTATGGCCTGTTTAACAATATCGAAACAAAACTCTCGACTGAAAATTTATATTGAAAACAAAAGCGATTTTCCAATTTTATTGTTGATTTCAATATAAATTTTCAGTCGAAAGAAAAGATTCTTTCCACACATGCTGCGGATTGGCGAATAGAAAGAGTTCCTTGAATAATTCTGTATAAATTTGTATACAAAGGTTTACATAAACGATTTTTAATGGTAGAAATCCTTTTACAAAATTTACTTCTACTTGAATCTTTGAACTTTTTAAATTCTGGAACTTGCGATATTGCTCTATAAAAAAAGAAAAAAGTTCAAAATATGCACTGTTATATGCACAAATATGCAAAATATTCAAGAATAAAATCAACAATTTTGTTACTTCAAAGTATTTTTATTGAAAGAGATATTTATTACAATGAACAATAATGTGTTTTTTTTATTTTCAAAAAGAAATGATATTCTATTGTCACATAAAACAAATGAATACATGGAAAATATGCGTTCAACATCATTAGATGTAACAGGAGCGTATTTAAATGCGAATGGAGACCGCTCATGTCCATGTTTCGTCCATGCTCTGACATGGATGCCCCAACATATGACTGAGCAACGATGTTCGCCATGAGATTCGCCGTCCGTAACCATTTACAATATAAAGAAAAAAAAAAACAGAACAAAATTGGTAAATATTCTATCTCTGTTGCGCTTCCGCAAAATACTTTGATATGCCTGAACATGGACATAGCCCGTGTTCACCACAACAAAGCAGTTGACGAAAGGTATTTTTGAATCGAATATCTGCAAGCAAACAATCATAAGCCTCCGGCGGTTATAGTTTCAGTTCGACTTTGTGGTAGAAGTTATAGAAAAGTAAAGAAAAAAATTAATAACATGTAGACATACATGTGCAAGAAGAGCTATAAAAGTCGTTATATATTAATCGCGTTGCCAAAGTGAAAAATAAGCTTTTTTATGCAAGGTGATCCAAAAAAACTAAAATATGCAAAAAAATGCTTTTTCTGGCAAAAAGCCAGAAAAATTAGCCCTCAGTTTAAAGAAAAATCTCCAAAAATAAAAGTAGTTTTTAAAACGAAGAAAACTCAATTAAAAAGTGTACTCAAAGGTTTGAAGGAATTCGTTGAATTTTGAGCTGAAAGGGCCAAAATATCCTAGAGCGCGCCACAGGGCCATCAAACATCCAAAAGTGCCACAAATGGCGCAATTTTTCCACATTTTGCATCACTGTTTAGAATGTTTATTGGTAGGTAAGTCTTTAATTTTAAAATTAGGTCTTCATGCCACACTTTATCAAATGCCTGAGAAACGTTAATGAAAATATTAAACAGGCTGCTGAACATGCCACTACCTCCCATCCGCAGACTAGCGTTAATAGAATTTATAAGTTTTCTTAATGTCTTGTAAATTATGGAAATCCCTTTCAATCACTTTTTTTTACTGCAAGTGAATGACGAGAATTCCCGGAATTAGTTTTTAACGGCGAAAATTTCCGTAGTTCAACCGAGAGTGTTACTATTTGTATCAGTCATACCTCATACCTGTTTTTGCATCGTGAGTTACAGAGAGTTGAAATCAACAACGTAATAAATCTTGTTAAGATTGGGTATGATGAGTACCTGAAACTGTAAAGTGGATATGTATGTATGTATGTTCAATGTCTCTCTCACCGGCACCAGCGCTGCAGCGAGCCGAAATTTCAACTTTTTATACAAATTATGCATTAAACACATTCACCACAGCAAGCTACCGACTACCAAATGTCAAGGATAGAATATACATGTTCATATGAAAATGATTCTTTTGAAGGCAGCAAGTCGTGTTTTCGTGTAGCCTGTAACCACTCCAACTTTCATCGCTTATTCAACCCAAATATTGACTACTCGTTTTTTGACACCCATTTTCAAACCAAATTCCACGCTTTATTAACTTTCGCTTAATTACCCAGAAATATTTTACCCAAAAAAATAATTATTAAAAAGGAAAAAAAGTACACATTGGAAAAAAAAGTGACCCATCATTTTTTGGGTTTGAGGATACTTGGGAAGAAATTCAAAAAATTAATTATGACAATATTTAGGGTGCTAATAAATATGTTTATACAAAAAATAAAATATGAAAATATAATTTTAATAACAACAATAAAAGCAAAAATATTCAAAATCCATAGGAAAAAAGTCTACATACAGGCATAAAATACATGAAAAAATACGTGCAAAATGTTCGAGGTCGTCAACTTGTTTGAAAATTCTGTGATTTCCGGTACCAAGCCGTCAAGAAATGGCATCCAAATATGGTCTAATATGTTCTTAAAGAGGCAACAATTGATATTAACCTCGAAAGAATGAAATATATTCTAGGTCCAAGTTTTGCTCAAGATTTGTATGACAATCTAAAAAACACGATGTTTTCTATTATAATAGATGAAACAACTGATATTAGCTCCATAAAACAAATTGTCATAACAACTACTTTTTACAATGAAAATACATCCAGTGGTCAGTATTCCTTTTTCGATTTTAAGGAATGTATATCATCTACTGCAACCGACATTTTTAATATTTTGAAAAACTCTATTGAAGAGAAGGATATACCTTTTACAAATTTGGTCGGACTTGCATCCGATACAATTCGGTAGCTAAATTACTAAAAAATTAAAAATCAGATATTGTCTTGATTAAATGCTCTTGCCATCTAATTCATTTGGTAGCATCAAAATCTTGTTTAAAATTGCCCATTAACTTGGGGGTTCAAGTTCTCGTTGTACCTTCATAGTGAACAGACGTAATTTTTCTTACATACAAACTAAACAAAAAAAAATTATACAAAAAATATTCGTAGTACATATTAACTTTGATAAATAAGCATTTTTTTTTTGCTTTGCTAATATTTTTACATATTGAAATAACAAAAACAAAAAAAAACCGTAAACAAAAAAACATACAAACATACCCTTGAGGAATACTCTATATGAGTACCCCAAAGAAAAAAAAATAGTGAAGTGAGTTCTAACGGCAGAAATGCCTATTTTACTGTGAGTTTTGATGCTCATAATGATATCAATAAAAATAAAATATCTGATAATAGAATTGCTGTGAGTTCTGAAGCTCTTAATAAAAATCAAAAATCTGATAATAGACTTTTTCTAACAGTTTCGTCAGCGATCAACTTCGCTTTGCCCCATGCCAACTAGAAAATCGTTGACAATATTGCCTAGTACTTCCACATTTAAATCAGCGATATCACCCGCCTCGGGCTCGGGGTCACCACTTAACCAAGTTGTCACTGAAAATAAGAGTAGCCCAAAACCCAAGGTCCAATTCGGAATGGACAGATACATTACAATTTTAAAGCGCGGGCGAAGCCCAAATTCTTCTAAAATTGCATCTGCTCCAAAGATGTCTAGGGATAACAGTGCATCCTCAACTAATCGCCAAAACCGCTTTAAAATTTTTCAAGATGACAACGACAAACCCGAGGTATCCTCGAACAAAACATCCAAGCCGCCACCAATCTACTTGAGACAAAAAATTCAAATGCCGGACATTGGTGAGAATAAATTTCACATTGTTCCAATAAAACGTGGCAACATCGATGAAACTAAAATCCAAATTTATGACGAAAAAGATTTCCGCAAAATGGTTGCTGAATTTGAAAAAAGTAAAACAAGCTTCTACACATACCAGCTTAAGAGCGCTAAAGGCATGCAGATCGTATTGAAGGGCATAGATTCTTATGTTGTCCCCGAAGAAATAAAAGATGCACTCGTCCTCCAGGGGTTCAAGGTAAAAAATGTGTCCAATATAATAAATAGAGAAAAGATTCCCCAACCCCTATTTCGTGTTGAACTAGAACCTAATGATATAAAATTGAAAAAAAAAATGAGACGCATCCAATTTATAATTTAAAATACCCCTTGTACCGAAAAATCACAGTTGAAGAGCCACATAAGCGTTCAGGTCCTGTACAGTGCCATACTGCAATTTACCCTCTGTTTATGTTGTGTGCGGCGAATTACACGGCACCGCTAGCTGCAACAAACCAAAAGATCAAAGTGATAAAAAATGCAGTAATTGTGGAGGTAATCACTCCGCTAACTACAGAGGTTGTCCTGTGTACTCTTTTGTAAAGAAGACTATGGTGCAAAAACCTAAATTAGCTCCAGCTCAATCAGCAAACGCTTACTCTGCCACTTTTCAGCAAATGAGCCAACCAGTTACTTCCCGTGTATCGTATGCAGATGCTGCTAAGGCTAGTTCTATTCCGACATAAAATGTTTCACCGCAAAATAATTCAACAAATACAAACTCAAACTTTAATTTTAATCGCCTTGAAGCCACTATTGAAAATCTTGTGCAAACTATAAACAATTTTACAACAAATATGACTAGCATGATGCAAGAAATGTTGCGAATGCAGAATACTCTGCTTCAAGCAATACTTAATAAGCCATGAACACGTTAACAATATGTTTCTGGAACGCAAACGGCATTCGCCAACATAAAAATGAACTTGAGCACTTCCTCACGGAGAAAAATATTGATATAATGTTAGTATCTGAGACTCATTTGACTTCGAGAAGTCTTTTTAAAATTTATGGCTACACTATATATGATACAAAGGACCCTAGAGGAAGGGCTTGCGGTGGATCAGCAATTCTAATAAAGTCAAGACTCAAGCACTATGTTCTTGATAACATTTGTGAAGAATACCTACAAGCAACAAATATTGGCATTGAAAGTTTTTGTTCAAATTTTGTTATATCATCAATTTACTCCCCTCCCAGATTTTCAATCACTGAGAATCAATATGAGGATTTCTACAAATCTCTTGGACCTTGTTTTGTAGCAGCTGGAGACTACAATGCGAAACATACGTTCTGGGGTTCGCGCCTTGTTACACCCAGAGGTCGAGCATTGTTCAACACTATTTCAAAAATGGGCTTGGATGTCATTTCGAGTGGGGAGCCCACTTATTGGCCTACTGACATGCAAAAAATTCCGGATGTTATAGATTTTGGCGTCATAAAATATATCTCTAGGGATTTAATTCAAGTTCAAGCTTCTCTTGATCTCAATTTGTAGCCCATTAAGAAGTAACTTACCTGACCCATATGTGAAGATGATCAATCGTGTAAATTGGCTGGGGTTCAAAAAATATCTCAGCAGTCATTGTACGGAAAACATTACGCTTAGAACACCCGATGATATTGAATCGAACATTGCCAATCTCAGCGAGAATATTAAACAGGCTGCTGAACATGCCACTATCTCCCATCCGCAGATTGGGTTTAATAAAATTTATTCTACAGACATTGAACGTCTCGTACGTGAAAAAAGAAGGGCTAGAAGGGAATGGCAACAGCACAGATCACCACAAAATAAAATCAGATTTAAAGAGGGCACTAAACGACTCCAAGAGTTGCTTGAATCTGAAAAAATTGGATCTCTTAAAAATTATCTGGAGGATCTTGATGTCACACCGGCGTCTAATTACTCTTTGTGGTGCGCTGCCAGAAAGCTTAAAACACCCGTTGAGTATAAGCCACCTCTACGCACATCTACCGGAGGTTGGGCAAGAAGCGATACTGAAAAAGGTAAAATATTTGCTGAGCACTCTAAATCCGTTTTTACGCCAAATATATGTACTGGTGTTGCTGATTTGGCGAATATAGTCGCTCTACCCCCTCAACACATAAAGTTTAAGACGCGTGATTTACAAAAATTAATTGCCGAACTCAACCCGAAGAAAGCTCCGGGTATTGATGGAATTAGTAATCAGATGCTGATGAACTTGCCTTGTATTGCAATGAGAATCCTGTTATTCATATTTAATGCTATTTTACGACTGGAGTATTATCCACACAACTGGAAACTTGCCAAGGTTAAAATGATTCCAAAGCCGGGCAAAGATATAACAAAGGCTGAGTCATATAGGCCAATAAGTCTACTATCTACAATGTCAAAGCTTTTCGAAAAACTGCTCAAAACAAAATTGTCCCCAATTCTAATTAGTAATGGGTGCATACCAGACCATCAATTTGGTTTTAGAAGTCAGCATAGCACCATTGAACAAACTCACAGATTGGTTCAACTTATAAGAAGAACTTTTGAGGAAAAAAAGTATTGTTCTGCGCTGTTTATAGACATTTCCCAGGCATTTGATAAAGTGTGGCATGAAGGCCTAATATTAAAATTGAAGACTTACTTACCAATAAACATTTTAAATCTTTTGGAAAGTTACATTATTTCCCGTAAGTTCACTGTTGCGGAAGGATACTTTACAAGTAGGCCTGAAACAATTTCATCTGGTGTGCCACAGGGGAGTATACTGGGACCAGTTTTATATTTAATTTATACTTGTGATATGCCTGTGAGCAGTAGTATCCATACTTCCACATTTGCCGACGATACAGCCTGCCTTAGTATGCATGAAAACCCTGATGAGGCATCCCGCAAACTCCAGGAACACATTAGCCAGATGGAGCTTTGGTTAAACTTATGGAGAATCAAGGTAAATGAACAAAAGTGTGTTCAAGTAAAATTTACTTTACGAAGAGATACTTGTTCCCCCATTCGGATTAACAATCAAGTTGTTTCTCAACATTCACATGTGAAATATCTTGGTATACACCTTGATCGACGACTTACATGGAAACACCACATTGACTCTAAGTTAACTCAAATGAAACTTAAATTAACTCAGGTACATTGGCTGATTGGTCGAAATTCAACACTTAGCCTAGACTGTAAACTTTTAATATACAAGTCGCTTTTAAAGCCAATATGGTGCTACGGAATTCAACTATGGGGCACTGCTTCAGCTTCAAATGTAGAGAAAATTCAACGCAGGCAAAACAAAATTTTACGCATGATAACATCGGCTCCATGGTACATCAAAAATTCAAATATACATCGTGATTTGAATATGCCTCTAGTGACTGAAGAAATTGCAAAATACGCAGGCAAATATCTAACAAAACTCGAATCACATCCTAATCCGCTTGCTCGTAATATTTTGAACTTTACTGGACACATTCGCCTAAAAAAGAGGGATACAAGGGCTCTTATTCACAGCACTCCAGATGGGACTTCCTGAAAATTCTTTTATTTTTTATATTTTTTCCTTTTGATTATCAATACTTATGTATTATATATAACTACTACTAAGCTTATGTCCGACACTGGTCGGGCCTAATTATATTTTTATATTTAAGTTTTGAATACTTATTGTTAGCTCATTTATGAAGATACAATAAATAAAATATCATGTAAAAAAAAAAAAAAAAACAAAACTTGGGGTCTTATTTTAATAGAAGCTATATCCGCCAAACAAAAAGCTTCAAGAGTACTTCAAAACTGATGTGCATAAAATATTATCCCCAGCGATTACCAGATGTCTCTCAATTCATTCATGTGTTACTTGTGTTTTAGAACAATATGAACCTTTAAGATGTTTTTCAGGCTTGAGGTTTTTGAAGATCCTTCAAAAATTACTAGTTCAATGCTAGACGCATTAGATAATCCAGCAACTAAAATCTATTTAGAATTTTTATCATATGCCTTAGGTATTTTGGTTTTTTTAACGCACTTTTTCAATCTGAAACCCCTATTTTGTACAAAATGAAAGATGAAGTTATAAATATATTGCAGACTTATTATTCAAATTATATTAAAATATCTGAATTAAAAAGTCTATAGGTAATTGATGAGCGTGAAGAGCATTTTTTTCTAAATTTAGAAGAAATCTATATTGGAAAAGCTGCATATGAATTTTTTTCTAACTGCACTAGTACCGAAAAAAACTTATACTTCAAAACTGTAGAGAGTTTTATATACAAGCTATTCACAAAATAAAATTTAAATTTGATTTTTCAGATGAAATATATACAATTGTCGACATCGTTCGTCAAAAATTTGCTCACAACTTTCAGTTAAAGACATTATCTTTGTTCTCAAAAAGATTTCCTACTTTTGATGTTGATCTGCAATTACTTCATAATGAATGGCGACAGCATGCATTTTTAGATCATGAAAAATTTGAACTTAGTGTAAGTTTAGAACCAGAAGTATACTGGCCAAAAGTTTTTAGATTAAAAAACTCTTTAGGTGAAAGTTTGTTTCCAAATTTACCAAAAGTAATTAAATTTCTATTAATATTACCATTTTCAAATGCATCCGCAGAAAGAATATTTAGTAATTTAAGAAATTGTAAAACAGATTTAAGAAATAAGTTATCTTCAGAAACAATTGCGGCAATTTTTTTTACCAAAGAAGAAATTCGGAGAAGTGAAAATGAAAACTTCGAACCTACGCAAACTATGTATGTATAATAAGCCAAATTGGAAAAAATGATTTTGTAAAAATTAAACATTTTAAAACATTATGGGCATAATTTTGCACAACGCAACGAAAAACAATAACAAATTTAAAATTATTTGAATAATTTTCTTTGTTTAAAATTTGAAGCTTTTCAATCCCAAAAACAATGGAGCATTTTATATGAAGCTTAAATTTTAAATTTACATCCATATGTGTGTATGTACAAACCAACAGCTATTTAAAATATTTTCAAATTTGTTATTTTCTGTCACAAAAACTCTGACTGCTGCGTTGCGTTTTACAAAATTATGACTTACATATATTTAATAGAAAAAATATAATTAATTGATATAAAAGTGTTGTATATACCAAATACTTACATATGTATATATGTATAAAGTATTATTTTTATAATTCCATATGTACCTATGTCTCTAAATGTAATGTTCAAGTTTGAATTACTATTTTTTTTTGGTTGAATATAGTACATATATAAAAAATCATGTGTAATTTTTCTTCAGATGTGTAATATTGGAAACAGTGATGTGTAATTTCCAAATCTTCATCGGCAACACTGCTTGTGCCAAACAACACACACAAGTACACAACCACACAACCCGCTTGTCCGCGGATACATTCCATAAGTCATTATACCATTATGCACAAAGCAATGACCCGCTTGTCCGCGGATACATTCCATAAGTCATTATACCATTATGCACAAAGCAATGACCTATACTTGCTCGGCAATACCTAAGCAGTGCGTTTGAGTGACGAATTTAACATGGGGATGTCATTGGAAGTATACAATCGCCACCCTCTCGCTTACATTCGGTTGACGAAAACAGTGACGAATATTCATCATAGTTTTCATTCATTCAAAATTTTTTTTTCGCTTTTAATTATTCTTTTTAAGTGTCTTTTGCTTATCATTTTCGTTACGTTTATTTTATAAAACAAACAAAAAGACTACTGGTATATTTAAAAATTCACTTTTCTCCAGGAAAAACTAAACAAACGCTATTTTTATTTAACAATTTTCGACTTCACTCTTGTTGATTAAAACCCAGAATAATTGTTATTCTGTGTTTTGTTTTTTCTCAACCCCCGAATGACGCCGACGCTTTGTCATGAAATGTTGTGCTTATTAGGGGTGGAAAACTATCGATGGCACTATCGATAGTATCGATAGTTAATTTATTTTGTGACTATCGATGTTTTATTTCTGCAATCGATTAATACTTGAAAACTATCGATAGTTTTTAGTCACTATCGATAGTAAACGGTACACCACTAAAGGCAAAAAAATAGAAAATATGTTGCTTTTCATAAACAAAAATACCTGGATGACCGAAAATTTCTTCTACTCATCACACTTATTTATCATAAAAGTATTTTAGTTTTGTTATTTATTGAACAGACAAATAAAATTCTATTTTATTTTGTTTTGTTTAAAAATACTGTGTTTTGAATTTTTAGTGTAAATAAATACGTAGATTATACGAGAACCATACAACTTCGATACTATCACGATAGTATCGTCGATATATCGATGGTTTTTCTAGCTTTCGATAGTGTTGAAACGATATATCGATAAAGTTTTTCAAACTATCGAAAACTTTCGATAGTGACACTATCGATAGTTTTCCACCTCTAGTGCTTATGCTAGAAAACTATTATACACATTTTTCTTTTCAACGTAAACAATAGAATATGACAGAAAAAAGTTTTGGTCGCTTGCTTATATACGATCAACGAATTCATATAACATATTGGTACACCAAGTAGGTACTGCCAATTGTGAGTGACAAATTTATTACAGAAAAAACGTCAATAGCAGTTTTGCCGAACAAGCGGAAAACGACTGTATTACATACTCCATATGCTTTACGATCACATATTTATCATGCATGGTAGTATACTCAGCGTTGTATATTTGTGTAGTATGCCTGTATGTTGTTCTAACATTTCCGTTAATTTTAAACAAAGATTGAAAATATTAGTTTCATACACTTATGTGTAATAGTAGACATGTCATGATAATAATAATAATATATAATATTAATAAAAAAGAAAGCTTGTTAATTCTATAAAATTAAGGTTAATAATTTTTAGAAAATTAATAATAAATAATAAAAATAATAAGATAAACCAACCACTTATCAAGAAGTTGTGGCCCAAAACGAACTAGTGACTTTGGTCGTCACGGCTTGTCCACGCACCTTTAAAAAAAAATATTTTTTCATCTTTATTTAGTTGTATGTAAATTGAAAACTTTTCTTTAGAATAAAATTTTTTAAAATATGTTCATATTTTATTGTTTTCAGTGAATATTTTGAGTTTTTGATGTCATATTTTAGGTGCCTAAAACACCTTTTTTAAGTGCATGAAGTCCTTGTCCCTGATAATAATACATAGATACCAATATTATAAAAAAGAAATTGTACGAGTATTATTAAAAAAATATTACAAAATATATCGCTTATGAAAAAATCATTGTTAAACTTAAAATTGGTTTAACAAACGAACTTTGTATGGCAAAACCAGTTTTAACGCATGCTTAGCTTTAACAATCGTTTTTGCATAAGGGCATATTTCTTTGGAAATAGGACTTTAGCACAGAATAATCTGTTAATTCTGTTAACCGTACTATTTACCAAAGATAACCTGTAATTATTTGTAATTTTCTTTTATTTCCTTGCTTATTTCTGTTTTTTACTTTTGTGAATTGTTGTAGAACTAAATTTTGATAGTCGCGTTCTGCTTTTTCCAAATAAAGGCATCTAAGTCTCAGAACGCATGTGTACCAGATGTAAACTCGGCCTTAGTTGTTGTAAAGCTTTAGATTTTGTGATATTGCCATCACCTTATTATTGCACCATCGCATTAATAAAGTGAATAACGACACTCATCAAGGAATGTGTACATACAAATTAAGTTGCCATAACAAAATCAAAAATCCCGGGAATTCCCGGAAAATGTGCGGGATCCCGGGAAAATTTCCCCGGGAAATCCCGTATGAAAAACACTACTTGTGCCACACTTTAATATATACTCGTATTTATATGAATATAAAAATAAATGAATAGTGTTCAATGGTTTATTAAAATTTATTTAATTATTTATTTTCATTTAGTATAATTTCTTCCAGTGATTTTTCTTCCAAATTTTATATCAGGCAATTCATTTTGATATTTATATTTTTTTTACTATTTGTCTATCTATAAAATGAGAGTTATTTTTTTCTTTTACTCTTTTTGAAAGTCATGACAATTTTCCCTATTTTGATTAGTTTTATCAATTCGTTTAATTTTGGTGCTATGAACCATATCATCTAAGTTTTTTTAAACAGATTTATCTACCTTATTATGTAATAAATAATTTGGTTTGTATCCGGTTGTGGTATGTATAGTATCATTATAAATTTGGACTGATTTGAAAACTATAATTTTATAGTCTGTATATTATCTGTATCTCATTTTTTTTTTTTAAGTTTAAATAGTCGTATATGTTCATTTAATGTGAGATGAAACCGTTCTATATCCGCATTTCCTGGGAAGTGAAATGAATTCTCAGAATTCAAAAAGTCTTTTAGATATGCCGTATTAAACCCGTTGTCAGCTATAATTTTGTATGGTTTACCCAGAATAGCAAATCTCTTCGTTAGCATTTCTACTATAGTTAATGAGTTTTTATCTCTTAAATAGTGAATTGAGACATGTTTTGTAAGTTTATCAATGCACGTTAAAAATGTTGTTTTTTTTATTAAAGAACCAGATATCAATATGAAGTATTTTATTTGATTTAGTCGGAGTTTCTGTTAAACATAATTTGGCCTTTATTGTTTGTCCGTCGTATTTACACATTTTACAAATTATGCAATTGTTTATAAATTTATGAATTTCTGCTTTCAAGTTTGGGTAATAAATTATTTTCTTTAATTCTATGAAAGTTTTTTCAATACCTCTATGGTTCTTATTAAAGTCCTGCACAATACCATTTATAAGAACTTTCAAGACATGAGGGATTTTTCAAATGCTTTACTACAGCGAAGTCTTCTAAAACAAACGCTAAGCAACACTGTTTGCAAGAATTTATTTCAGTTATTTCAAGTATAGGAGTAAAGAAGAAAATACTTCGTGACTGAAAAATTTGTGATGCTTGCTTCTTTCTACGCATCGGCGCGTATACAACAGTGATGCCAACTATTTACAACCCAAACGCGCTATTTACCTTCTCAAAACGCGCTAGAACGCGCGGAGTTACAGCATTGGCAACTATTTATATCCAAAACGCGCTATTTTTATGCGCGCTAAATTAAATTTTAATAAAAGTCGATGTATGTAAGAGTTAATATTCTTTTTTAAGCAACTTTTTTTCAGATTTTGCAATATTGCTTCTTCGAAATTATATCCTAAATAACTTAAATAATTTAATATATAATCAGAATCACCAAATAATCGAAATCCTTAGTTTTTATTTTGATTTTCTTTAACAAACTTTGTACGAGTAACAACATACTTGTATAAAATGTCGAATAGTCTTGCGATACAAATGATTTTGTACTTCAGCTATAATAGATGCTTAATAAGTTATATAAATTTTTTTCGTCACCGAGTACGACTACATAATTGTAGTTGTGAAATTTAAAGATATTTGCCATTTACAGTATTAAAATGCGTTTTTAATTTTAATCACAGGCAAGGGAATTTTATTTGCAACAGCTGACTCATTAACGAAATTAAAAAAAATTTTATCAGAATTTTGGACACTAGAAAATTGGTAAATTTATACAAAAAAGAAAAAAATTTAACTGAAATTATGTTATTGACTTTATCCAAAACGCGCTAAGTTAGCGCTTTTTTATTAAACGTGCTAAGACGAAAAAAAGCGCGTTTGGCGTAGTTAAAACGCGCTAAATCTAGCGCGAAACGCGCTAAATTGGCATCACTGGTATACAAGCGAAATGCACACACACACGTTGTTGCATAAGCCTAATGTAGATATGCTTAAAAAGCTAAAGAATGTATAAGTATCGCTCAGTACCTATAGTTAAATAAGTTTAAATTAAGAAAAGAAAAAGGTTGATAATCTTATTCTCAAACGCCTAGTTTAAAGGATATTTTATGAAATTTTGACAAAATGTTAAGAGGAAAGTGGTTCAATTATTCTTCGTTGAAGTAAATATTTGAGAATTATTGAATTTTGTCTAATATTTTTAAATTTGTTGTAGGATTTTTATATATTAAAAAACTATCTCGCCTTAAATTTCAAGTTACCAACAAACTAATAAAAAAATTAAAATTTTCCTTGGATTTTTTTGCAATATTTCATTTAGTTTTGCACTATTTAAGACTTGCAGCTGTGTAATTTATATTTCCACTATTGGCAACGCTGGTCAAAAACTAAGAAAAAACTACAAACATACATATATGTGTGTACATGTAGTATGTACCTTTTAAAAAAAGAAATCTTCATATTTTTCTTGCAAAAGCTTTTATAATTTGCATACACAGCATTATTAACTGGGTTTGCTCTTGCAAAGCAACAACCAGTCCAATTATTAATGGTTCATCAAATCCAATTTTTTATAATTTCCTTAACAAAACCTATGTAGCATGTGTTGTATTTTTGACAACTGAGATGATGGTAGATGTTAGATGTTGTCAATGTAAACGCATGTTTCACATTTTTTACATCTTCCATGCGTTTCACCGAAATGTGTGTCAGTGTAAAAAGCCTATTAAACACATAATAGCTTACTAGACTTGGGTCGAACTCGTTCACTAGTTCATTTTTGCCACAAACCAATGATCAAACCCATTTAAAATACATGGGTTTGATCATTGGTTTGTGGCAAAAATGAACTAGTGAACGAGTTCGACCCAAGTCTATAGCTTACCATCTACATCTTACACACATACTCAAACGTACAATATGGAAAATAACAAGTATACACGTACCAACACTACTTTGTTGACTGTTTGTTCATAACAAGAAGTCTTCACGACATTGCTTGTTAGCACTCATATACACGCACACAAATGCATTTATCGTGCTTTGCTTATAATACGACAGCATTTATTATTGGTTTAGTATAATGCAGCCACAAGAATACATTTAAAAAACAAGACGTATTTACATTTCAAGACCAGTTCTCGTTGTACCTTCATAGTGAACAGGCGTATTAGCGGATTTTTTTTACATACAAACAAAACAAACCTTTACAAAAAATATTTGTAGTACATAGTATTCGTTGTACATTAACTTTGATAAACAAGCTTTTTTGCTTTGTTAATATTTTTTACATAGACAGTAATAACTAAAACAACAAAAAAACAAAAACAACCGTAAACAAAATAACTCAAAGTGCCCTTGAGGAATACACTAACAAAGTGCCCTTGAGGAATACTCATATAGTACCTCAAAACCAAATAATTGTGAAGTGAGTGAGTTATAACGGTAGAAATGCCTATCTTACTGTGAGCTCTGATGATCTTAATGATAACAATAAAAATAAAAAATCTGATAATAGACTTACTCCAATTTTTCGTCAGCGATCAACTTCGCTTTGTCCAATGCCAACTAGTGATTCGTTAACATTACAGTTGCCTACTACTTCTTCATTTAAATCAGCGATATCATCCGATTCATCACTTACCCAATTAGTCACTGTAAATAAGAGTAGCCCAAAACCAAAGGTCCAAGTCGGAATGGACCGTTATATTATTGTGGGAAAGCGCGGGCGAAGCCCAAATTCTACTAAAATTGCATCTGCTTCAAAGGTATCTAGGGATAACAGTGCATCCTCCACTAATCGTTTTCAAATATTGCAAGATGACAACGACACACGTGATATATCCGCGAACAAAACCTCCAAGCCGCCACCAATCTATTTGAGAAAAAAAAAACTCAAACGCTCTTATTAAGAAATTAATTTCGGTCATTGGTGAGAATAAATTTCACATTGTTCCAATAAAACGTGGCAATATCGATGAAACAAAAATTCAAATTTATGACAAAACAGATTTCCGCAAAATGGTTTCTGAATTTGAAAAAAATAAAACAAGTTTCTACACATACCAGCTTAAGAGTGCTAAAGGCCTGCAGATCGTATTGAAGGGCATAGATTTTTATGTTGTTCCTGAAGAAATAAAAGATGCACTCGTCCTCCAGGGATTTAAGGTAAAAAATGTTTCCAATATAACAAATAGGGAGAAGATCCCTCAGCCTCTATTTCGCGTTGAACTTGAGCCGAATGATATATAATTGAGAAAAAATGAGACGCACCCAATTTATAATTTAAAATATCTTTTATACCGAAAAATAACAGTTGAAGAACTACACAAGCGTTCTGGACCCGTACAGTGCCATAATTGTCAAGAATATGGCTACACAAAAACTTACTGCAAATTACCTACAGTTTGTGTTATTTGCGGTGAATTGCACGGTACTGCTAGTTGCAATAAACCGAAAGATCAAAGTAACAAAAAATGCAGTAATTGTGGAGAAAATCACACTGCTAACTACAGAGGTTGTCGTGTATATTCTTTCGTTAAAAAGACAATGGGGCAAAAACCTAAAGTAGCTCCAGCACAAACAGCAAACACTTACTCCGCCACTCTTGCTCAAGTGAGCCAACCAGTTAATTCACGTGTATCGTATGCCGATGCTGCAAAAACAAGCTCTATTCCCACACAAAATGTTTCACGGCCAAATACTTCAATAAATACAAACTCAGGCTTTAATTTTAATCGCCTTGAAGCTACTATTGAAAATCTGGTGCAAACTATAAACAATTTTACAACAAGTATGACTAGCATGATGCAAGAAATGCTGCGAATGCAGAATACTCTGCTTCAAGCAATACTTAATAAGCCATGAACACGTTAACAATATGTTTCTGGAACGCAAACGGCATTCGCCAACATAAAAATGAACTTGAGCACTTCCTCACGGAAAAAAATATTGATATAATGTTGGTCTCTGAGACTCATTTGACTTCGAGAAGCCTTTTTAAAATTTATGGCTACACCTTATATGATTCAAAGGACCCGAGAGGAAGAGCATGCGGTGGATCAGCAATTTTAATAAAGTCAAGACTCAAGCATTATATTATTGACAACATTTGCGAAGAACATTTACAAGCAACGAATATTTGTATCGAAAATTTTTGCACTAATTTTGTCATATCATCAATTTACTCCCCTCCTAGGTTCGCAATTACTGAGGACCAATACGAGAATTTCTACAAATCCCTTGGCCCTTGCTTCGTAGCAGCTGGCGACTACAATGCAAAACATACGTTCTGGGGTTCGCGTCTTATTACACCTAGAGGTCGGGCATTGTTCAACACAATTTCAAAAATGGGCTTGGACGTCATTTCGAGTGGGGAGCCCACTTACTGGCCTACGGACATACAAAAAATTCCGGATGTTATAGATTTTGGAGTCATGAAAAATATTTCTAGGGAATTAGTTCATGTTGAAGCGTCTCAAGATCTTTCCTCCGATCACTCTCCCACGATCGTTACAATTTGTAGCCCACTAAGTAGTGACTTACCTCACCCGTATATGAAGACGATCAACCGTGTTAATTGGCTGGGGTTCAGAAAATATCTCAGTACTCATTGTACGGAAAACATTATACTAAGAACATCCGAAGATATTGAATTTAACATTGGCAATCTTATCAAAAATATAAAACAGGCTGCTGAACATGCGACTACCTCCTACCCGCAGACTGGATTTAATAGAATTTATTCTACGGATATTGAACGTCTTGTAAGTGAAAAAAGAAGAGCTAGAAGGGAATGGCAACAGCACAGATCACCACAACATAAAATCAGATTTAAAGAGTGCACTAAACGACTCCAAGACTTGCTTGCATTTGAAAAAACTGCATCTTTTAAAAACTATCTGGAAGGTCTTGATGCCACACCAGCATCTAATTACTCCTTGTGGCGCGCTGCTAGAAAGCTTAAAACACCTGTTGCGTTTAAACCACCTCTGCGTACATCTACAGGGGGTTGGGCAAGAAGCGATACTGAAAAAGGTAAACTATTTGCTGAGCATTTAAAATCAGTATTTACCCCTAACTCGTGTACTGGTGTTATTGATTTGCCGAATGTAGTGGCGCTACCCCCTCGACCCATAAAATTTAGAACGTGTGATGTACAAAAAGTAATTGCTGAACTTAACCCGAAGAAAGCTCCGGGTATTGATGGAATTAGTAACCAGATGCTAATAAAGTTGCCTCGTATTGCAATTAGAATCCTATTATTTATTTTTAACGCCATTTTACGACTGGAGTATTTTCCAAATAGCTGGAAGCTTGCCAAAGTTAAAATGATTCCAAAGCCGGGCAAAGACCTTACCAAGGCTGAGTCATACAGGCCAATAAGTCTGCTATCAACAATGTCAAAACTTTTCGAAAAACTGCTCATGACAAAATTGTCCCCAATTCTAATTAGTAATGGGTGCATACCGGACCATCAATTTGGTTTTAGAAGTCAGCATAGCACCATCGAACAAACTCATAGATTGGTTCAATTTATAAGAAGAACATTTGAAGAAAAGAAGTATTGTTCTGCGCTGTTTATCGACGTTTCTCAGGCATTTGATAAAGTGTGGCATGAAGGTCTTATTTTAAAATTGAAATCATATTTACCAATAAATTTTCTGAAGCTATTAGAAAGTTATATTACTACCCGGAAGTTTACGGTTGTGGAAGGAGACTTCATGAGTGTGCCCGAATCTATATCATCCGGTGTGCCACAGGGGAGCATACTGGGGCCAGTTTTGTATTTGATTTACACTTGTGATATGCCTTTGAGCAGCAATATTCATACATCTACGTTTGCCGATGATACAGCCTGCCTTAGTATGCACGAAAACCCTCACGAGGCTTCCCGATATCTACAAGAACATATTACACAACTGGAACTATGGTTAAATTTATGGAGAATCAAAGTAAACGAGCAAAAGTGTGTCCAGGTAACATTTACCCTGCGAAGAGATACTTGTTCCCCTATTCGAATCAACAATCAAGTTGTTCTTCAACATTCACACGTAAAATACCTTGGTATACACCTTGATCGACGGCTTACATGGAAGCCCCATATTGACTCAAAGCTAACACAAATGAAACTGAAATTAACTCAGCTACATTGGCTGATTGGTAGAAATTCTTCACTCAGTCTAGATTGTAAACTTTTAATATACAAGATGATTTTGAAACCAATATGGTGCTACGGAATACAGTTATGGGGCACTGCTTCAGCTTCTAATGTCGAGAGAATCCAACGAAGGCAAAACAAAATTTTACGCTTAATAACATTGGCTCCATGGTATATAAAAAATTCAAATATACATCGTGATTTAAATATGCCACTAGTGACTGAAGAAATTGCAAAATACGCTGGCAAATATTTAACAAAACTCGAGTCACATCCTAATCCGCTTGCCCGTAATATTTTGAACTTTACTGGACACATCCGCCTAAAAAAGAGGGACACATGGGCTCTTATTCATAGCACTCCAGATGGGACTTCTTGAAAATACTTTATTTTTTTCCTTTTGACTATCACTACTTATGTATTATATATAACTATTACTAAGCTTATGTCCGACACTGGTCGGGCCTAATTATATTTTTAGATTTAAGATTTGAATACTTATTGTTAGTTCATATATGAAGATACAATAAATAAAAAATCATGCATTAAAAAAAAAAAAAAAAAACCTTATATGATTCAAAGGACCCGAGAGGAAGAGCATGCGGTGGATCAGCAATTTTAATAAAGTCAAGACTTAAGCATTATATTATTGACAACATTTGCGAAGAACATTTACAAGCAACGAATATTTGTGTCGACAATTTTTGCACTAATTTTGTCATATCATCAATTTACTCCCCTCCTAGATTCGCAATTACTGAGGACCAATACGAGGATTTCTACAAATCCCTTGGCCCTTGCTTCGTAGCAGCTGGCGACTACAATGCAAAACATACGTTCTGGGGTTCGCGTCTTATTACACCTAGAGGTCGGGCATTGTTCAACACAATTTCAAAAATCGGCTTGAACGTCATTTCGAGTGGGGAGCCCACTTACTGGCCTACGGACATACAAAAAATTCCGGATGTTATAGATTTTGGAGTCATGAAAAATATTTCTAGGGAATTAGTTCATGTTGAAGCGTCTCAAGATCTCTCCTCCGATCACTCTCCCACGATCGTTACAATTTGTAGCCCACTAAGTAGTGACTTACCTCACCCGTATGTGAAGACGATCAACCGTGTTAATTGGCTGGGGTTCAGAAAATATCTCAGTACTCATTGTACGGAAAACATTACGTTAAGAACATCCGAAGATATTGAATTTAACATTGGCAATCTTATCAAAAATATAAAACAGGCTGCTGAACATGCGACTACCTCCTACCCGCAGACTGGATTTAATAGAATTTATTCTACGGATATTGAACGTCTCGTAAGTGAAAAAGAAGAGCTAGAAGGGAATGGCAACAGCACAGATCGCCCTAACATAAAATCAGATTTAAAGAGTGAACTAAACGACTCCAAGACTTGCTTGCATTTGAAAAAACTGCATCTTTTAAAAACTATCTGGAAGGTCTTGATGCCACACCAGCATCTAATTACTCTTTGTGGCGCGCTGCTAGAAAGCTTAAAACACCTGTTGCGTTTAAATCACCTCTGCGTACATCTACAGGGGGTTTGGCAAGAAGCGATACTGAAAAAGGTAAAATATTTGCTGAGCATTTAAAATCAGTATTTACCCCTAACTCATGTTAGGGTGTTATTGATTTGCCGAATGTAGTGGCGCTACCCCCTCGACCCATACAATTTAGAACGTGTGATGTACAAAAACTGATTGCTGAACTTAACCCGAAGAAAGCTCCGGGTATTGATGGAATTAGTAACCAGATGCTAATAAAGTTGCCTCGTATTGCAATTAGAATCCTGTTATTTATTTTTAACGCCATTTTACGACTGGAGTATTATCCAAATATCTGGAAGCTTGCCAAAGTTAAAATGATTCCAAAGCCGGGCAAAGACCTTACCAAGGCTGAGTCATACAGGCCAATAAGTCTGCTATCAACAATGTCAAAACTTTTCGAAAAACTGCTCATGACAAAATTGTCCCCAATTCTAGTTAGTAGTGGGTGCATACCGGACCATCAATTTGGTTTTAGAAGTCAGCATAGCACCATTGAACAAACTCATAGATTGGTTCAATTTATAAGAAAAACTTTTGAAGAAAAAAAGTATTGCTCTGCGCTGTTCATTGACGTTTCTCAGGCATTTGATAGTGTGGCATGAAGGCCTAATTTTAAAATTAAAAACATACCTGCCAATAAACCTTGTAAGTCTTTTGGAAAGTTACATTACTACCCGGAAGTTTACGGTTGTGGAAGGAGACTTTATGAGTGTGCCTGAATCTATATCATCCGGTGTGCCACAGGGGAGCATACTGGGGCCAGTTTTGTATTTGATTTACACTTGTGATATGCCTTTGAGCAGCAATATCCATACATCTACGTTTGCCGATGATACAGCCTGCCTTAGTATGCACGAAAACCCTCACGAGGCTTCCCGATATCTACAAGAACATATTACACAACTGGAACTATGGTTAAATTTATGGCGAATCAAAGTAAACGAGCAAAAGTATGTCCAGGTAACATTTACCCTGCGAAGAGATACTTGTTCGCCAATTCGAATCAACAATCAAGTTGTTCTTCAACATTCACACGTAAAATACCTTGGTATACACCTTGATCGACGGCTTACATGGAAGCCCCATATTGACTCAAAGCTAACACAAATGAAACTGAAATTAACTCAGATACATTGGCTGATTGGTAGAAATTCAACACTCAGTCTAGATTGTAAACTTTTAATATACAAGTCGATTTTGAAACCAATATGGTGCTACGGAATACAGTTATGGGGCACTGCTTCAGCTTCTAATGTCGAGAGAATCCAACGAAGGCAAATCAAAATTTTACGGTTAATAACATTGGCTCCATGGTATATAAAAAATTCAAATATACATCGTGATTTAAATATGCCACTAGTGACTGAAGAAATTGCAAAATACGCTGGCAAATATTTAACAAAACTCGAGTCACATCCTAATCCGCTTGCCCGTAATATTTTGAACTTTACTGGACACATCCGCCTAAAAAAGAGGGACACAAGGGCTCTTATTCATAGCACTCCAGATGGGACTTCTTGAAAATACTTTTATTTTTTTCCTTTTGACTATCACTACTTATGTATTATATATAACTATTACTAAGCTTATGTCCGACACTGGTCGGGCCTAATTATATTTTTAGATTTAAGATTTGAATACTTATTGTTAGTTCATATATGAAGATACAATAAATAAAAATCATGCATTAAAATAAAAAAAAAAACATTTCAAGACAATTTACGCAGGTCTTTAGTTCTTATCAGTATGATATTTTTCTATTTGTTCCAAAAGTATTTCTTTACTAAAAATATCTTTTAGAAATACTGAACAACTCAAAAATTTAACATTCTGAGAGTTTGAAAAAAATTGTACTAAAGTCTTTTGAAAATTTTTTCAAACATCTAAATTTTCGCAATTGATTGCTACAGTTCCTCTCAGAGGAAAAATTTGTTCTCAAAATTTTACAATCTGTTGTTCAAAATATTAATTTATTGTTATAGTATGTCTAATTTTGTTTTTATATAAAACTTGCATCTTGTATTTGTAACCATTTTCTTGAATTATCACAATTTGATTTTTATAAATGTTTATAGACGTTTCAGATATAGATATGTGGTCATTTAAATTTTTTTCTGCGTTGTGAATCGTGGATAAATTCGATTAAATATCTTCCTTTTCTCCTGTTAATACGTTAACATTAAGACAACTCAGATAATCTGCTACTTTGTTAGTCTTTCCTTTAATATATTATATTTCGAAATCATATTCATTCAGTCGTATCTTCCACCTGTGTAATTTCATGTTCGGTTCCTTAATTTAGTTCAGCCATACTAGTGGTCTGTGGTCCATTTGTATTTTGAATTTTCTCCCGAATAAGTATGGTCTAAAATATTTTACTTACCACACTATTGCTAGTAATTCTTTTTCTATAGCACTATAATTCAACTCATGCTTGTTTAATGTTCGTGATGAAAAGGCTATTGGGTGACCATTTTGGGATAATACTGCACCTAAAGCCTCATTGCTGGCGTCTGTTGTTAATACAAATAATTGATAAGATAAGCTAAAACTGGTGAGTTACATAAGACCGTTTTTAATTTATTAAAAGAATCAATATATTCTTGATTTTTAATATTGATCGTTGAACCTTTTTTAAGTTTTAATATCATCGGCAAGGCTATTTGACTATAGTCCTTAATGAATTTTCTATAAAATCCAGTTAATCCTAAGAAAGATCTAATTTCTTTGATAGTTCTTGGAAGTGAATTTTTTTAATGATATTTATTTTTTTTGGATTCGATTGTATTCCGTGAGGAGTTATAATATGTCCAAGGTAGGGATGGGCAAATGAATAAACTGTATCGATATATATCGTATCGATATATATTTTTTGAAAACATCGATACTTCGATATATCGATATTTTTTGCCTATAAATGAAGCACAGCCGCGAATAACGTTGTAAAAGACATTTTAAAAAAAACCAGTTTTTTCACAGATTACCATTAACATAACTTTCTTGCGTTGTTCAACCATCAAACCATCCTAAATTATGCACCCTATCGACGTCAAAATACAATTACAATCAGTCAGTCGGTGGAAAACTTTGTAAGTAACTAATAAAATCATGCAAACGAAATTGTCGAAAATAATTGATAAATGTAGCAGAGATACAAAAAGAAAAGTTAATGCTAGTTATCATTATTTTCGATAAGCTAAAAATATTTAAACGAAAAAACAATCTTGCCTTAAAATACGTTTTTGGGCTCTCCTGAAAAATTATTATTTTGTCACTTAAAACGTTATTCGCGGCTAACTTTCAAATGTTGCCAAAATAGTGCCATAACCAGCAAAAAAGTTTAAGCGATATAAATTTTGAACAACTATTGAGACCTTATGGGTTTTTAAGGAGTTTTAAAAAAGATGTCCATACAAAATGTTGCTGATTAAACCTTTAGAAAGCCTTAATAATTTTTATAAATAAGGATGTGATTCATTGATTAATGAATGCCCGTGTTTAACACTTCAAAGTTCATCATTGCGGGATACGAGAAATATCCACTTTGCATCCAAACAACAATATTTAAAGAAATCGCGAAACTTAATGAACTCCATGAGTGGAGAAAACCCAAATTGATATTGGTATCGAAAAAGGAAATAAATTTATCCATACATCTGTATTTTTAATTTGTATTATAAGATAATTTCTGAAAAACTGCATTCACAATTAGTCACTTTAAGAAATTTAATAGAAAGGAACTGCGTATGTTAAGTTATACGAAACGTTTCTATATTATATAAAGTTTATTATTATAACGTTTCTCGTTAGAGCTGGAAGAATCATAAGAGGATTTTCCATTACCGTTATTTTTGTTGTCGTTATTATTATAATTATTAAAACGTCTTTTGTTGTTGTAGAACAGAATGAAAGAGAATAACTAACGGCTTGTATAAGATCTATATCAACTAGGTATGTAACGAATGTTCGCATTCGCTTTCGCAATCGCAAATAATTCGCTTACTTTTGCTATTTGCATTCGCTTTTGCATTCGCTTAAATGTATGCGAATATTTAAAGCGAATACTACAGACAAAAATATTGGAAATATTTTCCAGTTTTTGAAAAAGAAGAGGCAGTGTTTGAATTGCGCGAACATATTTTCTACTTAAGACTACTAATCCTTCTTTGTTGTAATTTTTTTGCGAAACAAGTGCCACTCATATTATTTCGCATGAAAACTTAAAATGTTGAAGATATATTTCATATGTTTTTCCCAAGATGAACAGAGTACTACTTCTAGAAAAAAATTTCATGAACAATTCATTCCAAATTTTCTTAATATATATTTTGGTAGCATTTTACAGGAAATGTTGAACTTAACAAGGTCTTAGGGCGCAAGTACGAATGGGTTGATTGCCTGACATTTTGTAAATTTATTTTAATATGATTTCATATATCTTTAAGTTTAACAATTTTTATTTCTAATAAATTAATAAATAACACAGTGTTACAAAATTGAATGAAGTAGAAAAACCTGGGACCGCATATTATTTTTCTTGTAGGGCTTGTCGAGTTAAAGAAGAATCCAATAGTGAAATATGCCGGATGAGAGTTTTAGTCATTCAAAAATATTGTCTTTTTCGTGTTCTTTTTATGGACTTTCCTTAAAATTACAAATCACTGTTGGCGTAAACACAAAAAAAATTATAGTTTTTCTTTTAATATGACGTTTTGTTAATGTCTTCTTTTTTACTTTGAATCTGTGTATTTAAAAAATTTTTCACAATTTAATAAAAATCGTGTGCCATTTAAATTAAATAAAAAATGTGTGGATGGAAGGAACTCTTCTTGTTCAAAATCTTTTTCTGTTACATCGACAGATTTGCTCGTTGTCGGTAGATCATTACTTCCAGGTATCGGTTTTATAACAGTTGCAACATATGCATACTTAATGTTTTTGCGCGTTTTAAAACAGTGACCTAAAACATCGGTTTGACAAAAGTAGCAATCATTTGGTTTATGATATGCCTGATGATGCCAAATCATAGGCGTAGAAAAGGGCAAAACAAACGAAGGTTGAATTTTCTTTTTTTTTAATGTATTACAGAAATATTGACAAACAAATTCTGGCTCGTACCAGCGACTAGTATCAAAAAAACGATTAAATACTTTATTGTACACTTCTACCACTCCAATATTGTTTTTAAACCCACGCCGGTGACTGATATCAGTAAATAAGCCACAAATAGCAAAATTTGTTACGATTGTCACACATTTTTTAATTAATTTTAATTTAAATTGCACACGATTTTTATTAAATTGTGGATTTATTTTTAAATACACAGATTCAAAGTGAAAAAGAAGACATTAACAAAACGTCATATTAAAAGAAAAAACTATAATTTTTGTTGTGTTTACGCTAACAGTGATTTGTAATTTTAAGGAAAGTGCATAAAAAGAACACGAAAAAAAAACAATATTTTTGAGTGACTAAAACTCTCATTTTAGTTACACGATTGTAAGATGTCTGACAATTTGTTGTCAGCTGCTAGTCTTGCAATGGACTGACAATGGTTTTTCTGGCAACGACGTCTGACAAAAATTGCCAGTTCACACGGTTGTAAGAAATTTTGAGCACATTTTACTGGCAATATTGTAAGATCTGACAACCGTCTGTACATAGCTTAACTAAATTTCCTTTTTGAATAAATTCAATAGTATTATAGTTTCTTAATAAAATAGTGTATAAAAACGTCACCAAAATTGAAATTTTTTTTGAAAAATCTACAAAATTTGTGTTTGCTGGACAATAACACCAAAATTTCTCAAGTTTTCTTTACGAAATTATATATCATTCGAAAGATCTCAGTTTCTTCTTTCCAAATCTAGAAATTAAAAATCGGGTCATTATCAAAAAAGTTACAGGCTTATAAGTGCGCAAAGGTAAAAAACCGGTTTCTTAACCGTAAATCCAGATTTTGGAGGTGTCCGGCATATTTCACTATTGAATTCTTCTTTAACTCGACAAGCCCTACAAGAAAAATAGTATCCGGTCCCAGGTTTTTTGGACTGTCGCACCGTGTAATTGCTGAATACAAGACTCAAGTAGATCTATGTATACAACACAACTTCATGTTCTTAGATAAATTTATTTTCATGTGCTATTTTTAACGTATTGTAATATTTGCATTCGCATTCGCTTTCGCTTTCGCTTTCGCTTTCGCTAAAATTAAAATGTATTATTCGTTTTCGCATTCGCATTCGCTAAACTGGTATTCGTTACATCCCTATTATAAACCAACAAGAGTCAGCTGATTCGTAAGAGAACAGAAAGTAAAAGCTAATTTTGCCTTTAGGCTTATACCCACACTATCAAAATTTGGCATTTAGCTTAGTTAACAAATAAAAGTCACCTGGCTTAGTGGGGTCACCTTATAGATGCGCCTGGGCTGTTATTATGAAATTTCTCTTTTTTTTTAATGTAATATACAAATGACCTAACTACATAGTTAATAAAACTTAAGTTTTTTACTTTCATATAAAAAAGTTACCTATGCAAGCTAAGTTAATCACCCGTATTGCGTATATTGAGTCGAATATTCATCTACGAGAATTTTGTCATAGAATAAAGAAAACTTATACAAGTTTTGTTTAATCAAATACAAAATTGTCGTAAACGAATATTCGACTCGACATACGCAATACGGGTGAATATTGCCTCTTATATTTTCTTGTGTGTAACAGAACATAAAGTAAAAACAAATTCTGCCTTTAGGCTTATACCCACACAATCCAAAAAGTCACCTGGCTTAGTTGGATCACCTTATAAATGCGCCTGGGCTGTTATTATGAAATTTCTCTTTTTTCGCATCAATAGCGTAGTTAAAAACGGCTATAGCTCCTAAAAGTATCGAAATCCGATACTCGTAAATAAGAATCGATGCATCGATATATCGGTTTTTGAAATATCGGCGATATATATCGATATTTATTTTTTCAAATATCGATATTTCGATATATCGATATTTTTTGCCCATACCTAGTCCAAGGTACTCAGATTCATGTCTGAAAAAATTGCATTTATCTATTTGAACTTTAAGATTATATTCAGATAATCTTTTCAAAATTTGTCTTAGAGATGAAACATGTTCTTCAAGGGATGTCGAAAATATTAGAATGTCATCTAAATATACTACACATTTATTGTTTATATAACCCTGAAGTATCTAATTCATCACACGTTGAAATGATGCTGGAGAATTTTTTAAACCACATAGCATTCTATTAAATTCATAATGTCCGGTCGGTGTTGAAAATGCAGTCTTATGTCTATCTTCCGGTGAAATTAAAATTTGATGAAATCCTTTTGCCAAATCAATTGTAATAAAATATTGTGAATTTCCTAATTTTGAAAATAAATCTTCCATATTAGGTATTGGAGATTTGTCTTCAATCGTAACATTATTTAATTTCCTATAATCAATAACCACCCTCCATTTTTGTTGTCCAGAATTATAAATTTTTTTAGGAACAACCCATACTGGAGCATTATACGGACTATTAGTCTTGGTTATTATTCCTGACTCCAACATTTTCTTAATTTGTTTATCTACTTCTAATTTATGAACTTCTGGGTAGCGATATGCTTTTGAATAAACAGGTATGTCGTTTGTAGTTGGAATTTTGTGTCTATACTTGCAAGCTGCAGATAAATTATCTCCATCAATGCAAAATATATTTTTAAAATCCTTAATTATTTTAATGAGAAGATTAATTTCTTCTTCGTTAAAATTTTGTTAATTTTGCATTAAAAAATCTATTTTTGGTTCACTAAAGTTTATTTCAATTATGGAGTCTAGTATCGAATCATGTTTTAAAGTCTCTTCAGAAGAATTTTAAAATATAATATAATATACTAATAATATACTATTTTTGGAATCAATTTTAGCTTCTAATGGTTGCAACCTATAATCACATCAAATTCACTATATATTTCTTTTTCTAACATTTCTATTTTAGAATTTGGACGATTCAATTCTTTAAAACGTGGTATTGTAATTTTTGAAAGAGTAATATTTTTTGAGCAGATTTTATTTCACCTTTAAAAGAATTATGGAATAAAGCCGTTCTGATGAAAGTTGTCCCTGATCCTGTATCAATCAATAATTTTATTGGAGTAGATTTTGTTTTAACAATTATGAAGGGAAGACCTCTTCGGCCACTAACTGAAAATTCGAAGTTTCAATTTTATCTACTTCCATTGGTATTGTGTTATTAAAATTATCTTATTGGGAATTACTTGTAAAGTTTTTGTTTATAAAATGTCTAGAGTGGTTTTGTGCATTTAATCCAGTATTTGAATAAACGTTTTGTGGGTAAGAAAAGTCTTGATCTGTATTGTCCATATTGACATACATACATATGTTAAACTGTTCTGATTATTTTGAAAATTTTTTGAATTACAATTATTAAAATAATGATTGTTGTTACTTTTTTATCAGCAAATTGTTGATGGTTATCTTGAGTATGTGAATTATAATTATATATATTTGAATTAGTAAAAGATTGCGAATGTGGCAAATTATTTCCATTATTGTAATTTGAAAAATTTAGTTTTTGTATATGTGACAGCGCATAGAGAAAGGGACCAAAAGGCAAAAAAAAAATTAATTTTCACTTTTTTTGATGTGGACAACATCTGAGCATCGAATGAGACCGATCCCATGCCCCAAAAGTGTTCCCTCCCAGAGATATGCGCGTTTTATGAAATTGAAGTCGACGATTCTAAGGTTATGTGAAAACATTTTCGTACTAACAGAGTGATATTCACGATTTAAAAGAATTATAAATGAGTATTTATTATAATTCACAATTAATAATTTTAGAAAATAAACCTGGATTGATATCAAACTCATGGAAACAGCGCGCTAGGTTGAAAACAGTAAAAACCAACTACACAAAACAAGAGGTAGGGATGACCTACGCGCGTTATCAAGGTTGACCAACACGCTCCTGACGTCATGAGATGTGTCGCTTTCAAATGAGACCAATACCAACACGCTCAGTGATGGTACACTAAAGATGCACGTATTTAAATCTTTAAAATGGCTCTCCTGAACAAAACCGGTTTTTACCCTTAGGTCCTTTTCTATTTTTCACGGCACATATAATGATTGAACTTTTTTGATGACATTTTTGATAAAAATATTCGGTTTCAATTAAAATTTCTTTTGCCTTCAATAAAGTGTGTGTATTTCTAGAATTAAGTACTAGTTTTGGTTCACCGGGTAATTTACTAATGAAAATTTTTAAAACCATTGTCTCATTATTCTTATTATTAAACCATTGAACATCTATATCAGCACTTGATTTCAAATTTGAAAAAAATGTTTTTTTACTTTTGCAAAAAAAAAATTGCACGAAGAAATAATTTTTTTTGGCATAAGATCTCAACAATTTTTAAAAAATCACGCTTTTTTCTCTTTAATTCTCACAAATAAAAAGGTAACTTAAAAGGGAAATTAATAACTTTTTATTTTGTTATGTGCTTTTCATTAGGTGACAAATTTGTTATATTTTATTCATGACAATATTTTTCAGAATACCCAAAAAATATACAAACAGTCATTCACCTCAGTTTTGTTATAATTTTGTCACTGTCACGGAGGTTAGAATACGGGTATAAAAGTATTTTTATTTCGTTTCAATTTATAGGGTAATTGTTATTAAATAGTGTTATGTTAGCATGTAGTATAATTTTATTTCTTACTCTCAAATCGAACAATGGTAATAGTTTAGCATGAACGTATTTTCGAATTTCCTCGATGTGTAAAATAAACATTTGGAGTTCTTCGGTTTTCTTGTCAAAATTTTGCACACTGGAAAAGTAATTAAAATGCATTTAATTCCATGTTAACCTTTTTATTGTAGTTTCGATTCTTGAAATTGTTTTTTGTTTCCAATTCTTTTTGCTTTGAATGCTGTTAAGTATCTTCAATGTAATGACCTCTCTTTGCTTAGTTTTGTTCCAGTTTTTCTTTTTCAGTTTCGAAAATAAATATAATTTCACTGTCTTTTATCTGCACACATTCACAAGTTCACAGAAAACATCTTTTTGAAATTAATTAAAAATTATAAATAAGAGTTTCTTTTTTTTAAATATATCAATATTTATTTTTATATATGTATGTATATGAATATTTAAACAAGTAAATGATATTTTTAATATGAAATATATTTATACAATAAAAATTTTTGAAAGTTTTTAAATGAAGTTTTTGTTATATGAATATATGATTTTTTATAAACTTATGATGTTCATTAAAGTGTAAAACAATTGGAATCATAATAATAGTAATAGTAATAAAATCAGTAACATAAGATCATGATTATGTATTAATAACAGTAATAATAAATATATTGGTAAAAATATTAATACATAATAACAAACAAAAATTAGAGTGATTATGTATATAATATGTAACTATCGGCATACGATACACGGGAAGTAACTGGTTGGCTCACTTGCGCAATAGTGCCAGATAAAGCGTTTGCTGATTGGGCTGGGGCTAATTTAGGTGTTTGCCTCATAGTCTGTTTGACGAAAGAGTACACAGGACATTCTCTGTAGTTAGCGGTGTGAATACCTCCACAATTACTGCATTTTTTGTCACTTTGATCTCTTGGCTTAATGCAACTAGCAGTGCCGTGAAATTCACCGCACACAACCAGGGATCGCAAATAACGATTATTTACCAAATTTAAAGTGAAAAAATCACAATAATAGAGAAGTGCTACGTGCACAAGGAATATACCAAGATACTCCATGTTACATGGACTACCTTTAGATGCAATGATTTTTATTTTTTTGATTTTTATTTATTCCTCACAAAATAACTCTTATTTTGTGACTTTTATATATTCCTCAGAAAATAACAGTTATTTCTTGATTTTTATTTATCCCTCACAAAATAAGAGTTATTTTGTGACTTTTATTTATTCCTCACAAAATAACAGCTACTTTTTGATTTTTATTTTTTTGCTCAAAAAAATTTTAATTTTTAAAATTAATAAATAATAAAAAAGTAAATTTAATTTAACATATAAGAGTTTTTTTTAAGACTGGCGATAAGTTCAATTTTAAATCGGTTAATATTCATTTTAACGCAAAAATTACGCTTTCTACATTTTAAAAGTTAAGCAAAAAAATAAAAATCAAACAGTAACTGTTATTTTGTGAGGAATAAATAAAAGTCACAAAATAAGAGTTATTTTTTGAGGGATAAATAAAAATCAAGAAATAACTGTTATTTTCTGAGGAATAAATAAAAGTCACAAAATAAGAGTTATTTTTTGAGGGATAAATATAAATCAAGAAATAATGATTAAAAAGTGATTTTTAAAATAAAAATTATAACCGTTACAGTCCCTGCACACAACACAAACAGTAGGTAAATTGCAGTAAGTTTTAGTATGGCTATATTATTGGCAATTGTGGCACTGTACGGGACCTGAACGCTTATGTGGCTCTTCAACTGTTATTTTTCGATATAAGAGATATTTTGAATTATATATTGGATGATGTGATATATTTGTCCATTCCGACTTGGACCTTGGGTTTTGGGCTACTCTTATCTTCATTGACAACTTGGTTAAGTGACGAATACGAGCCCGAAGCGGATGATATCGCTGATTTAAATGAAGAAGTACTAGGCAATGGTAATGTTAACGATTCACTAGTTGGCATTGGACAAAGGGAAGTTGATCGCTGACGAAAAGTTAGAAAAAGACTATCATTTGATTTTTTATATATTAATGTTTTCATTAAGAGTTTCGGAACTCAGATTAAAATAGGCATTTCTGCCGTTAGAACTCACTTCAGATTTTTTTTCCTTTGAGGTACTTATATAGAGTGGGTGGCGTTGGCTAAAGTAGTTAGCACGTTGACTACAAAAAACCTGCAGCCTGGGTTCGAGCCCGGTCTCCGGCAGTCACAAAAAATAACAACACCACGAATTTTTCTGATGTGCTTTAGTGTCCCTTGTATCACTTGTTGTGGGAAAACTTCTAGTGATGCAGGCATAAGGCACTGCTCACTAAAAACTATACCGACTTCATCAGATAATAATCCTAATGTACATCAGAGCGCCCTCCTTCGTTGTGTAGCAGAATAATTGGCGAAGTAAAATAATCAATAAAATGGCTACTAAACACAGCTTAAAAATTTAATACGCCTCATTTGACACCAGATGGCGCTGCATTATTAAAAATTTGCAAAGAGCAGAGTTGTAAAAGAATGAAGCCTTCCTCAATCCTCTATCTCTTCCTTCAATACTTGTCTTCTCTATCACTATCATTTCCCTATCACCCTCTCTAACTATCTTCTCTTCAATTATCAGGTAACACAAAGGGATCATTGTATTGGACCCAAGTTAGCTGTACTCTAAAATTTTCACCCTTCCTTACCAGCAGCCTGCTAACCTAACCTACTCATATAGAGTGTCCTCAAGGGTAGTTTGTTTGTGTTTGCTTGCGATTGTTTTGTTTTTGTTATCTCTTGCTATGCAAAAAATATTAGTAAACTCAATAAGCTTATTTATCAAGGTGAATATTTATTACGAATATTTTTTTTATGATTTTTGATTTTGTGGTTTTTTTTATTTTTGTTTCGCATATATGTAAAAAAAATCCGCTATAACGTCTGTTCACTATGAAGGTTTAAGTAGAACTCGATTATGCTTAATAACAAAATTATTTTAACAGTTTCAGTTTGGGGGTACACCGGTCACATACAAATATTTCTTTAAATATGATTTTAGGTGATCTATCTTATAACAAAACGTTTCTTTTTTCTGCCAGAAATAACTAAAAAACCTTCCAAAATTATTTTTTGAAGAATTTGTTCAATATTTTGATTATTCCTTACCTTGCATTGGGTAGTTTAAGAGGGTTATAGCATAGACAGACGACAGCATTAATTTGCATTAAAAGCTCACTAATGTGAATTAAAAATTTACCCTGACAGCGGCACAGTGTATCCAAAATATATTATGATTGCAGCAAACCTATAACCAACCGATGATTTGTTTTATCCAAAACAAACCCCATTAACTGAATGTACTCGTAGCCAATTCGCACACCTTTTCAAGCAGTCCGTATCTAATTCACTCATCAGGTAATATATTGTTTGTTGACTGTGTTGCCATATTGAAATAAGTAAATTCAGTACTAATTCACTTTCATTTAGTGCATTTACTTCAAATCAAATACGCATTGGGATGGGGATAATTCACAAGTTCATTTGAATTAAGGCAGTTAATGCAAATTAACGTTGGTGTCTGTCTATGCTATTAGAATCATCACGAATTTTTCTTTTGATACGTAGCACATCTACATATATTTTCGACTTCGTTTTTCGTCCTCGTCAAATAAATCTACAAATATTTTTATCTATTTGGCATGATTTCTCTTGAACTAAAACACTAAAAACAATATATTTTCTAAAACTTTTTTAAATTTACACACAAAAACTAAAACACAGTTTGGTCGTGTCTAAGTTTGGTCTACGCTTAGACGACCAAACTGAAATTAGTTGAGAACCGTGATAGGGGCATATTATTGTGGCAAACCAGTAACCACCCGACGAAATGTCAAATGAATACAAAAAACACAAACACACACTGTATACATTTTTATGCCAGATGAATTAGTCTCGTGTGTTTTGGAAAGAACAAAAATTGTGGGGCTTAAAAATTAGTCCAATGTGTGAAAGGCCATTTATGTATTTTCTTTTGCTTCTATTTATACTTCTGCTTCTGAAAATTCAAGAGTCGCAGTAGAAGTTAACACAATAAACGCATAGCTATACACCACAAACCACAAACAGACCAGATATGACACGACACGCTAGATAATTGTGTTTTCGGAGGTCTCGATCACACATTCATCAAATCCTCTTTACTTTTTCTTTCTCATGGTATTATTATTATTTTTTTTTCATATATATTTATTTATTGTATCTGAAATTGAAACTATTTTATTTTAGCTTTAGGTCAGTTTATATTTTTATATTTATTAGTACAATATTTTGTTAACCTTCGGTTAACTTCTTCAGGATATAGTATATTGTTTTTGATTTTTCTGGTTTTTTTTCTTTTTTTTTTCTTTTCAAATTATGTATACAATTTTCAAATAACAAAGTGTGTCATAAAAAATGTTTTTACAATTTTTAAATAACAAAGTGTGTCATAAAAATTATTTTTACAATTTTTTTTGAATAGTTTTGGTAATAAAACAAAATAGGTATAAGTCTACAATATTTGTTCATATAGAATTTTGGAATGGTTTTTAGAAATGATAATACATATTTTTTACACTTACATAACATTGTGTCTTTGAGTTTCTTAAAAATTTTGAAAAATGTTGTAATGAATATTTATAAAATATGAGTTGAAAAAGGTTAAAACATACATGTATATTAAAAAATTGTTTTTTTTTTAACAAATGAGAATACATAAGAATAGAGAATACATACTTTTTTATAATTTTTAATAACAAATAGAAGAAATACTACGCACCATGACTTTAATATACAAAAACATTAACATTAATTAATTAAACTTTTTTTTAATTATTTAATTTTTTTTTAACGTTTATAAGAATAACATTAAAAATAATTGTGTTGTTGTGTGTTTCTTTCTTAAACCCTATTCTTGTTTTTATGCAATAAATATCTATAAGTCTGCACAACATTGGCCGTATCTGTTCTGAAATTAATTCTCTAATTTGTTGGAACATCTATAATGTGTAAAATTTCTAACATATACCTACGTTTATAATTAGATTCTGTATTCAAAATTGAAGTATTATCAAAATCTGGATAATGATCTAAATCTAAACAGTGTGAAGATAAAGCTGTCTTATGTGGATTAATATTCCTATACCTTTGATCTGTTTTATGTACCGCTAATCTTGTCTTTAATTTATTTTTAGTTGTGCTTACATACAACTTGTCGCATCTCTCGTTGTAGTTTCCCTTACATGGTATTTTGTAAATTACATTAGATCTATCCAGCTTTTTAATCCTATCTTTTGTGTTAGTAAAGAAATTTGCTAAAGTACTATACATCTTGTATGCCATCTTATACTTTGTCTTGTCATATATTTCTGATTTTTCTAATCTTTCTGACATTTTTGGTACATATACTAAAGATTTATAAATTTTTGGTTCATTATTATTATTATTGTTATTATTATTATTATTATTATTATTATTATTATTATTATTATTATTATTATTATTATTATTATTATTTTTATTATTATTATTATTAGAGAGCTTTTACTTATAACTAAAAATACAAACTCATTATTACAGTGAAAGAATAAAAAAATAAAATCTTTAAAAATATTCGATGAAAAATTTTAAATAAAATTAATTTCAAATGCACTTTAAATTTTATCAACAAGGGAATAAGCATTTTTTTTAATTGATTTTAGCATCCAATTAGAAAATCATTTACAAATTTATACAGTTTTTCATTGAATTTCGTATTTTCCGTTCTTTATTAGAACTTATATTATTTTGACTCAATACTAAAATTTTTTGTGATTTGTTTGACAGTTAAATTATGGAAAATAAAGTAAAAATTATTTGTGTATACTGAATTTTGTGTTGATTTTAGACACAAAACTTACAGAAACAAGGGAAACATCTTTCCCTTGTACGGAAGTCGAGATTTGTTCTTGAGAAAGTTAACTCAATCCGATTATAGAAAACGTCATTCACATTTTCTCGTTAATTTAATTTTTTTTTGTAACTTAAAGAAAAAATATGTAGACCGATTATTAATTAATTTTGCATAATAAATTTTGTGAGTGTGAAAAACTGAAAGCTCTTTTGTTGTCACTCACATGACAAACATGATTTAATTCGTTATTTTAACGAACGTATACACTTATTCATTTTCGAAAAACAATCTGTTAATTTACAAAGAAAAATAAAAAAATTAATTAGACCTACTAACTTTTATAGTTAAAAAAGTGTAAGTTTGCCAAACCTGGAATTATCCTTTTTTTATTTTTCTGATCTCTCACACCAATCTCTTTCTTTTAAGAATATAATATATGTATAATTTATAAAAAAAGGAAAAATTAGTTTTAGTACATTAATTTTATTTGACAAAAAAGTTAAAGTTTTCCAATCCTGGAAACGTCCTCTTAATTTTTTTTATTTTTTTTTAATTTCAAATACCAACTTTATTCGTACTGAAATATAAAATTAGTTTATTTAAATTTTTCCAAATAAGCTAATTAGGCCTGACTTCTTCAATGTAAATAAAACAAATTTTTAATTACATTTTTCCCGACGTTTCGTTAATGTTTTGTTGACTTTTTCAAGGGTTATATATCTATTTTTTAATAAAAACATTACATTATTTTAAAATCATTTTAAATAATAATATTTTTGTTGACTCACAATTATATTATTTTTCGTTTACATTAAATTATATGTACATTTAACATAAAAGAAAACAATTTTGGTTACATATACATACATACATATGTACATACAAATGTTTACTTCACAACTTAAAGCTATTATCATAGGTTTTATTTTATTTTATTGCAACTCTATAGCTTGCACTAATGTTGTCAGTATCCAAGTTCATCGTCTTTTCTCTTTTCTTTTGTTGAAATCGCAGGATTTCTATAGTGTATCTCTTCTTTTCCACTTTCTCTTTGTCCAAAATATTTACATTATCAAAGTCAGCTGTGTGACCCATCTCTAATATGTGTTATGCTAAAGCTGTTGATTTTTTTTTCAATGTCATTATACCCTTTACCAAAAATGGAAAAAAAAAGAAAAGCTAGAGACTTCGTTCTTGGACTGCTGTGTCAGATATGGTCCAACTTAGATTGGTATTGAAAATCAGAAAAATCGAGCAGACGGTTTCAGAGCTGGAAAACTGAAACTTGATTTTGCCATATAAAAGTAACTAGATAACTCAATTTTTTTAATTTTTTTGTTAAATAAACTTATTTTATATTTCAGTACGAATAAAATTTGTATTAAAAATATAGAAAAAAATTAAAAAATCAAAAAGGCGTTTCCAGGGTTGGGAACTTTAAAATTTTTGTTATATGAAAATAACCTACTAAAACTTTTTATCTATAAATTTAAAATATCTTAAATTCTTAAAAGAAAAAGATTGGTGTAAGAAATCAGAAAAATTTTAAATTTTGATTCCAGGGTTGGGAAACGTACACTTTTTGTGATATACAAAATTAACTAGGTCTAATAATTTTTTTTATATTTTTATTTATAAATATATTTTATGTTTTAGAAAAAAAAAGTTGGGTATAGAAAATTTGAAAAATAAGAACCACAGCTTCCCAGCTGGAAAATTTAACCTTTTTAGGGTTCCGTACTCCAAAGGTGAAAAGGAACCCTATTATTTTCGCTACGCTATCCGTCTGTCTATCACAGGGTTTTTCTCGGGAACTGTAAGAGCTACGGACCTGAAATTCGGACAGAGTATGTACACCTTTGGCCGCTACAACAACATATACATGAGAATTGGAAATTAAAGGGTGTTTCAAAATGAGCAACGAAAAATGTTAAAATCCCATGTAATATACATACATACAATTGTATGTATCTACACTTGAAACTTTGTAAGGTTAGTGTATTTTTATACAGATTACAAAAATTAACACTAAAATTTCAAAAAATTTAAATTAAAGGGTGTTCCATCAGTTAATGCAATTTTGACTATGCAATTTTGACAACTTGCTGTATCTTGGAAACCGTAAGAGCAAAACTCTTGAAAACGTTAAAACTAAAAAATCAAAAAATTATAAAATCGCCAAACCGAAAAAAATCGCGAAAAACAAAAAAAAATCGCCAAAAACAAAAAAAATCGCCAAAACGAAAAAAAGCACCAAATTAAAAAAAAAGTTCTAAGACTAAAATTAATCGAGAAAAATCGGAAAAATCGCCAAAATGAAAAAAAATCACCAAAATGAAAAAAAATCGCCAAAATGAAAAAAAACCCAAAAACAGAAAAAACGTCCAAATGAAAAAAAAACGCCAAAATGAAAAAATAATCCCCAAAAACAGAAAAAAGTCGCCAAAACGGGCAAAAAACGACAAAACTAAAAAAAATCGTTTAAATTGAAAAGAAACTAAAAAAGCAAAAACGCCCCATTAAAAAATTTCTCAAAACAGAATTTACGGAACCCATCGTGTGCGAGTCAAACTCGCACTTTACTGAACTTATTTTGATATTAAAGTAACTAAATCAAACTAGTATTTTCCTTATTTCTTTTTCTCTTTGTTCACTTAACATTTTTTATATATTTTTTAAGGAACAAGATTGATATAAGGAATCAAAAAAATCTAAAATGATGATTCCAGGGTAGGAAAAAGTACACTCATTTTATATATAAAACTAATTAAATAAAGCTAGTTATTTCTTTGACAATTAAATATCACTACATAGTATAAATCAAAGTCACTTTTTCTGTCCCTATATCCCCATGTATGCTTAAATCCTTAAAACTACGCAACGGATTTTGATGCGGGTTTTTTTTAATAGATAGAGTGATAGAAGAAAAAGGTTTATATGTACAATAACATCCATTAAATAGGGGGGAAAATACTGTTATTTTTGAGGTTTCTAATGTGATGTCGTAAATAATTAAATTTTTTTCCGCTTAAATTGCAAACACAGGCTGAACCCTACGAAATTTATCCAAATAATGTGCTAAGTATTGTACACATTGAAAAGGTCTACAGAAAACTCCGCTATGGTATATGTCTATCTCTTATGGATATCACACAATAACATTTTTAAACGACTTCAATAAAGAAGGAGGTTATCAATTCGTGTGTATTTTTTGTTACTTTTTTTTAATGTTCGTACACGCCTAACTTGGTTATTTTTAAACCGATTTTTTTTTTGTTTGAAAGGGTGTGCCTGCAGTTAGGTCCGATAATTTTTTTTTTAAATCTGCGGGGAAAATTTCCTCCCCTATTCTATAACTCTGCTATTGGTAAACCGATTTCAAAATTCTTTTTTGGTTTGAAAAAATTTTGCTTTAAGTTAGAATAAATTTCGTTGGGATATTTTGAGCCCCCGCCCCCTCCCCCCATCAAAAAAATTATTGATGATTACATAACTTCTCTATTTATGGATTCATTTTTAAAATTCTTTTCTTTTTGTTTCAATATCATTTTCATACTTGCGTCCGTTTTGTAATCTTTTGGATTGATTCTTAGTATTGGAGTCAGTTTTTTTGCCAGAATTATTTTGTCATTTACTTTTTACGACAAATAATGGCTAATTTTCGAAGCGATTTTAACCAGTACATCATTAATCTTTATCTAATTAAATACCTTAAATACATTTTTGATTTCATATAGAATGTTACTGCATATTGTAAAATGCCCTACATCCTTTGCACAGCTAAGCTTTAAAAAAAGGTGAGATCTATCGAAAAAATTCCATTAGCAGTTGCGTTATCCGGCATTGCCGCTACGCTTTTGGAAGGAGGCCGAACCGCCCACTCTACATTCAACCCCCGCTGAAAATCGCCACCGATGACAATAACAGCGTCTGTAGTATTTCTAAGCAGAGTAATATAGGAAAATTGATGCGTGACTGCTCATTAATAGTCTAGGACGAAGCTACCATGTCAAACAAGACGTCTGTGGAAGCACTGGATATGACAATGCGCGATTTGCGCAACAAAAATTCACCTCTGGGTGGATGTACAATTCTGTTCTCAGGAGATTTCCGTCAAATTCTACCAGTTTTGACTCGAGGAACACGTGCTGACGAAGTAAAAAATGCTTCCTTAAAAAGATCCAACCTTTCGCGACATGTCGATAAATTAGAGCTTAAAACTAAAATGAGGGTTTCGTCATCTTTGCGTGAGAATAGGCTATTTCCAGAGATGCTGCTGAAAGTTGGCAATGGAGAGTTAACACAAAGTGAGGGAAGGATTAACCTAGAAAACCTTTGTGTTTTGATAGACAACATCCAAGAGTTAGTCAACAATGTCTATCTTGACATTGATAACATAAGTTATAAGACAATATCTTGGTTTAAAGAATGATCGATTCTGTCACCAACTAACGAACAAGTACATAAGGTAAATAAATTGATTCGTTCAAAGATTGATGCGCCGTTGAAAATATATTACTCGGTTAATACTGTTCTTGATTTGGAAGAAGCTGTTAATTTTCCTACAGAATTTCTAAACTCTGAACGCGTCTGGACTCCCTCCTCACAAAATGGTGTTGAAAGTAGGTTGTGCTGTTATTTTATTAAGAAACCTGAATCAACATAAACTTTGCAATGGCACGCGTTTGCTAGTAAAATTACTGAAAACTTTCATAATATAGTGCACAATACTCACAGGATATGTTACCGGAGAAGATGTATTGATTCCCCGAATCGCTCTGTTACCATAGGATTTACCCTTCCAATTTAAACGTTTACACTTTCCGGTAAATACATCTTTTGCAATGACCATTAATAAATTGCAGGGTCAAACCTTCAACGTTGCAGGCTTAGATTTTAGAGTTGACTGCTTTTCACATGGCCAACTGTATGTTGTTCTTTCAAGAGTAACCTCTAGAGATAACATGTTTGTATTGTCTAATGACAAGAAAGCTGTTAACGTTGTAATACGTTAATTGTAGTAAAAATAAAATAAATAGGTAAAAACGTAAAAGTAAATGAGTAAAAATGTAGTGTATGAATTTAGATATTCCAAAGATAGCAGGAAATCTTCATGGTTTAGGGAAAGAAGAATTGTTTTACCCTATGAAATAAAATGGGGTTTTATTTTAAAGATTTTTCTTCCAAGGAGGGATCGCTATAGATGATGAGTACGCCAACCTTGAAAGGGAAATCCAATTATAACCACTCGTCAGGAATAGTTATAATTTAGGGGTTAAGGGAGTGAAAAACAAAGAACGACATCATTAATTCTTATGTTTTCATTAAGTAAAAAGTATCCTTTAACGCAAGATAAACGTTTACACACACCTTTCGCTTTTAGTTTACTTTGTCCTTTTATTTTAGATTTTTTTTTCTTTACTAGTTATATACTATGTACGTATGAATTCAATTTCCATTAAAATTTAGGTTCGAACAATTTGATAGGTCAGGGATAAGTAAGTTTGTTTTTTTATTTTAAATCTCATGACAACTGTGATTTAGAAAATTCTGTTTCAACGTGTTGACATTTGGAAATTGGAAATTTTGTACATTTTCCAATTTCCAGATCTTTAAAAGGGTGAATTAATTCAATACAATTCATGAGTAAATATAATCATTACTATTTGAAATGGAAAAAATAATAAGTATAATTATATATTATATATAAAAATATAGATAAATCTGACACTGTTAGTTATTGTCCAAACGATTTTGGACATAGCGCCGGCCTTACCTTCAGGCAAGATGTTGCTTGGCACACAAAACGGTAGCTAATGATTTAATGGCTTCAACTAGGATTTTTGTGTCTGGTGTTGACGAATGTTCTAGGTGGGATTGTCGTGATTGGTTGGTTTGTGGTTTTGTTGAATTTGTTGATAATCTTGTTCACGAATGTTGTTTACGCTGACGCAAATCTTCTGTCCTTAAACCTTCTGGCGTTTTGGGCCGGTGTTGTTTTGGATGCAGTAGGGTGTGGTGAAATTTGTCACATTTCCTGCAAGTATCCATGGAAGTACATCCTCGCAGGTCGTGGCTACGTGCTAGACAGTTGACGCAATAATTGTACCTGTCTACAACCTTTTCTCTTTTGTCCACATTCATCCTTAGGAACTTACGGCAGAACCGCAATGCATGATACTTGTGGCACAGAGCGCACTTATATAACTCTGGATCTCTTCGGTAGCGCCGGCTGTTGCGAGTTTTAGAAAGATAACGTGGGGTGGACGTAGAGCGATGATTGTTCCTAAATTAAGAAAAAACACAATATTAAAGACTATATAACTATACGCCCTGACTATCTGAAATGAAAGGAGATTGCATATGTAATTTATGTGAGTAAATACTTATGTGATATGTGGGATTTAATGAGTGGAAGATGTTAGTGTAGGGTTATTAGTAGATAATAGTAAAAGCGAGTTTTCATCGTTCAAGAGGGGTAAATAACATAGTTTGACATTTGGTCGAGTTATGATTCCGGTGGAAATACGAACGTCAGCCGTGTGTATGTTCTTATCTGAGCCAGAGAAAGTTCTTTCAATTCGGCCCAACCGCCATTCATGAGGTGGTTGCAAATCGTCCATTACTACCACTAGATCTCCTACATGAATATTTGGGACAGAATTCTTCCATTTGTATCGTTTATGTAAAGATTTGAGATAATCTTGTTTCCACCTTACTGAGAATTGGTGATGCATTACCTTTAGCTTTTCCCTTCTGTTTATTAGAGACAGATTTTCGAAATTTTGTTCAGGAAAAGCCATTAAAGGTGCACCTCTGAGGAAGTGACCTGGAGTTAACGCGTTTAAGTCTTCTGGATCTTCGGAAAGCGCGGATATGGGTCGCGAATTAAGCACGCCTTCGATTCGAGTTAAAATGGTGGTAAATTCTTAAAATGTGAATCTTTGGGCACCGGCTATTCTCGTGAAATGAAATTTAAAATTTTTTTCGGCGGCTTCCCATAAACCGCCCATGTGAGGAGCATGAGGTGGGATAAATTTCCACTCGATCTTATGAGTGATATATTTTTGAGCTATGTCTTGTGCACTGTTCTTCACAAACTTGTAGAACTCATTTTCAAGGGATTTGCTGGAGCCGAGAAAGTTCCTGCCATTGTCGCTTACTACCCTTTGGGGTAGACCTCACCTCCCAACGAAACGAGCGAATGCGGCTTCAAATGCTGTTGAAGATAGGTCAGAACACGTTACAAGGTGTATAGCTTTTGTGCTAAAACAAACAAAAATGCAGACGTGTCCTTTAACACAGGGAGATTGTTTCAAAGATGACGTCCTTAGCTCAAATGGACCTGCAAAATCGGTTCCTGTTACTTGAAAAGGTAGTGAGAAATTGCACCTTTCAGGTGGTAAAGGGGCCATTATCTGAGTAGTGGGTTGCTGTTTGTATATTATACATGTTTTGCAGTGATCTATTATATTTTTTACATGAGGTTTGAGTCTCGATATATAAAATTCTGTTTGAATCATTCTGCACATTAAAGTGCAATCTGCATGGGATAGGAATTTATGGATATGACTGAGATACAATTGGCATAATCTTGAGTTACCTGGTAATATTATCGGATAACTCTCGTTATGAGGGAGAGACGATTGAGATATTCTACCATTGACGCGTAAAACTGAATGAGAGTCTAAAAAGGGGTTAAGAGATTTTAGTGGGCTTTTATTAGGCACTTGTTTTGAGGTTGACAAAGCCCTATATTCCTCCGGAAAAAACGACTTTTGGGCTAAACTTATAAGACGATACTTCACGCTCATCATTTCTTTTTGAGTCAAATCACCATTACTAATTTTATCATTACTTGGGCTCATTTTTTCCATGGCTCTGTTGAAGAACCTAAAAACGTAGCAAATGACACGTAGTGCTCTTGTATATGATGAGAAATCATTCAGCACGTCAATTGTTTCAATTTTAGTATGTAAAGATATGTTTTCCTTAGGAGTATTTTGTGGATGGTTGAGATTTCTTTTCGGCCATTCGGAGGAAGGTTTTGTTAGCCATGAGGGACCGTACCACCAGAGTGAGTTTTGAGCGATGTCTTGAGGGCTACATCCGCGCGTACCCATATCCGCAGGATTGTCGTGAGTTGGCACGTGTCGCCACGTTGCGTTGGGCATCACGCTGTGAATTTTAGATATTCGATTTGCGACATATGTTTCCCATGCTGCAGGTGGTTTGGAGAGCCAGCTTAACGTTATAGACGAGTCTGTCCATAAAATTATCTCAGTTGGCTTAAATTTTAAAGACGAAACTACATAGCCAGCAATATTTGCTAACAGAACTGCACCATTAAGTTCTAAACGCGGAAGAGAAACTGTTTGAACGCGGAAGAGAAACTTTACTTTTTGCTACTAGTAAATTTGAGAATACATAATTTGTACTGTTTTGGCACCGAATGTATAATGTAGCACAGTATGCTGCTTTTGAAGCGTCTGCGAACCCGTGAATTTGCACAGAGTCGGAAGGGAAATATTGTATCCATCTGGGAATGGAAATTTTTTCTACCTGAGCTAAACCTTGAACGAGATTGTTCCATTTATATAACGACTCTGAAGAAATGTGTTCATCCCAGCTTAACCCTTCCAGCCAGTGTGACCAGATTTTAAAATAATATTAAGCTAAATCACGTTTGAAAAAAAGCTAAAATAAGCTAAAAAGTTAAATTTTAGGCTAGAAAATAAAGCTAAACTTTTTTCCACTTCTTTGATCACTTTTCAATAGTTTCTTATTGCTAAACTAACGTTAAATATTACACAAACATATTTTTTTATTATACATATAGAATATTTGTTTAATGAAATTATTTATTAATTATTATATTTTAGATTCAATGAAGAACAAAACAAAAACTTCCCCCAAATAATCTTAAAAAGTTTTTAAAAATGTAAAAACATTTATACTAAAATACGAAAGGTTTTTAAGTGAATTAATGCTATTCCAGGTAAAGCATGGATCACACTATCTGCACAATGTACCGAGTTTCGTCAGATCAGTGAAATAAAGTCATAAGTAAAGATTTTGCTCTAATTTATCGACTACTTGAAATACAAGGACACAATTGCGCCACACTGCATTGGTAATAAGCCCATATAGACTTATTCCAGGATTAATTGAGTAAGAATGCCATTTTGGCTTATTACTTATGACTTTATTGAGGTGTACCGACGAAAATCGGTACATAGTGTTATCTAGGCTTAAGGCTATTTCAGGTTTTTGTTTTAAGTTAGTTGATGCCGCTGAATGAACGTTCAACATAAGTCAAATAATTTTATACCCAAAAAACTCAACAAGTGTTTTGGCCACTAATATGAATTTAACTTTTTCCATTGGAATTCTAACCATTCTGCCATTATCTACTATTTTTCAACTTTCCATTTCTGTTATAAAATTGTCGTATAATTTACATTTTGTATTTTTTGTAAACTATTTTACAATGTTAAAAAATTATAATTTTTATAATTTTTATAATTTTTTATGTTTTTAATATATTTTTAGAGAACACACAATTTAGACTAAGAAAAGGCTAAAAAAGCTAAATGAGTTTTTAAAAAAAGCTAAGAGCTAAACGAAAATTTTAAAGCTAAATCTGAAATAAATAAGCTAAATTTAGCTCAAAAGAAGCTAATATGGTCACGCTGCTTCCAGCCATAGTTCTTGTATAAGAATTTTCGCCCTAATAACTATGGGAGCTAGCCATCCTGCAGGGTCGAATAGTTTTGCTACTGATAGAGAATCTGCCGTTTTTTAATATTTTTGGTATGACTCATGGGCGAAAAACTGTATGTAAATGTGTCTGTTAGAGCGTACCACTTTATACCAAGGGTTTTGGTAGAGCTGGTGTATTGGAATCGGAGAAATTCTGAGTCATATAAATCTTCTTTGTTTAAATGAGTAAGCAATTGGGGATCATTTGCAGTGATCTTTGTCAAAGGAAGTCCGGCTGAGTTTAGTGCGGAGATAAGTTCAGTTTGAGCCTCTATAGTTTCTTCCAATGAGTGACCGCCGGAAAGTATGTCATCGACGTACGTTTCAGAGCGTAGAATTGGTGCTGCTTTAGGGTATACAATTTCTGTGTCTGATGCAAGCTGGAGTAGTGTCCGAATTGCGAGATAAGGAGCACTATTTACTCCAAAGGTTACCGTTTTTAGCTGGTAATCCTTTATAGGACCATTTACTGGAGGTTGATATAAGATTATCTGAAACGGTCTATCATCTGGGTGCACTTGGATTTGGCGATACATTTTTTTAATGTCGCCGCTGAAAACGTATTTGTACTTTCTCCAGTTTAATACTATTGAGATTTTGTCATTTTGAAGAGTGGGGCCTGTGTACAAAAAGTCATTGAGAGAGAACTTTGACTTTGTTTTCCTGGAGGCATTAAAGAGTATTCTAACCTTTGTTGTCTTGTGTTCCGGGCGAACAACAGCATGATGTGGTAAATAGAATGAGTTATATTTACCTTGAGACACTATTTCACATGATGAGGTTTCTTCCTTGAGAACATCGTTATACTGCTGTTTTAGACAGGGATCTTTGGATAATGTTTTTTCCATACTCACATATTGGGCTACTGATATGAATCTTGACGATCCTAAATAGACTTTGTCGGGGTACCCAATCTTAAATGGTAGGCGTACAACGTATCTACCGTTGTTCGAGTGTAAAACTTTTCACAGAATTCCTCTTCATACGATTTTGTTCGAGCTGCAGGAATTTCTTCCATTTCCCAAAACTGTTTTAGTATGATATTGAGTTCTGAAGTTTCAGATTAAACAACGGAAGTTGTGAACGACTGAATGGATTGAGTTCTTATCGGTCCGCTGAGTACCCACCCAAATATAGTATTATATGCTGAAGTTTGGCCACAAATATTCTTTTTTATACCTTCAATATTAAGGAACTGCTTATAATCATTTCCTAGTATGAGGTCGTTTTGCGACGACTTATTGAAGGTAGGGTCTGCTAAGTCTAATTTTGCGAGATCCGCTGAAATCGGGACTTTAAACGAGTATGCTGGGAGACATCTAGTTACTTTTGGCAATATTATGGCTTTGATGGGGACTCTAAGGTCGTATCTCTTCGCGTATAAAACAAATTCGCATTCTTTAGTTGCTTGTTGCTTCTGAGCACCTATGCCAGTAATTTCGAAATTGAAATTTTTATAGGGTAGCTGTAGCCGATTTCGAATTTTTTTTACTTGGGTAGCTCACGGGGTGATGTGAGTGATTGTTCCCAAAGTGAAAGGGTTAAATAGGGAAGTTTTGCTGAGATTAACCGAATGAGAATCGGATCCTAACTTTCGACTTGAATGCCAAGAGTTCTCAACGTTGCTAGTGAGTCACTTACGGATGACTGGATTCTCCGTATAGATTCGCTGTCTTCTTTTTTAGCCGCCGGAATATCAAATAGAATTTTTATTTGATTATCTACGAGAACACGTTTGTTCTCGTAGCGGGTTTCTAACGCGTTCCATGCTAAGGCAAAGTTATCACCTGATAGGGCATATCTTTTGACGATAGCACCAGCTTCCCCTCTCGTTTTGTTGCGAAGGTGATACAGTTTCGTGACTGGGGTGAGTTTTGAGTGATTTATATACACCGCAGTGAACATATCACGAAATGAGGGCCACTACTCATAGCTACCATGGAACACCTCTGTATCGCAAGGAGGGAGCTTAATACAATCGATACTATTATTTTGTGTGAAAGTTTGGGAGGAACTTGATTGTCTTGAACGAAACGCGAAGTTCATTGGAATCTTGGGTTACCTGGAGCATCTGCGCGGCACATTTTTATGAAGTCTAAAATCTGAGTGGTGCACTGATAAAACGATTCCGTACAAATTTCAAATTTATCTTTTGCATCCTGTCTTATTTCGGGTGTTAGTGATGTATCTTTAGACAATATAATACCTTCGTAAGAAGCCTCTGCCCTATCCCATCTTCCTTCTAAGTCTTTCAACTTGACTTCTAGAATTGATTCAGTTTGATCTTCTATTGGGGTTGATCGGAATTTTTCCCAGAATGTAAGTAAGGGGTCAGAATCAAACTCGAAATGTTCTTGGGGAGAAGGGTTATAATCATTGCGAGAATTGGAAGGCATATTGTGTCTCAATTTTAAAATTTTACGGAGGACTAATTACTAATTCAATCGTTAAAGAGGCTATATGAGTGTATAGCAGTTATTTGATCTTGTTGTATTGTTACGGTACAATTTGTTGTATTAAGGGGCTAACGGGTTCTAGCACTAACACTTGTATAATTAATAATATAATAATAATATAATTTATAATTTGTATGAATTTTTATTATTCATTGTTTAATAACTTTGATTATTTTTATTGGACTGTGTTTTCATTTGTTTAATTTTTAAATTTTGGGTTTTTTTTTATTTTTATTTATCTTATTTTCCAAACACTAAAATGCAAGTAAATTAAATAAATTAAATTTATTTACCTACTGGTATGATTTTAATGCCTTGCAGTGTATCATGTATAAATGTGTAGAGCAAACATTACGTTTTGTGCATTGTTCACAAATAACAAACTTAAATCAATGACTTACTTGAATTGATCTTAAGAGAGAGTAAATATTCCAAGGTTTTGGTGGTTGAAAAGTTATTCTTATTATATTATTTTTTTTTGTTTTGTTACCGACTTGAGTTGAATTAAAAAAAAAGTTTTTTAAACAATTTACTTAGTTCACTTTATTGAATTAGGATTTTCTCTTTATTTTTGAATTATAAACGAAAATTTTCTCTTGTTAGATTAAATGTAAGTTATATATAATATATTGTTTTACTTTTCACTTTGAAAATTTGTTACTGTATTACTTTAATATTTTAATTTTTTAATCATGTTCACATAGTTTTTAATATAACTCCTTTTTGAAAATTATACGTCAGTTTTAGAAAAATACTTGAATAAAACAGAACTGAAACACAAATTATAAATTATTTTAATTCAATTCTTATAAAATAAAAGTGTCTTAATCTTTTATAAAACTGGCGACGAGGATGAGATATGTTATACTAACATATCCAGTGATAATCAGTATAGAAAATATAAAAAAAAATTTCGTTTAGACTGATTTGAACCCGAATTAATATATGCACTAGAGGTTCTCAAGAAGAATTGTCTAAACTTTATGTTGACTAGATGTATATGCGGACAATTTCGTGAATTGAATGATATAAAATCAAAATACGAGTAACAATATAATCAAAAGGCAGTAATAAAGAAAATGTCTTTAACATTAGCTGAAAGTTTACATGAAGCCAGAACTTTACCAGCTTTCAATGGGAATAGTGAGTATGTGCTTACCAATTACCTGAGGGATGTATCAACAGTGCTACAGCTAACGCCAGCAGAGCATCAAAATACTATAAAGGCTGTTTTAAGCAATAGACTGCAAGGTAAGGCGTTAAAAGCAGTAGAAACCTTAGTAAACCCTACATGGGAATGTATAATTGCCAAACTTAAAGAGGATATTGGAATTAATAAACGTAATTTATAAAAACAGAGTTAATCTTTATTAATTGAATTTACAGAATAAACTAAAACTATGTAAAAAGTTTAAAACAATTATGACATAGAAATTTCAGTGTGGGGTTGATTACATTTAAAATTAAATGTTATAGTATAAAAAGTTAAAGTAGATTTTCAACACGCCTCCTCAACTTTAACCATTTTTGAACTCAGTCCCATTCCTTTAATACAAAAGTGAACGCACCCAAGTAGCGTTCGTAAATGCATCACTGTGCTGCAAATGGAAATTTAAATATTCTAAACTGGTTCACTGAAGTAGGTAACTCACAAATAAATGTCAAATATGGTGTACAAACATGATTACTTCTAAAACTGATTATCAGCGAACTTGTGTTGCATTTTAAAGAAAAGTTTGCACGTATGATGCAGAGCAGTGATGCATTTACGAACACACCCCTGGTTTTGTAAATACATCGGCAATCATTTTATCTGTTGGCAAGTATTCAATTTTGACTGTACCATTGTCAATAGCTTCGCGAATAAAATGATAACGATAATGAATATGCTTAGTTCTGGAATGATGACTTCCGAAATTCGCCATATGTTGTGCACTTTGAGAGTCACACATTATTTTGGTAGGAACATTGACATCATAACCAAGTTCTTCTAATAAGTACCGCAAATACATTGCTTCTTTTGCACACTCTGTTAATGCCATGTATTCAGATTCTGCGCTTGATGTTGCAACAACACGTTGTTTGCGTGATTCCCACGATATTGCTGCTCCTGCGAATATAAAACAAAATCCTGATTGAGATTTTCGATCATTACAACCTTGAGCCCAGTTAGCATCTACAAAACCAACTAAGGGCGAGTTAGTTTTCCTATACATAAGAACATAATCTTTTGTTTCTTTTAAATATCTAATAACTGCTATAGCTGCATTTCAGTGTTGTTTTCTAGGGTCTTGACAAAACTGTGAAAGCTTGTTGACACTGCAGGCGATATCTGGTCTACTAAATACTGCCAGATGTAGCAAGCAACCTATAATTTCTTGAAAGTTCGTATATCAATTTTTCCCTTTCTCCAGCAATTATTGGTTCCTTTTTTAGATCATTTTTTGATTGCATTGGGATGTTATTAGTTCTTGCATTTTTAAGACCATATTTTTCAATTAAGTTTTGAATATATGCTGGTTGACAAATAGTCAATACTCCGGGCTTCTGACGTATTTCCAAGCCTATACAGTGTCTAGGATTCTTCATATCTCGAATTTCAAAATTATCTGATAATAATGTAATTAAACGATTCGTCATGTTTTCATTATTACTTGCAATGATGATATCGTCAACGTATAATGCTACTATTACAGAATCCCTCCCTGTATTCATCGAATATATGCATTGGTCATACTTTGATTTATTAAGATTAGATTTCTTTAGTACTGAATCAATCTTTTTATACCACTGTCGACTAGCCTGCTTAAGACCATATATTGACTTTTTCAATAAACAAACTTTGTTCTTGTTTTTCTCATTAATAAAGCCTTCGGGTTGAGTCATAAATATTTGCTCATCTAAGCTTCCATTCAAAAAAGCTGTAGATACGTCCAACTGCCTCAATTTTAAATCTTTTTCAACAGCAAGTGCATATATTAAGCGTAATGAATTTTGCCTTATAACTGGTGCAAATGTACTGTTGTAATCAACACCGTACTCTTGAGAATAACCTTTTGCCACTAAACGCGCTTTTCGTTTGTCAATTTTACCATCAGGTGTGTACTTAGTCTTGAAGATCCATTTGCAGCCTATTGACGTTCTACCTTTAGGTAAATCTACTAATTCCCATGTTTCGTTCTTCATTATCGATCCATATTCTTCTTCAGTTGCACGTTTCCAATCATCTGCATGTTCGGATGTCAGCATTTCTATATACGTTAGTGGATCATTTTTGTTGTCACCAATTACAATGTTAATTTCTTCTCTATTTTTAAATAATGACCATGACCTCAGGCGCTCTTTAATTGAGGGTTCAGATGCTATATTTTCATTACCACTTGGAGATATAATTTCGTCATCGTCATCTGATAATATGTGGTTCTTATCTTCTTCTACTTCTAATTGGTTCTAAGATTCCAATAATAGCTGATTCTGATCTCTAGAATCAATGATTTGTGAGTAACTTTTATCTTTATCAGAGGTATACGATTTATCCCCCCTGATTTTATCCCAGTTGAATTCATAAAAGCCAACTTTTTCATCTTCTATTTCGTTTATGTCAACAGAAAAATCATCCTCTATAAATCTTATATCACGACTTTTTATTATTTCTCGCGTACCACGCTTCCATAAACGATAAGCTTTTGCATCTGTCGAGTAGCCTACAAGTACATATTCTGAGCTTCTTTTTTTTTTTTTTTTTTTTAAGAGAAGTAACACTCAGACAATTAATGCCTACTACTATAACTAGGTGTTACCTTCTTTTTAGGAAAGGGATAGTGAGAGAGCAGTCAGGTGGTGAAGGAAGTGATAGAGGAAAGCTTCATTCTTTTACAACTTTGTTTTTTCGCACGTTTTTAATAATGCAGTGTTGCAGCGCCTCTCTGATGTTAAATGAGACGTATTAATTTTTTTGAAGCTGTGTTTTGTAGCCATTTCATTGATTATATTACTTTGCCGATGACTTTGCTACACAACGAAGGAGGGCGCTCTGATGTTACATTAGGATTAGTATCTGCTGAAGTCGGTATAGTTCAGTGACCAGTGACTATGCCTTCATCACTTGAACTTCCCTACAACAACTGACACAAAGGGACACTAATGCACATCAGAAAAATGCGTGGTGTTGTTATTTTTAATGACTGTCGGATACAGGGATTGAACCCAGGACCATCGGTTTTGTAGTCAACGTGCTAACTACTTCAGCCAACGCCACCCTCTTGGTTGCCATTTAGATTGTCCTGGACTCTTCCAAAGCAAACGCTTTACTTCCTATTTGCCGTAAATGCTTAATACTTGGCTTATTTCCCGACCTAATTCCTCAGGAGTTTTATTATTATTAAGCTTAGTTGGACACCTATTTCTCAAATAAGATGCTGTCATTATCAGTTCAGCCCATAAAAATTCTGGCAATTTTGCCTCTATCATGATTGTTCTAGCCATTTCCACTAGAGTTCGGTTCATTCGTTCTGCTAAACCATTCTGTTGAGGTGTATATTCTACACTAAACTGATGTGTAATGCCACAATCTTTTAAAAAACTTTCAAATTCATGACTTGTCAATTCTTTGGCATTATCCAACTTTACAGATATGATCTTTCTGCCTGTTTCGAAGTCAACTTGTTTCTTAAAGTCCTTGAATACATCTATGTATTAACCAGGGACCGAAAATAACTGTTATTTTTGAATTTTTGATTAAAAAAAGCAACCTCAAGGAAATGTCGGAGAATGAAACCAAGTATACCATTTTGCAAGTATTGGACCAAATTGTCAGAAAATACGATGCTTTTTAAAAATCTGACTTTTATTTTTTCGAGCAGAAATAAAAGTTATTTTTTGACTTTTATTTTTTTGAGCAAAAATAACAGTTATTTTTGACTTTTATTTTTTCAAGCAAAAATAAAAGTTATTTTTTGACTTTTATTTTTTCTAGCAAAAATAACAGTTATTTTTGACTTTTATTTTTTCGAGCAGAAATAAAAGTTATTTTTTGACTTTTATTTTTTCGAGTAGAAATAAAAGTTATTTTTTGACTTTTATTTTTTCGAGCAGAAATAAAAGTTATTTTTGTGTTTTCAACCCCTTTGACAAAGAAATTATTATTTAATATTCCAAATATTATTTTCTAAATAAGTAAATTTAACGATTCACTATTGCAAAAGCGCCAAAATTTATAATAAATATAATGAATTTATCACAAAATAACTTTTATTTCTGCTCAAAAAAATAAAAGTCAAAAAATAACTTTTATTTCTGCTCAAAAAAATAAAAGTCAAAAAATAACTTTTATTTCTGCTCGAAAAAATAAAAGTCAAAAATAACTGTTATTTTTGCTAGAAAAAATAAAAGTCAAAAAATAACTTTTATTTTTGCTTGAAAAAATAAAAGTCAAAAATAACTGTTATTTTTGCTCAAAAAAATAAAAGTCAAAAAATAACTTTTATTTCTGCTCGAAAAAATAAAAGTCAAAAAATAACTTTTATTTTCTGACTTTTACGATAAAAGTTATAACAGTTACGGTCCCTGGTATTAACTTTTCTTTCTTCAAAAAACGAACGTATACCTTTCTGGTAAAATCGTCAATAAAAGTAGCAAAGTAAAGTTTTTTTAATATATATGTATATACGTACACATGTATATATGTATTTACGTTTCCCGTTATGGTAAGTATATCTGTACTTATTATAATGCCTTTATATAAACATACTTTTATTTTATTTTTGGTTTTTCCTGAAATATTTTTTTATTTTTTTTTGGAATATGACAGTATGAGTATATAAATGAGATTTTAATTCTTTTTCTTTAATTATGTATATGGTTTTTGCACTAAAAAATTAATTTTTTCTTTTGTTATGCGTTTTTCGTGTTTCACTTGCACTTTGTGGTTTTAATCGTTTTAATGTTCGCTTTATACTGAAAATTTCATTTTTTCAATTTACCTCATTTCTTATTTTTTTCGATGGTTGTGGAGTTTGTACTCTTTTTTCCGATGTGACCAGGTTGTGGATTTAATACTGGTGACCAGAGTGACCAGTGTTCTCGAAGGACCATCCATAGGTCACTGGTTCAAATCCGGTTTGAAGGACCATGAAATAAAATGGGGTTTTATTTTAAAGATTTTTCTTCCAAGGAGGGATCGCTATAGATAATGAGTACGCCAACCTTGAAAGGGAAATCCAATTATAACCACTCGTCAGGAATAGTTATAGTTTAGGGGTTAAGGGAATGAAAAACAAAGAACGAGATAATTAAGTCTCATGTTTTCATTAAGTAAAAAGGGGACATTACCTTGGTTTCTCGAGTAGGGTATCCTTTAATGCAAGATAAACCTTTACACCTTTCGCTTTTAGTTTACTTTGTCCTTTTGTTTTAGATTTTTTTTCTTCACTAGTTATATACTATGTACGTATGAATTCAATTTCCATTAAAATTTAGGTTCGAACAATTTGATAGCTCAAGGATAAGTAAGTTAGTTATTATCCAAACGATTTTGGACACCCTAAATTTAACGCGTGCGCGCCACGGGCAGTAATGAATAAATCAAAACTACTGGATCGATTTTAATAATTTTTTCATTGAATAACATAGGCTATATATTTTATACCCGTGCGAAGCCGGAGCGGGCCGCTAGTATTCTATATTTTAGAAAGAAATAAATTAGTACTCGTATTAAAACCAGAAAAATTTTAATTATGGTTCCAGGATTGGAAATTGAAAAAAAATTGGGTGAAAAATAACCAAAAATAATTATTTTTTCAGTTAAACATATTTTATATTTTAGGAAGATCTTTGCTCAAGCAAATTAAAAATCGACTAAAGAGTCGATAAAAACCAAGAGGTCACTTACTAGTGTGATATTTGGTTTGTAGGCAAAGTTTATGTTATTGTTTTCAATTGTGTTTCTTAAGTTTTTGTTATCTGTTAGTCCAGGGATGTAACGTACACTGCAAAAACGTTTATCGTTGTTTGAGTTTCTGTTTTCACCACTATTTTTAATTTTATTAAACGTTTGGTTTATTAAATTATATTATATTATATTAGTTTATTAATTTGTTTGAGAAGCTGTTTTCGTTTAGTGTTTTGTTGATGTGTTGTATATTGTCATTGTGAAATTGTTCATCGCTGATGCTGACTGAGTACTCTATAAATGAAGTTTTTTGCTGTGTTGATTATTTGGCTTTTGGTTGCGTAGAGTTGTAATACATTATTCTGCCAGTCAAAAGTTAATTCATTGTTGTTCCTGTATATTTTAGTATCTAAATATGTTATTGAATTAAGGTTTTCCATTTCTATAGTGAACTGTATTTTAGCGTGATATTCATTAAATATACTCAATATATCATCTTTATCTTTTAGCTGTATTATCGCCAATATATCATCTACATATTTTGTTATATATTTAAGTTTTATATTTCTGCTATTTAATGTTTTAAGTGATTCTTCTAAAAGGTTGTCTAAAATGATATCTGCAATCGTAGGAGAGAGTGGATTGCCCATAGGTAATGATTATAAACTTCGTTGTTGTAAACAAAATAGTTGTTGTCACGTAGACAAAAATTAAGAATATTCAGAAATGTAGATTTTGCTATTTTTGTGTAATTTTTAATTAAGTTCAATTTTTTCATTATGATATTTATAGCTTTTCCAACTGGGATATTAGTAAAAAGAGAAATAACATCCAGTGATATTATTACTTCTCCATTTTCAAGAGTAAGACTTTTAAGTTTTTCTTTTAATTGTTTCGAGTTTTGAATGTTGTACTCTTTTGACGTTATGTTTTTTAATATTTTACCTATATATTTTGACAGCTGATAGCAAGGAACTTGTACTGATGAAACTATAGGTCTTAACGGAATTTCAGGTTTGTGAATTTTTGGCAGTGCATACATCCTCGGAGCTGTGGCTGACGAGCAAAATAATTTACATATTTGCCATTTGCCGATAGTTCCATTTTTAAGGAGATTTAACACTATATTATTATTCTCTTTTAAAAGTCCCGAAGCAGGATTATCCCTTAACTTTCTATATGTGTTGCTATGATAGCAACAATCTCTCCATTTTTTATAGTCTTTTTTTTATAATGCTACTGTCTGATTTCCTTTGTCCGCCTGAATTATAATAATATTCCTTTGCGCACTTAGAAATTCTCTTATTTTATTGTAAATATTAAGTATAAATTTCTCCTCCGGTGTATTTTTTATATTTACATTAAACCAAGTAACTTTATTTCCTAGTATTGTTCTCGCGATTTTTGCCTTCATCATTGTTGCCTATTGTTTGAAATATTTTAAACTGTTTTTCTTTCAGTGTGTCGAGTTTTTTCTTTTGTTTTAATCTCATGTTTTCTGCCATACTTTTTATTCTATTTTTTTGTTTATTTATAAAGCTTGTAAAGTCTTTTTCTAATAGCATTTGTTCTAATCCTGTTTTTAATGTATAAATCTTTCTTTTTATAATCGTAATATTTGCGTTTGTCTGTGACATCTCTAGATTTAAAATTTTCTTATGGAAGTTATATTCCATTTTCTTAAGTTTATTCTTAACTGTGGTGCATGTGAAAAGTCGTGTTACTTGAGTTGTTGTATTTTTTGTATGGTTTGGTATGATACTATATTTTCTACATGATAATATAAACGTTAATCTACTTTCCTGTTGTGCTAATCTTTTTACTTCGTTGCAATATTCTTTGAGTGTTCTGCAAGTTCCTGTGTCATATTTCAATTATTGTGCTTAATACGAAATTTATGTATTATTAATTACTATCACTAAGTTTATGTCCGATACTGGTCGGGCCTAATAATTTTATTTAGATTTAAGATTTGAACACTTATTGTTAGTTCATATTTGAAGATACAATAAATAAATATATGTGTGTATAAAAAAAAAATATTTCAATGCTATATGTTGAAAATAATTATGCATGTTGTTGTTTTGTTAAGTTATGTGTAATGTTCCTGGTGTTGGTGTTCAAAAATTGTATTTGTTTCGGCGAGCCTTCCGATATTTTGTATCGTGTATACTTTACGTATTTATGGCCAGAGTCGATTGTTTATTTAAATTTCTCCAAATACGCTAATTAGGCCTTACTACTTCAATGTAAATAAAACAAATTTTTAATTATATTATTAAAACTTAGTGATAGTTATAAATAATACATACATAAGTAGTGATAGGTTAGGTTAGGTAGAGGTGGCAGTCAGAAAGCCGAACTCACTTAGACCGTTTTGGTCCATTGTGATGCCACGGAGACTCTGCTTATGAGGAGTCCCCACCGTCGAACCATCCAGAGCTCATTATAAAGCTACTAATACGTTGAAATTCAACACTAGCAACGTCAGAAAGTTCCCTGAATTCAAGAGCGCCCATTGTGGCCATTCTCTTCCCTGCAAGTCCAGGGCAGTGACAAAGAAAATGTTCTATGCTTTCCTCTTCATCGATGTCTTGGCAGCTGCGGCAAAAATCGTTGTGTTCAACCCTAAGCCGTTGTGCATGCCTAACTATGAGACAGTGTCCGGTTAACACGGATACTAGAACCGAAATTTGTTTCCTATTCCTCGAAATTAGGTAATCCGTACCTCCTCTATTTAGGTGAGTCCATAACTGCCTTGTGATCACGCAGTCATTTCTAGTGACCCACCTTTTATCCGTTTCTTCCTCTGTCTTGCGCCTAAGTCTGAGTTTGCAAGAGAGTAGGGGTAGACCTACACATTCCAAATCCGGTGGAACCTGTAAGGTTGTCCCAATTCTAGCAAGCTCGCCAGCCCTAGAGTTCCCCTGGAAGCCTCTATGCCCCGGGATCCAGAGGATCCTAATATGAAACTGTTCTGCCAGCTCATTTAGAGATGATCGGCAGTCGAGGGCTGTTGTTGTTCTTAGAAGCGGGGATTCTAGGGCCATAATAGCTGCTCGACTATCGGTGTAAATGTTATTCAAAGTCGTTGAAGTGACATTCACTCTCAACCAATTCGCAACTTCGCTTATAGCAAGGATCTCTGCCTGAAAGACACTGCAGTGATCCGGAAGTCGCCTTGCAATACGAAGACCTAAAGCCCTCGAAAATACCCCATAACCCACACCTTCCTGTGTTTCGGAGCCGTCCGTATAAAAATCAACACTTTTTCTTCTACCTGGAGTTTTATAAAGACGTTCGTGTAGCAGAGCAGGGGAGGTTTGGTCAATCCTCCATCCCCTAACTTCGTCATCGAGTATTCTGCAGTGGCCGGTTCCATTTCCGTTCCACATAGAGGTACATCGAAGACGGATTGCCGAGGACGTTGCCATCTCCTTCCCTACTAGATCTAATGGTAGTAGATGAAGAAACATCCCCAGTGCATTCGTAGGAGTGGTGCGAATAGCACTGGTTACATACAAGGATGCAAGTCTTTGCACATTGTGTAAGATGTATAGATACGTCTTTTTCTCCAGGGATGGCCACCACACGATGACGCCATACATGAGAATTGGACGTACTACTGCAGTATAGATCCAGTGAACAATTTTTGGGGTAAGACCCCAATTCTTCCCAATGGATTTTTTGCATAGATACAGTGATATTGTTGCTTTCCTCACTCTCTCTAGAATATCTGCTTTGAAACTCAGTTTTGAATCAAGAATAACACCAAGATACTTTGCAGTGTTGGACACTTTTATCTCCGTATTATTAAGTGTGATAGGTCGGAAATCAGGTATCTTATACTTCCTAGAGAAAAGGACTAGTTCCGTTTTATTAGGATTAACGGCGAGCCCTCGTTTCTGCGCCCATCTTGTTAAATGTGAAAGGCCATCTTGTAGGATGTCCCTTAGAGTTGTGAGGAATTTTCCTCTTACAGCTATTGCCACATCATCAGCATAAGCCACGATTCTGCACCCCGCGATTCTAGAGATAGTAGCACAGGATTTAGAGCTAGATTCCACAATAGTGGCGAAAGAACTCCTCCTTGTGGTGTACCCCTATTTAGAAAGCGGGTCTGTTTAGAAGCTCCTAGAGCTGTATTTATCCTGTGGTGAGTTAGTAGATTCTGAACCCTCTTACACAATCCCGCACCAACCCCCAAATTCGACAATGCATCAATTATCGCATCTGGAGATATATTATTAAAAGCCCCCAATATCCACGAAGGCCACAAAGGCGTATTCACCAACAGAAAGAGATTTCTCTATCGTGCCAACCAGCTCATGTAGAGCCGATTCTGTTGACTTTCCCGTTTGATATGCATGTTGATGCGGGGAAAGTAGTTTATCATTGATGGTTTTGCGGATATAATGATCACCCATCCTTTCTAATGCTTTCAGAAGAAAGGATGATAGACTTGTAGGTCTGAAGTCCTTCGGTGTGGTGTGAGAGCTTTTACCGGCCTTCGGTATAAAGACCACTCTCGCTTCCCTCCACTTGTCAGGAACATAACCCAGTCTTAGACAACTGGTGTAAATTCTCAGTAGCCTTGGGGCTATGAGATTCGATACCTTCCATATCTCGACCGGTATGATACCGTCGGGTCCTGGTGACTTGTAAGGCTTGAAACTTCTCAGAGCCCAATTTAATGTCTGCATATTGATTATGTCAGATATATTTTCCGCAGGTATGGGGTAAGGATCAGATGTCTGAATCTCAGACACTGAGTTACCCGGAAAGTGAGTGTCCAGCAGGGTTCTTAACGACTCCTCGCTGGATGTAGTCCACGTCCCATTGGGATTCTCCAAATATCCCAGGGTGCAGGGAGTAGCGGACAAGATTTTTCTTATACGAGAGGCTTCTGAAATATTATCAATATTTTCACAAAACTTCTTCCATGTTATATTTTTAGCAATTCTTATCTGCTTTTTATACTCTTTTAATTTACCCTTATAAGCTATCCAGTCCAGTTCATATCTGGATGATTTAGCCTTATTGAAGAGTTTTCTACATGTACACCTGCACAATTGCAACTCATTATTCCACCAAGGCGTTTTCTTTTTCCCCCTTGTCTTATTCAAAGGGCAAGACGACTCCTTTGCATATCTAAAGATTGTAGTAATATTATCAACCTCACAATCTAATTCAGAAGTTTCTAGAAGTGACGAGTCTCCAATCGCTCCTAATTGTCTAGAAAAAATAGACCTGTACAGACGCCAGTTTGTCTGCCTAATATTCCGGGAGATTTCTACCTCTGGTGCCCGCTCCCTGATACCAAACTCAATAAACCTATGATCAGAAAAGGAATGTTCCTGAAGCACACGCCAATTCATGATCCTATCAGCTACCGAATCAGAAGAAAAGGTAACATCCAGTAGTTATAAAAGTAGGTTCTTGACCTCTATTACAAATGTTAAGGTTAGTACTAACTACAAATTCTAAAAGTTCCTCACCTCTTCCATTAGTGTCCGTACTTCCCCAGATGGTATGATGTGCGTTGGCATCACAGCACAGGATGATATGGTGTCCAGCGTTTACCGCCGCATCCATAAAGTTTCTCACCACTACCGACGGTAGAGGGCCTTGATCGTCGTGAGCGCAGTACACCGACGCCATCCAGTAGCATGTATCGCCGACTTCCACGCTAACCACCGTTATGTCTGCCGCTGAAGTTAGATAATAAAAATGTATTAAGGTGGTTCCTTGCCAAGATGCAGGTTCTATTGTTACCTTCATTCTTGACGGCTAGCATCTTAAAATCCTTGGTCCTTAGTCCGCAAACCCTTCCACCACTAATCCAGGGTTCTTGGATCAGGACTAAGTCAACTTCGCATGTCGTCATGCGAAGCTGAAGAGCAGCTGAGGCTGCTTTAGAGTGGTGGAGATTTATCTGCAGCAGGTTCAACATCCGCTACGAAATCTATCTCCACGACCGTTTTATCTGACTCGTCGTCAGTCTCAAGAAGAAGGTCACTGTCTTCGCCGTAATCAGCGTCGAACAGGCTGAGGCGCCTATGAGAATTTCAGAGTCTGATGTAATGTAGCCATCCTTTTCCGAAGATTCTCGCAGGCTGTCCTTCTTCTCCTCCTCTAGAGATTCTTCCTCCACAGCGTTTCCACATACTGTTTTGGAATTATCCGTCACTGGAGGCTGATCACCTTTGTACACCTTCAGCGTAACCTGTCCAAAGGCATACGATATAATGTTGTTGGACTTGGCCAAGTGAGGGAGGGTTTCAGCATTTAGTATAATAATTATACCACGTCTGTCCCCCTCAGCCTCACCGAACCTCCCCATCTTCCAATTGCCGGTTGGAAGTGAGGGTTTACAGCTTTATCGCCGCTTCAGCAGTGTCTGGGAATGCCGGAATCCACGCATGCGCACGTGGTCGGGATGGAATGTCGCTCTTGTCGACAAGATCGATCTTCGCCCCCGGCCACGGCTCTCCCATCCTGCTGATAGCTACCTTGTACAGGTCCGCCGATCTCTGATCTCCAAAGGCCATCAGCTTCACCCTGCCTTGATACCAGCCTGCGTTGCGACAGACAGGAGGTATGCCTGGATTCTCCGCAAGGACCTGGTAGTACGTGGTTGCAAGCTTAGCTTCCACAGTACTCCATTTGCCCTTGGGGATGGTTCCATCCATATCTCCCCTGTCGACAACGGCCATTATGAGGTTGTCTTTCGCAACCTCACTAAACGACCTAGCGCCAATATTACTATTAGCCTTAGGCCGCTTAGGCAATGGTTTGTCGTCCGGCGATCGCAGTCTTTTACCAGACGGTTTTGACGACGTGCTAGCACCGCTACTACGAGAATCAGGAGTGTCCATGTTTTCAAGGACACCTTTTGCCCATCCAAGGGATGATTTCTGTTCCTCGGACAGATTGGATGGGTCTTGAGTGCCCAACGTCTTTACAATGCGTAGGCATAACCTTTTTTGGTTATGCCTCATTTTTGATGGTCGGACATGCTTGGTTGAAGCCGGCGTGGCCGAGCTCGCACTGCTGCATGTACCGACTATCTGCCTAGTATTCTCGGCAGCCTTCGCCTGAACGAGTTTTCTCGTGCCAGACGGTTGCGTGAAACCGGTCCCCTGTCGTTCCGCTCTGGAGAGCACCGTCAGTTCTCCGGTCCCAGTATTGTTTTTTGTTATATTATTTTTGTTTTGATTATTTTTCTTCCCACGAGTATGGGGGATTTGAAGGCCACCACGTCATAGCCCCCGATAACGTGATGAGGGCGTCGTCTACTTGCTGAGGTGCCCAGGTATCAGCAAGGCTCCGTTCTAATACAGTCTATTGACCCTGACTGCAAAAATCCGATGGGCACTGGTCGATTCACACCCCGGTTTAGGGTTGGATAACCTTTGGTTCACAGACCTTTAGAGTCAGTTGTCTTCACCCAGTACCATAGGGGACCCTTAAAGGTCAGCTATGGTACCGGGTTGACGACATAGACCACAGTCTGTAGTTAAGCCACCACACCACGACAAGGTAGTTATCCCGATGGGGATAAGTAGTGATAATCAAAAAGGAAAAAAGAAGTATTTTCAAGCAGTCCCATCTGGAGTGTTGAGTATAAGAGCCCTTGTGTCCCTCTTTTTTAGGCGGATGTGTCCAGTAAAGTTCAAAATATTACGAGCAAGCGGATTAGGATGTGAATCGAGTTTTGTTTAATATTTGCCTGAGTATTTTTGAATTTCTTCAGTCACTGGTGGCATAACTTAGAGTCAATATGATATTTCCATGTAAACATTCGATCAAGGTGTATACCAAGGTATTTCACTTGAGAATGTTGAGGAATATTTTGATTGTCGATTCGAATGGGAGAACAAGTATCTGTTCTTAAAGTAAACGTTATACGGACACACTTTTGTTCATTTACTTTAATTTTCCATAAGTTCAACCATATTTCAAGCTGGGTAATGTGTTCTTGGAGATTGCGGGATGCCTCATCAGGGTTTTTGTGCATACTCATACAGGCTGTATAATCGGCAAATGTAGAAGTGTGGATGTAATTGCTCACAGGCATATCACAAGTATATATTAAATACAAAACTGGCCACAGAATACTACCCTGTGGCACACCGGAAGATGTAGATTCGGGCACACTCGTGACCTCTCCTTCCACAACAGGGAACTTCCTATCAATAATATAACTTTCCAAAAGCTTTTGTATGTTTATTGGTAGGTATGTCTTCAATTTTAAAACTAGGCCTTCGTGCCATACTTTATCAAATGCGTGAGAAACATTAATAAAAGGAGCAGAACAATACTTCTTTTCCTCAAATGTTCTTCTTACAACTTGAACCAATCTATGCGTTTGCTCAATGGTGCTACACTTATTTCTAAAGCCAAATTGATGGTCCGGGATGCACCCATTATCAGCTAAAATTTTGGACAATTTAGTCATGAGCAGCTTTTCGAAAAGCTTTGAGATTGTTGAAAGTAAGCTTATAGGCCTATATGACTCAGCCTTGGTAAGATCTTTGCCTGGCTTTGGAATCATTTTTATGTTGGCAAGTTTCCAGTTATCTGGAAAATACAGCATTCGTAAAATGGCATTAAAAATAAATAGCAAGATTCTGATTGCAATATGAGGCAAATTCATCAGCATCTTGTTACTAATGCCATCCATCAATACCTGGAGCTTTCTTCGGGTCGAGTTCAGCAATTATTTTTTGTAGTTCACGCATCTTAAACCTTAAGGGACGAGGGGGTAGAGATACTACACTAGGTGAATCGGCAACACCCGTACATGAATTGGGAGTGAATACAGATTTTAAATGCTCAAAAAATAAGTTACCTTTCTCACTATCGCTACTGGCCCAGCCTCCGGTCGAAGTACGCAGTGGTGATTTAAGATCAACGGGTCTTTTAAGATTTCTAGTAGTGTGCCGTAATGTAAGTAAGTAAGTAATGCAGTCTTTTCCTACGATAGCAGCTCTTTGAGTCGTTTAGTACATTCTTTAAGTCTGATTTTATTTAGGGGTGATCTGTGTTGTTGTCATTCTCTTCTAGCTCTCCTTTTTTCACATAGAAGACGTTCAATTTCCGTAGAATAAATTCTATTAAAGCCAGTCTGCGGATAGGAAGTAGTGGCATGTTCAGCAGCCTGTTTAATATATTCGTTAAGATTGTCAATGTTAAATTCAATATAAGATAATCTTAGCTGAATGCTTTCTACGCAGTGACTACTAATATATTTTTTTAATCCTAGCCAGTTGACCCTATTACTCATTTTCACATGTGAGTTAGTTAAATCACTCCTTAGTTGGTTGAAAATTGTAACTATTGTGGGAGAGTGATCGGAGGACAGATCTAGAGAGCCCTCAACGTGAATTAAGTCCCTATGGATATTTTTTGTGATGCTAAAATCTATAACATCTGGAATTTTTCTTACGTCAGTAGGCCAATAAGTAGTCTCCCCACTCGAAATGACATCTAAGACCATTTTTGAAATTGTATTAAACAACGCTCGATCTCTAGGTGTAACAAGACGCGAGCCCCAGCAAGTATGTTTTGCATTGTAGTCACCAGCTGCCACGAAGCAAGAACCAAGCGATTTGTAGAACTTCTTATACTGATCTTCTGTAACTGAAAATCTGGGAGGTGAGTAAATTGATGATATGATGAAATTCGCACAAAAATTTTCTACGAAAATATTCGTTGCTTGCATATATTCTTCACTAAAGTTGTCAAGGATATAGTGCTTGAGTCTTGGCTTAATTAGAGTTGGCAATAATATTGGTTGACAAATGGGACGAAATAAAAACAAAAGTTCAACTGAAAAAAATCAGTTGTCTCATGGTTAAAAAAGTTGTAATACATAATAAAAATTTGGCAACTACAGCTCACCTATCATTTATTCTTTTGGCTGGAATCGGTATATCGGTACGTACCGGTATAGACGTAAACGGATTTTGGTATCGGTAACCAGGCCCTAACTCGTATTTTCATGGAATTGAGCTTTTCAGTGATTCCAATACATTTCACACAAATATACCTGGTCACAAAAATTTATTTCAATACTGAAAAATAACACTTACAAGTAGTTTAACAAATCAGTTGTACTGTTTATTATTATGTGTTTACCTTCTCCTGTACAATTACAATTATTAGAGTTAAGACCTTTCTACTTGTGACCAACGATATGTGTTACAAATGAAATAATTTTTACATATATGCATAAACAATAAGAGGTTTTGATACCAATTAAATTCGTTTATACATCTCACCCATACATATTTACATATATGTTTTCATCTTTATTATATACATATTTACATATATAAATATGTATATAGTTATATATACCAGAGCTCGCAATAATTGGTCTCTCTCGTGCTTATTGTCAGAAAAAAAAAACACTCGTCCACTGACACGATGCGACGCGGTCGCGAAAAAACCCTGAAACTTCGTTCATCTTTGGCTTGCTCTTCGGCCCCGCTCCGTTTTTGTTCTTTCGCTCGGGTCATGTATTCACTCGAAACCCTTTATTTCGTAAAATCTCTGCAAACGGTCTTTTGAGCATGTATGTGTGTTGCGAGTGTTGATAGGTAAACATTTACATACATGAAGATTAATTTTGTTTTTGTTGTACACATATCTGTCTTATATACATATTACAATTACATTTCGTTGACAAATAGTTTGATTTACAGATTTTTTTATTGTTGTTTATTACTATCTTCTCCCTTCCTCTTTAATGCTTTGCCTGTGACGAAATATTTAAGACAACAACATAAAGCAAACGCAACAATAAAAATAAAGACCTTTTTTGCAAACACTTTGTTTGTTTTGCTCACTTACTGACCCTCAGTAGCTAAGCAACGAACGATTATGTTCGTATCATGCGGTCAGTAAGCAGCGTTACCATTTGTCAAGTTTTCCATTTTTTTGGAAGTTTTTTGAGATGTCAAAAAGTTTTTTGAAAATATAAAGTTTTTTCAAGTTTTTTTATAAATATGTCCATAATTGAACTTTTGCAGTATATTGAATGAAAATATTAAGTAATGTTTGTATGCAGTAAAACGATCTTATATTTTCTCACTCCCTTATTACTACAACAGTGTCTAAAGGCTCAGTTAGCCTAACCATTTTCATTACTTTTCACATAATAATATCGATTAGCTGTTTTCTTTCCAAATATTGGTACTTTTGTAGAAAAAAAAGTTTTTGTTTTGGAAAAAAAGTTTTTTTTTCAGATTTAGGAAGTTTTTTAAAAAATATATATGGTAACGCTGTCAGTAAGAGACTGATTCGTGTGTTACGCTCAACTCATAACCCAGGAGCGAGAACACGATTGAAACGTAAAAGAGCGTTGCTGTTTAGACACTGCGTGATTCCGTCTCATTTTTTTTAGATCTTTTGAGTGAGAAGACCGCACAAAGAAATTTGGTTGAGCATATTTTGCGAGCTCTGATACATACACATGCATATATTTATGTATTATTTTAAGTTTGTTTTTTGCACAGATATTATTATTAATAAAACTACCGAAAAACAGGACCAAAGTACCCCCCATTCCATTTAACATACAACATTACCATCACTGGCTTACAAACGTCACTTAACAACGGTAGGAAATTCTATTTTATACAGGTTGAGACGTGCCGTCAACGTTACAGCAAATTTCGGGTAGCGTTTGCATTGTTTTTAATCAACAAAAACGATCAGCTATTTCGTTAGCTTACGTGGACGTTCGGCTAATTCTGCCTTTATATAAAAATGAAAAAGATCATGAAAAAATTTTTTCTATGTCTATTTATAGATATAAAATAACAAGACACCTCATAAAATCAAGAAGATTTCCTTATTAAAAAAATCAATAATATACCTTACACATAATCATATAGGAACCGACTAAAATCAAGAAGAAAACCTTTTTGAAAAAATCAATAAGATAGCCTAATAAAATCAAGAAGAAAACCTTTTTAAAAAAATCAATAAGGCAACCTAATAAAATCAATAAGAAATCCCTATAGTTTACAATTTATAAGAAACCCTAATGGAATCAAGAAGTTTTTCTCTGTGGATTGTTTTTTTTGGCGCCAAAAATAACGAAAATTGAGTAAAAAAAAAGTTGTGAATAATAAGATTTGTCCTTGATTTTATGCGGTTTTCTTCTTGATAAAATTAATAAGATTTACCACATAAAAACAATATGGAATCTCTATGAAAAAATCTTCGCTTCTATCTGCTGGGATACCCCTTAGCCTAAAAATTTTTCATAGAGAAAATCTATGAGGCAGTTTTTTCTCTGTGTAAAAAACTTATTTAAGTTTTGACGTGAGAGTGAGTGAAAACTAAAATAAATGTTTTTCATGCGTAACAGTGTGTGAAACTGAAACATATTTAAGTTAGCTGCGCGTAATAATTCAAGAATAAATATGTTTAAAAAAAATTCATGACAGTCACGCTCATTTGAGTGACTAATATATTCTCACTGTGAGCGTGCGTGACAGTAAGTCAAAAACAGACACGCGCATTTCTAAGCTATTGTATTTGTACAAATATTTCAACATTCATGAAATTTTGTTACAAAATTATTGTATATTTTCTTCAAAGGACACTTGGTAAGATGAAAGGTAATTTTCACAGATACGGTAAAAACTAACCCACGAGTTGCGATTAATATTGTTACAAAAAGTATGGGTTAGGAAGGGTGGTGGTATACCGCACCTCTACTCGGAGTCCCAATTGGGTCCATTGTGATAAAAATATAAGTTTATACAATTTTATTTTGAAAAATATAGCAAATTCAACAATTTTGACCTTGCATAACATGGGCGGTAGGCGTATTGTAGTGTACCACACTTATAATAATGCACTGTAACAAAAATTACTTGCATTGCTGTAATAGCAGTTCAATGCACAAGCATTGCAACACAGCCCAAAAGAATAAGAATGCTGAATGCAAGAAATTGAGTGACATACTTTTGAGTCACAATATAAATTAATAATTACCAAATCCCTTATTTTTGATTTGTCGTTTAAAATAACGCTTACCATTGTCATAGTGAAGAAAGAAACAAAAGATAATTGTAAATATTAAACGTAGGTTAGAAAGGCTAATTCAGATTTGTAAAACTAGTATATAAGCAGGGAAATTTTTTCAATAAATCAGACTTTAATTTAAAAACGCAATCCGGCAACAACTTGCCTAGTTTATAAATTTACATCGATCTTTTTCTGGCAGTTCCTTTGAACGCCTCGTTATAAGCTGGACCCCCTGTACAGCTGGATAAAAATAATAATTGGGCTATAGGACTTCACAAACACACTACTACATGCTAGTTACACATCCTACACTCAACATTACAGTGTCCTTGATCCAATTTTTTTTCAAAACTTGAATTTTGCTATTAGATTTGTACACATATTTCAACTTTTTTTTTTTTTTTTCATATATGTACATATTTATTTATTGTATCTTCAAAAATGAACTAACAATAAGTCATCAAATCTTAAATCTAAATATAATTATTAGGCCCGACCAATATCGGACATAAGCTTAGTGATAGTTATAAATAATACATAAGTAGTGATAATCAAAAAGAAGTATTTTTAAGCAGTCCCATCTGGAGTGTTGGGTATAAGAGCCCTTGTGTCCCTCTTTTTTAAGCGGATGTGTCCAGTAAAGCTCAAAATATTACGGGCAAGCGGATTAGGTTGTGACTCGAGTTCAGTTAAATATTTGCCTACGTATTTTGCAATTTCTTCACTCACTAGTGGCATATTTAAATCACGATGATTCAAACGTAAAATTTTGTGTTGCCTTCGTTGGATTCTCTCGACATTTGAAGCTGAAGCAGTGCCCCACAGCTGAATTCCATAGCACCATATTGGCTTCAAAAGCGACTTGTATATCAAAAGTTTGCAGTCTAGGCTGAGTGTTGAATTTCTGCCAATTAACCAATATATTTCAGTCAATTTAAGTTTCATTTGGGTTAACTTAGAGTCAATATGATATTTCCATGTAAGCCTTCGATCAAGGTGTATGCCAAGGTATTTGACTTGAGAATGTTGAGGAATATTTTGATTGTTGATTCGAATGGGGGAACAGGTATCTTTTCTTAGGGTAAACGTTATATGAACACACTTTTGTTCATTGACTTTAATTCTCCATAAGTTCAACCATATTTCAAGCTGGGTAATGTGTGCTTGGAGATTGCGGGATGCCTCATCAGGATTTTTGTGAATACTCAAACAGGCTGTATCATCGGCAAATGTAGAAGTGTGGATGTTATTGCTCACAGGCATATCACAAGTATATATTAGATACAAGACTGGCCCCAGAATACTACCCTGTGTCACACCAGAAGATATAGATTCGGGTACACTCATGAAGTCTCCTTCCACAACGGTAAACTTCCTATCAACAATATAACTTTCCAAAAGCTTTTGTATATTTATTGGTAGGTATGTCTTCAATTTTAAAACTAGGCCTTTGTGCCATACTTTGTCAAATGACTGAGAAACATCAATAAAAAGGGCAGAACAATACTTCTTTTCTTCAAAAGTCCTCCTTATAATTTGAACCAATCTATGCGTTTGCTCAATAGTGCTATGCTGACTTCTAAAGCCAAATTGATGGTCCGGGATGCACCCAGTATCAGCTAAAATTGTGGACAATTTAGTCATGAGCAGCTTTTCGAAAAGCTTTGAAATTGTTGAAAGTAAGCTTATAGCCCTATATGACTCAGCCTTGGTAAGATCTTTGCCTGGCTTTGGAATCATTTTAATCTTGGCAAGTTTCCAGTTATGTGGAAAATACTGCATTCGTAAAATGGCATTAAAAATAAATAGCAAGATTCTTATTGCAATATGAGGCAAGTTCATCAGCATCTTGTTACTAATGCCATCAATACCTGGAGCTTTCTTAGGGTCGAGTTCAGCAACTATATTTTGTAGTTCACGCATCTTAAACCTTAAGGGACGAGGGGGTAGAGAGACTACACTCGGTGAATCGGCAACACCCGTACATGAATTGGGAGTGAATACAGATTTTAAATGCTCAAAAATTAAGTTACCTTTCTCACTATCGCTACTGGCCCAGCCTCCAGTCGAAGTACGCAATGGTGATTTGAGATCAACGGGTCTTTTAAGATTTCTAGTAGCGCGCCATAAAGAGTAATTAGATGTTGACGTTACATCAAGACCTTCTAAATACTTTTCCAGTAATGCAGTCTTTTCCGACGATAGCAGCTCTTTGAGTCGTTTAGTACATTCTTTAAGTCTGATTTTATTTAGGGGTGATCGGTGTTGTTGCCATTCTCTTCTAGCTCTCCTTTTTTCACATACAAGACGTACAATTTCCGTAGAATAAATTCTATTAAAGCCAGTCTGCGGATTGGAAGTAGTGGCATGTTCAGCAGCCTGTTTAATATATTCGTTAAGATTGGCAATATTAAATTCAATATCATCAGGTGATCTTAGCTGAATGTTTTCTACGTAGTGACTACTAATATATTTTTTGAATCCTAGCCAGTTGACCCTATTAATCGTTTTCGCATATGAGTTAGTTAAATCACTCCTTAGTGGGTTGAAAATTGTAACTATTGTGGGAGAGTGATCGGAGGACAGATCTACAGAGCCCTCTACGTGAATTAAGTCCCTATGGATATTTTTCGTGACGCCAAAATCTATAACATCTGGAATTTTTCTTACGTCAGTAGGCCAGTAAGTAGGCTCCCCACTCGAAATGACATCTAAGCCCATTTTTGAAATTGTATTAAACAACGCTCTACCTCTAGGTGTAACAAGACGCGAGCCCCAGTACGTATGTTTTGCATTGTAGTCACCAGCTGCCACGAAACAAGATCCAAGCGATTTGTAGAACTTCTCATACTGATCTTCGGTAACTGAAAATCTGGGAGGTGAGTAAATTGATGATATCACGAAGTTCTCACAAAAATTTTCTACGAAAATATTCGTAGCTTGCATATATTCTTCACTAACGTTCTCAAGGATATAGTGCTTGAGTTTTGACTTAATTAGAATTGCTGATCCACCGCATGCTCTCCCTCTCGGGTCCTTTGAATCATATAGAGTGTAACCATTTATTTTAAAGCAGCTTCTCGAAGTCAAGTGAGTCTCAGAGACCATCAGTATATCAATATTTTTTTCCGTGAGGAAGTGCTCAAGTTCATTTTTATGTTGGCGAATGCCGTTTGCGTTCCAGAAACATAGTTTTAACGTGTTCATGGTTTGTTGACTAATGCTTAAAGCAGAGTATTCTGCATTCTCAGCATTTATTGCATCATGCTAGTCATATTTGTTGTAAAGTTGTTTATAGTTAGCACCAGATTCTCAATAGTAGCTTCAAGACGACTAAAGTTAAAAGTAGAGTTTGCATTCGTTGAATTACTTGGCGGTGGAACATTTTGTGTGGGAATAGAACTAGTCTTAGCAGCATCGGCATACGATACACGTGAAGTAACTAGTTGGCTAGTTCGAGGAAGAGTAGCGGAGTAAGCATTTGCTGATTGAACTGGAGCTAATTTAGATTTTTGACCCATAGCCTGTTTAACGAAAGAATATACAGGGCATCCTCTGTAGTTAGCAGTGTGATTACGTCCACAATTACTGCATTTCTTTTCTGCTTGTACTTTTGGCTTGGTACAGTTAGCAGTACCATGCAATTCACCGCAGATAAGACAAACTGTAGGTAATTTGCAGTAGGTTTTTGTGTGGCCATATTCTTGGCAATTATGGCACTGTACGGGACCTGAACGCTTACGTGGCTCTTCAACTGTGATTTTTCGGTGTAAAAGGTATTTTAGACTATAAATTGGGTGCGTCTCATTTTTCTTTAACTGTATATCTTTCGGCTCCAGTTCAACACGAAATAGAGGCTGGGGAATCTTCTCTCTATTGATTATATTGGTAACATTTTTTACCTTAAATCCTTGTTCGATAAGTGCACATTTTACTTCTTCAGGCTCAACATATGAATCTATGCCCTTTAATACTATTTGTAGGCCTTTAGCACTCTTAAGTTGATATGTATAAAAATTTGTTTTATTTTTTTCAAACTCACTAACAATTTTTCGGAAATCTTTTTCATCATATATTTGGATTTTAGTTTCATCAATATTACCTCGTTTAATTGGAATGATGTGAAAAGTATTTTCACCAATGGTCGACAGTAGATTTTTTAGAAGCGCGTTTGAATTTTTTTCTCTCAGATAAATAGGTGGTGGCTTAAAAGACTTTTGCGATGATGCAGCGGGCTTGTCGTTTTTGTCTTGCAATAATGAAAAACGATTTTGACGATTGATAGAAGATGTGCTGTTATCCCTAGACATCTTTGGGGCGGATCCAATTTTAGTAGAATTTGGGCTTCGCCCGCGCTTTAAAATGGTTATATATCTGTCCATTCCTACTTGTGCCTTTGGTTTTGTACTACTGTTGTCTTCAGTAACAACTTGTTTAATTGTTGACCACGAGCCCGAAGCGGATGATATCGCTGAGTTAAATGTAGAAGTACTAGGCAATAATCTCAAGGATTCACTAGTTGGCATTGGACAAAGCGAAGTTGATCGCTGACGAAACTGTGGTTTTGCCGTTAGAAAAAGTCTATTATCAGATTTTTGATTTTTGTTAAGAGCTTCAGAACTCACAGCAAGTCTATTATCGATTTTTTATTTTTATTGTTATCATTATGAGCATCAAAACTCACAGTAAAATAGACATTTCTGCCGTTAGAACTCACTTCACTATTTTTTTCCTCTGGGGTACTCATAAAGAGTATTCCTCAAGGGTATTTTGTATGTTTTTTGTTTACGGTTTTTTTATTTTTGTTATTTCTACAGGGTATTTTTTTTGGAGGTATAGAACTTCGAATTGAAATAAAACACAAGAAAATCGTTTTAATGCCCGTCAATTTGGCTTTATTGGAAGGATAATTTTATGCCATTAATGTTTAAATATGATTTCGGGCATGTGGCCGCCGCGGCTGGCTCGAATAAAGCCAATTCTACAGGTCCAATTTTCAACCACTTTTTCGAGCATATGGGGCCGTATGTTGGCAATAACGCCACGAATGTTGGCTTCCAAGTCCCCTAACGTTTCTGGTTTGTTGGCGTAGACGAGCGACTTCACATATCCCCAAAGAAAATAATCCAATGGTGTCAAATCACACGATCTTGGTGGCCTATTGACAATTGCGATGAAAATCAGCATCGAGATGAATCTCATTTTCGGCCCATACACCAAAATCACGACGCATTGCATGGTCTCGCGGCTTTAATTCTTGCACAAGCTGGATCTTGTAAGGTCGCAATCCAAGATCTTTGCGCAAAATCTTCCATAAAGTTGATGGACAAAACTCCAATTGCTGTGCACGGTGGCGAATCGATTCATTCGGGTCCTCTTCAACACTTTGCTCTACAGCGGCAATTGTTTCTTCGGTGCGCACTGTTCGACGTCTCTGCGGATGCGTATTACTCACATAGAGTAAACGTAGTGCGAAAACAATCCATGGTTAACCGAATTAATTGCTCTGATGAACGATTATGTCGACCATAAAATGGACAGAGCTTGCGGTAAACTTAGCGAACTGAACCATTATTTTCGAAATAAATTTGCACGATTTGCAAGCGTTGTTCTTTTGTCAACCTGTTCATGATGAAATGGCAAACCAAACTAAATATTAATCACTTGACAGCTGACAAAATGGCCGCCAGTTAAAAAAGTGATGCCAACTTAAAGTTCTATACCTCAATAAAAAACACCCAATATATGTAAAAATATTATCAAAGCAAAAAAATGCTTATTTATCAAAGTTAATATGTACTACGAATATTTTTTGTATGCTTTTTTTTTTGTTTAGTTTGTATATAAGAAAAATTCCGCTATTATGTCTGTTCACTATGAAGGTACACCAAACATGTACATATTTCAACTTATGAAATTCTGTTAACTTTTGGGAAAGTTATTGCGTGTTTTCTTCAAAGGACACGTCAGTGGACGAAAGGTTTTTTAACAGTTACGGTAAAAACTAATCCACGAGTTGCGATAATATAGTTACAGAAAATATAAGTTTATACAGTTTTATTTTGAAAAATATAGCAAATTCAAAAATTTGGAAGTTTTAGATCAAAGCTTGAATTTTTCTTAACTAAGGTGAATGTAAATACTGTACCAAATTTGAGAAGCCTAGGTCAACACCTTCTATTTTTGTCCAATCGTCATATGGGAATAAAGCACTGTACGACGGCGCATTAGTTAACAATCAAAATCGTTTTGCAATATTGCAAGCTAATAATTAGAGATGAGCACGTGAGCGTTTTTGACTCACGACAGTCACGCTCACGAAGAAAAATATTTTACTCTCGTGCTTTCACGCACGAATGATATTACAAATTTTCACGATCACGCACGCTCACGAATAAGATACTCTTAATCACGCACGAGTGGCTTACAACTTATATATAATTTAATTGGTATATTTTTGGGTTGAAAAATAGGTTCTTACACATACATACATATGTATGTTTGCACAAATGTATACACGTGTATATTTAAAATTTACATTGCACAGTGGAGATTTTTACAAAATAAAACTTCTAAACTACTGATTGGATTTGTATGAAGCTTTTAACATACGTAGAGGATAACACGTGTCATGACAGCCTTCTGGCTTGGGCTGGAGAGAAGTTACAGTGGGGCCAAAGTTGACTCAAAAAAACTTCTGAGGCTTGTAACTTTTTTAAAAATTATCCGATTTTTACCAGATAAAGCATTTTGAGCTAAGCTTAAAATTCTTAAAAAATAATTTCCTTACATGTGTTTCCGTATCTCTTTCAAGATATTTTACTTAGGACAAAAAAAGTTTTTTTTTGCCTTGACATTTTAGTATTTCGCCTATAATTTTTAAGTTTATTGCTAGATTTTAAATTAAAAGACAAAAATTCTAAATAAAATAGAAATAAGAAACTTATTAATATCTGCATTCGGGAAAGCGCGAAGACTAAGAAATCAAATTTTTCTTGTTTATTTTAAGTAACTTCACTATTTTGAATTTTTTAAAAACTTTCTTCAACAAATTCACTTTTGAACCACATAGCGCTAAAGGCAATCCAATAAAAATATGTTAAAAACCAATTATTTTGTATTTTAGACATGTACCCTATATTCAGCAATGTTCCAAAATATTTAATTTTAAAAATATTTTTTGTGTTTAAGTGCGTATAAAAATTTGTGACCATAGATTTTGAAAATTTCAACTTCCACATTTTATTATGTAAATAGTATTAAACATTTTAAACTAAAAGTAAAGAGTGCCTCTCATAAATGCGGATATACGCGCAGATTTTCTGAAAAAGGTCAATATGTAGGGAAAATATATGTACATAGTTGTGTTCCATAAAAAAAAATCTTAAAGTAATTTTATTTTCCTAAATTGGTATTTTTGAATTTCATAAGAGTCTGTTTACTACGGCTGGAAAAATTATAAAAATATATTCAATTACTCTCGATATATTCCGATTATAGGGTGCAGTCAAAAAATATATAGAATGCGTTTAACTCATTTCTTTTTAGTCACACATTAGCTGTTTAGAACTGTTATGATTTCTAAAATTCTACCTAAATAGAAAACCAAAACGAAATTTGCAATATTATACAATAAGTATATGTACACTTTTCGCAATAAAAAATATTTCTCGTAATTATACGATATGTTTTCCATGTAAGTGTAGTTAATGCTAATAACAGGTAGCATTTAACGAATAACAAAACACATTTTTTAATAGATTTAAAAAAGCTTTTCGCGCATTACTTTACAGCAGCATTGGGAGGTGCATTCTCATTATGCTACTACTGGGTTATGTATAAGCTTATGAGCCTACTACGCCTATTTTGCTTTTGTGATTTTCAAAAATATTCATATTTGGGAATTCTCAAATAAGAGGTTTGTGACTGTTCAAAATATGTGGTTGAAGTCTACTGATGATTTGTTAAAGCAACAATGAAATGCATATAGACAACGCTGAACCACCAGCAAATAAATTTTATTTTAAAACATATATATTCATTATTATTAACTAATTAATTTCAAAAGATTCAAAATAGTTACATATGTATGTACCCTGTCGGAAATTTGGTTAATTTTAAACTAACTTTAAGCTAAGTTTAAAATTTTTAAACGCACTAATAATCCCAAATTATTATTTTACTTATTAAGTAAAATATTTTTTATTAAAAATACATTGAAATTGATTATTGAGGGGTTTAGCTGGATCCTATGCGCATTTCACTGTTGCTAATGCAGATCATCAGGGAACCTTTACCCAAATTTCTTAGAACAACTAGAGTTATTATGTTATAAACTTTCATTTAAACAAATGAGAAGCCTAACAACAAATAAAAAAGTTGAAACAAGAACTCAATAATCAACATGTTTTTTTATTTTCTTACTTTACCATTGCTACATTGGCTGACTTTTTTTCAGCTTCAAATTGTAGTTGTAAGAGTATGTAAAAGAAAATAAATGTAAATAACAACAACAGCTATTAAAGAATAGAGTGTTGCCACATAAGTATTTTTGACCGGGTGCAGTCAAGTTAATAATTAGTGTTTTTATGGGAATTGTTAAAATTTAAGTTTAAAATTTGTAAACGCACTAATAATCCCAAATTATTATTTTACTTATTAAGTAAAATATTTTTTATTAAAAATACATTGAAATTGATTATTGAGGGGCTTAGCTGGATCCTATGCGCATTTCACTGTTGCTAATGCAGATCATCAGGGAACCTTTACCCAAATTTCTTAGAACAACTAGAGTTATTATGTTATAAACTTTCATTTAAACAAATGAAAAGCCTACCAACAAATAACAAAGTTGAAACAAGAACTCAATAATCAACATGTTTTTTTATTTTCTTACTTTACCATTGCTACATTGGCTAACTTTTTTTCAGCTTCAAATTGTAGTTGTAAGAGTATGTAAAAGAAAATAAATGTAAATAACAACAACAGCTATTAAAGAATAGAGTGTTGCCACACAAGTATTTTTGACCGGGTGCAGTCAAGTTAATAATTAGTGTTTTTATGGGAATTGTTAAAATTTAAGTTTAAAATTTGTAAACGCACTAATAATCCCAAATTATTATTTTACTTATTAAGTAAAATATTTTTTATTAAAAATACATTGAAATTGATTATTGAGGGGTTTAGCTGGATCCTATGCGCATTTCACTGTTGCTAATGCAGATCATCAGGGAACCTTTACCCAAATTTCTTAGAGCAACTAGAGTTATTATGTTATAAACTTTCATTTAAACAAATGAGAAGCCTAACAACAAATAACAAAGTTGAAACAAGAACTCAATAATCAACATTATTTTTTATTTTCTTACTTTACCATTGCTACATTGGCTGACTTTTTTCAGCTTCAAATTGTAGTTGTAAGAGTATGTAAAAGAAAATAAATGTAAATAACAACAACAGCTATTAAAGAATAGAGTGTTGCCACACAAGTATTTTTGACCGGATGCAGTCAAGTTAATAATTACAAATTCACTTTTGAACCACATAGCGCTAAAGGCAATCCAATAAAAATATGTTAAAAACCAATTATTTTGTATTTTAGACATGTACCCTATATTCAGCAATGTTCCAAAATATTTAATTTTAAAAATATTTTTTGTGTTTAAGTGCGTATAAAAATTTGTGACCATAGATTTTGAAAATTTCAACTTCCACATTTTATTATGTAAATAGTATTAAACATTTTAAACTAAAAGTAAAGAGTGCCTCTCATAAATGCGGATATACGCGCAGATTTTCTGAAAAAGGTCAATATGTAGGGAAAATATATGTACATAGTTGTGTTCCATAAAAAAAAATCTTAAAGTAATTTTATTTTCCTAAATTGGTATTTTTGAATTTCATAAGAGTCTGTTTACTACGGCTGGAAAAATTATAAAAATATATTCAATTACTCTCGATATATTCCGATTATAGGGTGCAGTCAAAAAATATATAGAATGCGTTTAACTCATTTCTTTTTAGTCACACATTAGCTGTTTAGAACTGTTATGATTTCTAAAATTCTACCTAAATAGAAAACCAAAACGAAATTTGCAATATTATACAATAAGTATATGTACACTTTTCGCAATAAAAAATATTTCTCGTAATTATACGATATGTTTTCCATGTAAGTGTAGTTAATGCTAATAACAGGTAGCATTTAACGAATAACAAAACACATTTTTTAATAGATTTAAAAAAGCTTTTCGCGCATTACTTTACAGCAGCATTGGGAGGTGCATTCTCATTATGCTACTACTGGGTTATGTATAAGCTTATGAGCCTACTACGCCTATTTTGCTTTTGTGATTTTCAAAAATATTCATATTTGGGAATTCTCAAATAAGAGGTTTGTGACTGTTCAAAATATGTGGTTGAAGTCTACTGATGATTTGTTAAAGCAACAATGAAATGCATATAGACAACGCTGAACCACCAGCAAATAAATTTTATTTTAAAACATATATATTCATTATTATTAACTAATTAATTTCAAAAGATTCAAAATAGTTACATATGTATGTACCCTGTCGGAAATTTGGTTAATTTTAAACTAACTTTAAGCTAAGTTTAAAATTTTTAAACGCACTAATAATCCCAAATTATTATTTTACTTATTAAGTAAAATATTTTTTATTAAAAATACATTGAAATTGATTATTGAGGGGTTTAGCTGGATCCTATGCGCATTTCACTGTTGCTAATGCAGATCATCAGGGAACCTTTACCCAAATTTCTTAGAACAACTAGAGTTATTATGTTATAAACTTTCATTTAAACAAATGAGAAGCCTAACAACAAATAAAAAAGTTGAAACAAGAACTCAATAATCAACATGTTTTTTTATTTTCTTACTTTACCATTGCTACATTGGCTGACTTTTTTTCAGCTTCAAATTGTAGTTGTAAGAGTATGTAAAAGAAAATAAATGTAAATAACAACAACAGCTATTAAAGAATAGAGTGTTGCCACACAAGTATTTTTGACCGGGTGCAGTCAAGTTAATAATTAGTGTTTTTATGGGAATTGTTAAAATTTAAGTTTAAAATTTGTAAACGCACTAATAATCCCAAATTATTATTTTACTTATTAAGTAAAATATTTTTTATTAAAAATACATTGAAATTGATTATTGAGGGGCTTAGCTGGATCCTATGCGCATTTCACTGTTGCTAATGCAGATCATCAGGGAACCTTTACCCAAATTTCTTAGAACAACTAGAGTTATTATGTTATAAACTTTCATTTAAACAAATGAAAAGCCTAACAACAAATAACAAAGTTGAAACAAGAACTCAATAATCAACATGTTTTTTTATTTTCTTACTTTACCATTGCTACATTGGCTAACTTTTTTTCAGCTTCAAATTGTAGTTGTAAGAGTATGTAAAAGAAAATAAATGTAAATAACAACAACAGCTATTAAAGAATAGAGTGTTGCCACACAAGTATTTTTGACCGGGTGCAGTCAAGTTAATAATTAGTGTTTTTATGGGAATTGTTAAAATTTAAGTTTAAAATTTGTAAACGCACTAATAATCCCAAATTATTATTTTACTTATTAAGTAAAATATTTTTTATTAAAAATACATTGAAATTGATTATTGAGGGGTTTAGCTGGATCCTATGCGCATTTCACTGTTGCTAATGCAGATCATCAGGGAACCTTTACCCAAATTTCTTAGAGCAACTAGAGTTATTATGTTATAAACTTTCATTTAAACAAATGAGAAGCCTAACAACAAATAACAAAGTTGAAACAAGAACTCAATAATCAACATGTTTTTTTATTTTCTTACTTTACCATTGCTACATTGGCTGACTTTTTTCAGCTTCAAATTGTAGTTGTAAGAGTATGTAAAAGAAAATAAATGTAAATAACAACAACAGCTATTAAAGAATAGAGTGTTGCCACACAAGTATTTTTGACCGGATGCAGTCAAGTTAATAATTAGTGTTTTTATGGGAATTGTTAAAATTTAAGTTTAAAATTTTTTAAACGCACTAATTATCCCAAATTATGATTTTACTTATTAATTAAAATATTTTTTTATTAAAAATACATTGAAATTGATTATTGAGGGGTTTAGCTGGATCCTATGCGCATTTCACTGTTGCTAATGCAGATCATCATGGAACCTTTACCCAAATTTCTTAGAACAACTAGAGTTATTATGTTATAAACTTTCATTTAAACAAGTGAGAAGCCTAACAACAAATAACAAAGTTGAAACAAGAACTCAATAATAAACATGTTTTTTTTATTTTCGTACTTTACCATTGCTACATTGGCTGACTTTTTTCAGCTTCAAATTGTAGTTGTAAGAGTATGTAAAAGAAAATAAATGTAAATAACAACAACAGCTATTAAAGAATAGAGTGTTGCCACACAAGTATTTTTGACCGGGTGCAGTCAAGTTAATAATTAGTGTTTTTATGGGAATTGTTAAAATTTAAGTTTAAAATTTTTAAACGCACTAATAATCCAAAACTTTTATTTTGGATTATTAAACCCCTCAATAATCAATTTCAATGTATTTTAAATAAAAAAATATTTTACTTAATAAGTAAAATAATAATTTGGGATTATTAGTGCGTTTAAAAAATTTTAAACTTAAATTTTAGCAATTCCCACTAACACTAATTAATGAAAAAATTTATTTTTCCAACCAAAAAAACTGAAATGAATACCTTTATTATTTAAATAACGAAAAAAGAAATAATTTACAAAGGAAAGAAAATAACATAATGAACAAGAATATGAAATTAATGTAACATGCTTGAAATAAAAAGTTTTTTCTATAAAATGTCCATACATAGGACAATTACACAAACAAATTATAAATAAATATAATCGTATCGACCTGCTAATTATAATTTTAGTTAAAAAATTCGATGTATATCTTTTCAACTAGTTTATTTTCATATTTTCACACACAAATTCAAAAATTCATATGTTTTTGTACAAATTTGGTTGTTCTCGCACCAATTTAAAATTTGAGTTGTTTTGACAGTTCTTGCGAGAAACTTTTCACAAAATATTGTTACAGAAACACTTTTTCTCACATCCTTCCAATAATTGCTGGAAATTTATTTAAATGACAGATAGTTCTCGCAAAGTAAATATACAGAAACACTTATCTGAGAAAGCCATTTTGTGTTTCAATTTACTCTGTTTTTGTTACGATTCCCTCGTTTCATGCGGGAAATTTTACGATGCGAGAGATACAGAAACGAGCTACTGTTTTCGATTTAATTGTAAGCAAGATGTTAAAAAATTTAACTTTTAAATTAAACTTTTTAAATTTAACATATAAAACATATATAAATTTAACAAATTAAAATTTTTTAGTTAATTTTTAGTTATTTTTCGAACTTCATTTGTTTCTATATTTATGATTTTATTTTAAGCAAATTCTGCCAAAAAGCATCTGAAAAGGGCACATCTCCCACTTTTGACAAATAGTTTTTTTCATATAAATGATTCGTAAATACTTCCCTGTGCTACTATTTTTGAAATGGGAACATTTCTTGCATTGTCGTCGTCGTGACATGAAAAAAAGGCCACAACTCTTAATGATATTTCGTGATAGCGTGAGAACTCGTGCTTGATTCTTAAAAATAGCTCCCACGCGATCACGCACGAGTAATTTTTTTAAGTCAAGCTTACACACTCAGGCGTAATTAATTATAAGTTTGATCACGATCACGCGTGACACGATCAAATCATGATATTTGCACATCTCTGCCAATGACGACCAACCCGCTGTATTGGAATGTGTCAATAAGAAAGCATGTAATGTTTCAAGGTGCGTGTAGCAGTCAGTGTGTCAGGGAGACCAGCTAAATCAGTAGGCGCTCAAGAGAGGTGCCAAAAGTTTTTTGAGAAGTTAATAAGAAACAATTCAAGTTATTGCCAGTTTACGTTTACAAATTAAAGTCTGATTTTATTCAACAATTCATTCTACTTATATACTATTTTTACAAATCTAAATTAGCCCTTCTAACTTACGTTTAATATATACAATTATGTGTTGTTTCTTTCTTTACTATGAAAATAGTAAGCATTATTTTAATAACCAATCAAAAACAGGGGATTTGGTAATAAGAAATTATATTGTGACTCAAAAGAATGTCACTCAATTATTACATTCAGCATTGTTACTGTTTTGGGCTGTGTTGCAATGCTTGTGCATTGAACTGATATTAAAGCAATGCAAGTAATTTCTGTTATAGTGCATTACTATAAATTTGGTACACTAGAGTATCATCGACAAAACCTCCAAACCACCAACAATATATCTAAAAGAAAAAAATTCTAACGTCCTTATTATAAAATTAATCTCGGCCATTGGTGAGAATGCATTTCACGTTATTCTACTAACACGTGCAAAAATTTTTTTTATATTCATACATATATTAATTTATTGTATCTTCAAAAATGAACTAACAATAAGTAATCAAATCTTAGATCTAACTACAATTATTAGGCCTGACCAGTATCGGACATAAACTTAGTGATAGTAATTAATAATACATAAATGTCGTATTAAACACAAAATTTTTTTCAATAAGTATCATTTGGAGTGCTGAGTGTAAGAGCCCTTGTGTCCCTCTTTTTTAAGCGGATGTGTCCAGTGAAGTTCAAGGTATTACGAACAAGTGGATTAGGATGTGACTCGAGTTTTGTTAAATATTTACCTGCGTAATTTCCAATTTCTTCAGTTACTAGTGGCATATTTAAATCACGATTTATATTTGAATTTTTGATGTACCATGGAGCACATGTTATCAAGCGTAAAATTTTGTTTGCAGTCTAGGCTGAGTGTTAAATTTCTGTCAATTTACCATTATAATATAAGCGGGTACGAAATGCAAATAGACAGTTGCTTAACCATAAAAACAAGCTAAAATGTTCTAATTAAATAAATGAAGATTTAATGTCAAATAAATATACTTCGGTATTTCATGAATATAAGTTTCATTTGATTTAACTTAGAGTCGATATCATGTTTCCATGTAAGCCTTCGATCAAGGTGTATACCAAGGTATTTCACTTGAGAATGTTGAGGAAAACTTTGATTGTTGATTCGAATGGGGGAACAAGTATCTCTTCTGAGGGTAAATGTTATATGGACACACTTTTGTTCATTTACTTTAATTCTCCATAAGTTCAACCATATTTCAAGCTGGGTAATGTGTCCTTGGAGATTGCGGGATGCCTCATCAGGGTTTTCGTGCATACTGGTACAGGCGGTATCATCTGCAAATGTAGAAGTGTGGATATTATTGTTCACAGTCATATCACAAGTATATATTAAATACAACATATTTTATTATGTAAATAGTATTAAACATTTTAAACTAAAAGTAAAGAGTGCCTCTCATAAATGCGGATATACGCGCAGATTTTCTGAAAAAGGTCAATATGTAGGGAAAATATATGTACATAGTTGTGTTCCATAAAAAAAAATCTTAAAGTAATTTTATTTTCCTAAATTGGTATTTTTGAATTTCATAAGAGTCTGTTTACTACGGCTGGAAAAATTATAAAAATATATTCAATTACTCTCGATATATTCCGATTATAGGGTGCAGTCAAAAAATATATAGAATGCGTTTAACTCATTTCTTTTTAGTCACACATTAGCTGTTTAGAACTGTTATGATTTCTAAAATTCTACCTAAATAGAAAACCAAAACGAAATTTGCAATATTATACAATAAGTATATGTACACTTTTCGCAATAAAAAATATTTCTCGTAATTATACGATATGTTTTCCATGTAAGTGTAGTTAATGCTAATAACAGGTAGCATTTAACGAATAACAAAACACATTTTTTAATAGATTTAAAAAAGCTTTTCGCGCATTACTTTACAGCAGCATTGGGAGGTGCATTGTCATTATGCTACTACTGGGTTATGTATAAGCTTATGAGCCTACTACGCCTATTTTGCTTTTGTGATTTTCAAAAATATTCATATTTGGGAATTCTCAAATAAGAGGTTTGTGACTGTTCAAAATATGTGGTTGAAGTCTACTGATGATTTGTTAAAGCAACAATGAAATGCATATAGACAACGCTGAACCACCAGCAAATAAATTTTATTTTAAAACATATATATTCATTATTATTAACTAATTAATTTCAAAAGATTCAAAATAGTTACATATGTATGTACCCTGTCGGAAATTTGGTTAATTTTAAACTAACTTTAAGCTAAGTTTAAAATTTTTAAACGCACTAATAATCCCAAATTATTATTTTACTTATTAAGTAAAATATTTTTTATTAAAAATACATTGAAATTGATTATTGAGGGGTTTAGCTGGATCCTATGCGCATTTCACTGTTGCTAATGCAGATCATCAGGGAACCTTTACCCAAATTTCTTAGAACAACTAGAGTTATTATGTTATAAACTTTCATTTAAACAAATGAGAAGCCTAACAACAAATAAAAAAGTTGAAACAAGAACTCAATAATCAACATGTTTTTTTATTTTCTTACTTTACCATTGCTACATTGGCTGACTTTTTTTCAGCTTCAAATTGTAGTTGTAAGAGTATGTAAAAGAAAATAAATGTAAATAACAACAACAGCTATTAAAGAATAGAGTGTTGCCACACAAGTATTTTTGACCGGGTGCAGTCAAGTTAATAATTAGTGTTTTTATGGGAATTGTTAAAATTTAAGTTTAAAATTTGTAAACGCACTAATAATCCCAAATTATTATTTTACTTATTAAGTAAAATATTTTTTATTAAAAATACATTGAAATTGATTATTGAGGGGCTTAGCTGGATCCTATGCGCATTTCACTGTTGCTAATGCAGATCATCAGGGAACCTTTACCCAAATTTCTTAGAACAACTAGAGTTATTATGTTATAAACTTTCATTTAAACAAATGAGAAGCCTAACAACAAATAAAAAAGTTGAAACAAGAACTCAATAATCAACATGTTTTTTTATTTTCTTACTTTACCATTGCTACATTGGCTGACTTTTTTTCAGCTTCAAATTGTAGTTGTAAGAGTATGTAAAAGAAAATAAATGTAAATAACAACAACAGCTATTAAAGAATAGAGTGTTGCCACACAAGTATTTTTGACCGGGTGCAGTCAAGTTAATAATTAGTGTTTTTATGGGAATTGTTAAAATTTAAGTTTAAAATTTGTAAACGCACTAATAATCCCAAATTATTATTTTACTTATTAAGTAAAATATTTTTTATTAAAAATACATTGAAATTGATTATTGAGGGGCTTAGCTGGATCCTATGCGCATTTCACTGTTGCTAATGCAGATCATCAGGGAACCTTTACCCAAATTTCTTAGAACAACTAGAGTTATTATGTTATAAACTTTCATTTAAACAAATGAAAAGCCTAACAACAAATAACAAAGTTGAAACAAGAACTCAATAATCAACATGTTTTTTTATTTTCTTACTTTACCATTGCTACATTGGCTAACTTTTTTTCAGCTTCAAATTGTAGTTGTAAGAGTATGTAAAAGAAAATAAATGTAAATAACAACAACAGCTATTAAAGAATAGAGTGTTGCCACACAAGTATTTTTGACCGGGTGCAGTCAAGTTAATAATTAGTGTTTTTATGGGAATTGTTAAAATTTAAGTTTAAAATTTGTAAACGCACTAATAATCCCAAATTATTATTTTACTTATTAAGTAAAATATTTTTTATTAAAAATACATTGAAATTGATTATTGAGGGGTTTAGCTGGATCCTATGCGCATTTCACTGTTGCTAATGCAGATCATCAGGGAACCTTTACCCAAATTTCTTAGAGCAACTAGAGTTATTATGTTATAAACTTTCATTTAAACAAATGAGAAGCCTAACAACAAATAACAAAGTTGAAACAAGAACTCAATAATCAACATGTTTTTTTATTTTCTTACTTTACCATTGCTACATTGGCTGACTTTTTTCAGCTTCAAATTGTAGTTGTAAGAGTATGTAAAAGAAAATAAATGTAAATAACAACAACAGCTATTAAAGAATAGAGTGTTGCCACACAAGTATTTTTGACCGGATGCAGTCAAGTTAATAATTAGTGTTTTTATGGAAATTGTTAAAATTTAAGTTTAAAATTTTTTAAACGCACTAATTATCCCAAATTATGATTTTACTTATTAATTAAAATATTTTTTTATTAAAAATACATTGAAATTGATTATTGAGGGGTTTAGCTGGATCCTATGCGCATTTCACTGTTGCTAATGCAGATCATCATGGAACCTTTACCCAAATTTCTTAGAACAACTAGAGTTATTATGTTATAAACTTTCATTTAAACAAGTGAGAAGCCTAACAACAAATAACAAAGTTGAAACAAGAACTCAATAATAAACATGTTTTTTTTATTTTCGTACTTTACCATTGCTACATTGGCTGACTTTTTTCAGCTTCAAATTGTAGTTGTAAGAGTATGTAAAAGAAAATAAATGTAAATAACAACAACAGCTATTAAAGAATAGAGTGTTGCCACACAAGTATTTTTGACCGGGTGCAGTCAAGTTAATAATTAGTGTTTTTATGGGAATTGTTAAAATTTAAGTTTAAAATTTTTAAACGCACTAATAATCCAAAACTTTTATTTTGGATTATTAAACCCCTCAATAATCAATTTCAATGTATTTTAAATAAAAAAATATTTTACTTAATAAGTAAAATAATAATTTGGGATTATTAGTGCGTTTAAAAAATTTTAAACTTAAATTTTAGCAATTCCCACTAACACTAATTAATGAAAAAATTTATTTTTCCAACCAAAAAAACTGAAATGAATACCTTTATTATTTAAATAACGAAAAAAGAAATAATTTGCAAAGGAAAGAAAATAACATAATGAACAAGAATATGAAATTAATGTAACATGCTTGAAATAAAAAGTTTTTTCTATAAAATGTCCATACATAGGACAATTACACAAACAAATTATAAATAAATATAATCGTATCGACCTGCTAATTATAATTTTAGTTAAAAAATTCGATGTATATCTTTTCAACTAGTTTATTTTCATATTTTCACACACAAATTCAAAAATTCATATGTTTTTGTACAAATTTGGTTGTTCTCGCACCAATTTAAAATTTGAGTTGTTTTGACAGTTCTTGCGAGAAACTTTTCACAAAATATTGTTACAGAAACACTTTTTCTCACATCCTTCCAATAATTGCTGGAAATTTATTTAAATGACAGATAGTTCTCGCAAAGTAAATATACAGAAACACTTATCTGAGAAAGCCATTTTGTGTTTCAATTTACTCTGTTTTTGTTACGATTCCCTCGTTTCATGCGGGAAATTTTACGATGCGAGAGATACAGAAACGAGCTACTGTTTTCGATTTAATTGTAAGCAAGATGTTAAAAAATTTAACTTTTAAATTAAACTTTTTAAATTTAACATATAAAACATATATAAATTTAACAAATTAAAATTTTTTAGTTAATTTTTAGTTATTTTTCGAACTTCATTTGTTTCTATATTTATGATTTTATTTTAAGCAAATTCTGCCAAAAAGCATCTGAAAAGGGCACATCTCCCACTTTTGACAAATAGTTTTTTTCATATAAATGATTCGTAAATACTTCCCTGTGCTACTATTTTTGAAATGGGAACATTTCTTGCATTGTCGTCGTCGTGACATGAAAAAAAGGCCACAACTCTTAATGATATTTCGTGATAGCGTGAGAACTCGTGCTTGATTCTTAAAAATAGCTCCCACGCGATCACGCACGAGTAATTTTTTTAAGTCAAGCTTACGCACTCAGGCGTAATTAATTATAAATTTGATCACGATCACGCGTAAATCACGCGTGACACGATCAAATCATGATATTTGCACATCTCTGCCAATGACGACCAACCCGCTGTATTGGAATGTGTCAATAAGAAAGCATGTAATGTTTCAAGGTGCGTGTAGCAGTCAGTGTGTCAGGGAGACCAGCTAAATCAGTAGGCGCTCAAGAGAGGTGCCAAAAGTTTTTTGAGAAGTTAATAAGAAACAATTCAAGTTATTGCCAGTTTACGTTTACAAATTAAAGTCTGATTTTATTCAACAATTCATTCTACTTATATACTATTTTTACAAATCTAAATTAGCCCTTCTAACTTACGTTTAATATATACAATTATGTGTTGTTTCTTTCTTTACTATGAAAATAGTAAGCATTATTTTAATAACCAATCAAAAACAGGGGATTTGGTAATAAGAAATTATATTGTGACTCAAAAGAATGTCACTCAATTATTACATTCAGCATTGTTACTGTTTTGGGCTGTGTTGCAATGCTTGTGCATTGAACTGATATTAAAGCAATGCAAGTAATTTCTGTTATAGTGCATTACTATAAATTTGGTACACTAGAGTATCATCGACAAAACCTCCAAACCACCAACAATATATCTAAAAGAAAAAAATTCTAACGTCCTTATTATAAAATTAATCTCGGCCATTGGTGAGAATGCATTTCACGTTATTCTACTAACACGTGCAAAAATTTTTTTATATTCATACATATATTAATTTATTGTATCTTCAAAAATGAACTAACAATAAGTAATCAAATCTTAGATCTAACTACAATTATTAGGCCTGACCAGTATCGGACATAAACTTAGTGATAGTAATTAATAATACATAAATGTCGTATTAAACACAAAATTTTTTCAATAAGTATCATTTGGAGTGCTGAGTGTAAGAGCCCTTGTGTCCCTCTTTTTTAAGCGGATGTGTCCAGTGAAGTTCAAGGTATTACGAACAAGTGGATTAGGATGTGACTCGAGTTTTGTTAAATATTTACCTGCGTAATTTCCAATTTCTTCAGTTACTAGTGGCATATTTAAATCACGATTTATATTTGAATTTTTGATGTACCATGGAGCACATGTTATCAAGCGTAAAATTTTGTTTGCAGTCTAGGCTGAGTGTTAAATTTCTGTCAATTAACCATTATAATATAAGCGGGTACGAAATGCAAATAGACAGTTGCTTAACCATAAAAACAAGCTAAAATGTTCTAATTAAATAAATGAAGATTTAATGTCAAATAAATATACTTCGGTATTTCATGAATATAAGTTTCATTTGATTTAACTTAGAGTCGATATCATGTTTCCATGTAAGCCTTCGATCAAGGTGTATACCAAGGTATTTCACTTGAGAATGTTGAGGAAAACTTTGATTGTTGATTCGAATGGGGGAACAAGTATCTCTTCTGAGGGTAAATGTTATATGGACACACTTTTGTTCATTTACTTTAATTCTCCATAAGTTCAACCATATTTCAAGCTGGGTAATGTGTCCTTGGAGATTGCGGGATGCCTCATCAGGGTTTTCGTGCATACTGGTACAGGCGGTATCATCTGCAAATGTAGAAGTGTGGATATTATTGTTCACAGTCATATCACAAGTATATATTAAATACAACTGGCCCCAAACTACTACCCTATGGCACACCAGAAAATATAGACTCGGGCACACTCGTGAACACTCCTTCCACAAAATGAACTTCCTATGAATAATATAACTTTCCAAAAGCTTTGTATGTTTATGGCAGATATGTCTTTAATTTTAAAACTAGACCTTCGTGCCATACTTTATCAAATGCCTGAGAAACATCAACAACGAGAGCGGAACAATACTTCTTTTCTTCAAATGTTCTTACAACTTGGACCAATCTATGCGTTTGTTCAATGGTGCTATGCTGACTTCTAAAACCAAATTGATGGTCCGGGATGCACCCATTATCAGCTAAAATCTTGGACAATTTAGGCATGAGCAGCTTTTCGAAATGCTTTGAGATTATTGATAGTAAGCTTATAGGCCTATATGACTCAGCCTTGGTAAGATCTTTGCCCGGCTTCGGAATCATTTTGGTCTTGGCAAGTTTCCAGTTATGTAGAAGATACTGTATTCGTAAAATGGCATTAAAAATAAATAGTAGGACTCTTATTCTTATCTTGTTACTAATGCCATCAATACCTGGAGCATTCTTCGCGTTAAGTTCAGCAATTATTTTTTGTACTTTACACATCTTAACCCTTAAAGGACGAGGGTGTGTAGTTTACTCGGTAAATCAGCAGCACCCGTATATGAATTGGGAGTGAATACAGATTTTAAATACTCAGCAAAGTTACCCTTCTCACTATCTTTTCTTGCTCAGCCTCCGGTCGAAGTGCGCAGTGGTGATTTAAGATCAACGGGTCTTTTAAGATTTCTAGTAGCGCAGCATAAAGAGTAATTAGATGATAACTTGACATCGAGACCTTCTAAATATTTTTCCAGTAATGTAGTGTTTTCTGACGAATTCAGCTCTTTGTGTCGTTTAGTGGTAACATTGACGAATCTAAAATTCAAATATACGAAGATTTCCACAAAATAGTAACAGAATTCGAAAAAAATAAAACAAGTTCTTATACGTATCAGCTTAAGAGTGCTAAAGATCTGCAGATAGTATTGAAGGGCCATGTTAATTCCGAAGAAGTAAAAGATGGACCTGTCATACAAGGATTTAAGGTAACCTTATTTATTAATATAATAGATCCCCCAGCCTCTATTTCATGTTGAACTGGAGACGGAATGATGTACAGTTAAAAAAAAATTTAACACATCCTCTTATACCGAAAAATCACAGTTAAAGAACCGCAGAAGCCTTCAAGTCCCGTACAGTGCAATAATTGCCAAAAATACGGCCATACAAAAACTTACTGCATTTTACCTACAGTTTGTGTTATCTGCTGTGAATTTGACGGTACTGCTAGTTGTACTAAACCAAAAGATGAAGCAGAAAAAAAGTTAGTAATTGTGGAGGTAATAACACTATAAAGGGTGTCCTGTATATTCTTTCGTTACACATATTATGGGACAAAAACCTAAATTAGCTTCAGGTCAATTAGCAAACGCTTACTCCGCCACTTGTGCAGAAATAAGCCAACTTCACGTGCATCGCATGCCGATGCTGCTAACACTAATGCTAAAAATTCAACAAATAATTCAACAAATACAAACTTAAGCTTGAATTTTAAATGCCTTGAATCTACTATTGGTAATCTGGTGCAAACTATAACGCCATGAAAGTCTTAAAATTTGTTTCTGGAACGCAAACAGCATTCACCAACACATAAATGAACTTGAGCACTTCCTCACGGAAAAAATATTGATATAATGATGGTCTCTGAGACTCATTTGACTTCGAGAAGTTTCTTTAAAGTAAATGGCTACACTATATATGATACAAAGGACCCTAGAGGAAGAGCATGCGGTGGATAACCAATTCTCAAGACTCAAGCACTATATTCCTGACAATATATGTGAAGAGCACCTAGAAGCAACAAAGTTACTCCCTTCCAGATTTTCAATCACTGATGATCAATACTAGGATTTATACAAATCTTTTGGACGTTGTTCTGTAGCAGCTGGCCAGTACAATGCAAAAGATACGTTCTGGGGTTCGCGTCGTATAACACCCCAAGGTAGTGCGTTGTTCAACCCAATTTCAAAAATGGGCTTGGACGTCATTTCGAGTGTGAAGCCCACCTACTGGCCTACATAAAAGATACAAAAAATTCCGAATATTATAGATTTTGGCGTCATGAAAAATATCCCAAGGGATTTAATTTATGTTGAAGCTTCTCTAGATCTCTCCTCCGATTACTCTCTTACTATTGTTACAAAATGTAACCCAGTAAGAAGTGACTTACCTCACCCATACGTGAAGATGATCAATCGTGTTAATTGACTGTGGTTCAAAAACTATCTCAGTAGTCATTGTACGGAAAACATTAAGCTAAGAACATCTGATGATATTGAATTTAACATATTCAATCTTAACGAAAATATTAAACAGGCTGCTGAGCATGCCACTACCTCGCATCTGCAAACTGGGTTTCATAGAATTTATTCTACGGATATTCAACGTCTCGTTTGTGAAAAGAAGAGCTAGAAGGGAATGGCAACAGCAAATATCACCAAAACAAAAATTCAGACATAAGGAGTGCACTAAAAAACTGCAAGAGTTGCTGGCATCTAAAAAAACTGAATTTCTTGAAAATTATCTGGATGGACTCGATGTCACACCAACATCTAATTACTCATCGTGGCGCGCTGTTAAATAGCTGAAAACATCCGTTGAGTTTAATCCAACTCTTCGCAGATCTACCGGAGGTTGGGCAAGATTCGATACTGAAAAAGGTAACATATTTGTTTAGCATTTAAAATACGTATTTACCCCAAACACATGTACTGGTGTTGCTTATTTGCCGATTGTAGTTGCTCTATCCCCTCGACGCTTAAAGTTTAGGATGCGTGATATACAAAAACTAATTGCTGAATAAAATCCGAAGATAGCTGCAGGTAATTATGGAATTAGTAACCAGATGCTGATGAAGTTGCCTCGTATTGCAATTGAAGTCCTGTTACTAAACCTTTGACACGGGAATTAATTCTAGCCATTGAAAAATATTATATATGGTTTTTATTGCTTAAAGATGATTCAAAAAACATGTGGAAAAAATTCGGGAATGCTTTCTTAAAAATTGGGTGAGAGAAGACTCTAAAATTCACAAACAACAACGAAGTAACATTTGCGCGGAGCGTGGAATCAAACTTGTGCAAGTTATTTTTCAACTTTGCAAAACAACACACACTTTAAACTGAAAGTTTATTTCCTTCAACAAAGATAATTTGTAGTATCGGAAGTTAATATATAGTACATAACTAACTATGTATGGTATTTAAAAAATAGAAATTCAAATATTATTTTATCGTATGCCGATGCTGCTAAGACAAGCTCTATTTCCACACAAAATGTTGCACGGCCAAATACTTCAACAAATACAAACTCAGGCTGTAATTTTAATCGCCTTGAAGCTACTATTGAAAATCTGGTGCAAACTATAAACAATTTTACAACAAGTATGACTAGCATGATGCAAGAAATGCTGAGAATGCAGAATACTCTGCTTCAAGCATTAGTTAACAAGCCATGAACACGTTAAAAATATGTTTCTGGAACGCAAACGGCATTCGTCAACATAAAAACGAACTTGAGCACTTCCTCATGGAAAACAATATTGATATAATGTTGGTCTCTGAGAGTCATTTGACTGTGAGAAGCCTCTGTACAATTAATGGCTACACCTTATACGATTCAAAGGACCCGAGAGGAAGAGCATGCGGTGGATCGGCAATTCTGATAAAGTCAAGACTCAAGCACTATATTCTGGACAACATTTGTGAAGAACATCTACAAGCAACAAATATTTGTATCGAAAATTTTTGCTCAAATTTTGTCATATCATTAATTTACTCCCCTCCTAGGTTCGCAATTCCTGAGGATCAATACGAGGATTTCTACAAATCTCTTGGCCCTTGCTTTGTAGCAGGTGGCGACTACAATGCAAAATATACGTTCTGGGGTTCGCGTCTTATTACACCTAGAGGTCGGGCATTCTTCAACACAATTTCAAAAATGGGCTTGGACGTCATTTCGAGTGGGGAGCCCACTTACTGGCCTACGGACATACAAAAAATTCCGGATGTTATAGATTTTGGAGTCATGAAAAATATTTCTAGGGAATTAGTTCATGTTGAAGCGTCTCAAGATCTCTCCTCCGATCACTCTATCACGATCGTTACAATTTTTAGCCCACTAAGAAGTGACTTACCTTACCCATATGAGAAGACGTGTTAATTGGCTGGGGTTCAGAAAATATCTCACTACTCATTGTACGGAAAACATTACGCTAAGAACATCCGAAGATATTGAATTTAACATTGGCAATCTTATCAAAAATATAAAAGAGGCTGCTGAACATGCGACTACCTCCTACCCGAAGACTGGATTTAACAGAATTTATTCTACGGATATTGAACGTCTTGTAAGTGAAAAAAGAAGAGCTAGAAGGGAATGGCAACAGCACAGATCGCCCCAACATAAAATGAGATTTAAAGAGTGCACTAAACGACTCCAAGACTTGCTTGCATTTGAAAAAACTGCATCTTTTAAAAACTAGCTGGAAGGTCGTGATGCCATACCAGCATCTAATTACTCTTTGTGGCGCGCTGCTAGAAAGCTTAAAACACCTGTTGCGTTTAAACCACCTCTGCGTACATATACAAGGGGTTGGGCAAGAAGCGATACTGAAAAAGGTACAATATTTGCTGAGCATTTAAAATCAGTATTTACCCCTAACGCATGTACTTTTGTTATTGATTTGCCGAATATAGTGGCGCTACCCCCTCGACCCATAAAATTTAGAACGTGTGATGTACAAAAACTAATTGCTGAACTTAACCCGAAGAAAGCTCCGGGTATTGATGGAATTAGTAACCAGATGCTAATAAAGTTGCCTCGTATTGCAATTAGAATCCTGTTATTTATTTTTAACGCCATTTTACGACTGGAGTATTATCCAAATAGCTGGAAGCTTGCCAAAGTTAAAATGATTCCAAAGCCGGGCAAAGATCTTACCAAGGCTGCATCATACTGGCCAATAAGTCTTCTGTCAACAATGTCAAAACTTCTCGAAAAACTGCTCATGACAAAATTGTCCCCAATTCTAGTTAGTAGTGGGTGCATACCGGACCATCAATTTGGTTTTAGAAGTCAACATAGCACTATCGATCAAACTCATAGATTGGTTCAATTTATAAGAAGAACATTTGAAGAAAAGAAGTATTGTTCTGCGCTGTTTATCGACGTTTCTCAGGCATTTGATAAAGTGTGGCATGAAGGTCTTATTTTAAAATTGAAATCATATTTACCAATAAATTTTCTGAAACTCTTAGAAAGTTATATTACTACCCGGAAGTTTACAGTTGTGGAAGGAGACTTCATGAGTGTGCCTGAATCTATATCATCCGGTGTGCCACAGGGGATCATACTGGGGCCAGTTTTGTATTTGATTTACACTTGTGATATGCCTTTGAGCAGCAATGTCCATACATCTACGTTTGCCGATGATACAGCCTGCCTTAGTATGCACGAAAACCCTCACGAGGCTTCCCGATATCTACAAGAACATATTACACAACTGGAACTATGGTTAAATTTATGGAGAATCAAAGTAAACGAGCAAAAGTGTGTCCAGGTAACATTTACCCTGCGAACAGATACTTGTTCGCCAATTCGAATCAAATACCTTGGTATACACTTTGATCGACGGCTTACATGGAAGCCCCATATTGACTCAAAGCTAACACAAAAGAAACTGAAATTAACTCAGATACATTGGCTGATTGGTAGAAATTCAACACTCAGTCTAGATTGTAAACTTTTAATATACAAGTCGATTTTGAAACCAATATGGTGCTATGGAATACAGTTATGGGGCACTGCTTCAGCTTCTAATGTCGAGAGAATCCAACGAAGGCAAAACAAAATTTTAAGACTAATAACATCGGCTCCATGGTATATTAAAAATTCAAATATACATCGTGATTTAAATATGCCACTAGTGACTGAAGAAATCGCAAAATACGCAGGCAAATACATAACAAAACTCGAGACCCATCCTAATCCCCTTGCTCGTAATATCTTGAACTTTACTGGACACATCCGCCTAAAAAAGAGGGATACAATTGCTCTTATACTCAACACTCCAGATGGGACTGCTTGAAAATACTTTTTACTTTTTTTTCTTCCTTTTGATTATCACTACTTATGTATTATTAATAACTTTCACTAAGTTTATGTCCGACACTGGTCGGGCCTAATTAATTACACTGTGCTACAAAAGTTGAGAAAAAAAATATTCAGGGATTCTAATGTACCAATTCTGTTTTGTTGGAGTCCATGGATGACGAAAATATCGTTGGTTTTTTTAGGTCACTTCATAAAGTGATTTTATAACGGTAAATGTAGTGAAAAACGGGGTTTCTTAGCTTTTCAGTTTCAAACAGTTGTAACTTCTTTGTTTTCCAACTGATTTCTTTTAACTTTTTGTTGGTTAAAAGGCTCGAATATTATCTTTCAATAAAGATATATTTTTTGTAAATCGACTAAGAAATGGCTAAGTTATAGTCGTTGAAGTGTACAAAAAATCCATTAAAAAGTATTCTTTTGTAACTCATAAGCAACTTATAGCCTGAGGAAAACAAAATAATACTTTTTTAATTGGTTTTTTGTACACTTCAACGACTGTAACTTAGCCATTTCTTAGTCGATTTACAAAAAATATATCTTTATTGAAAGATAATATTCAATTCTTTTCACCAACGAAAAGTTAAAAGAAATCCGTTGGGAAACAAAGAAGTTACAATTGAAAATCTAAGAAACCCCGTTTTTCACTACATTTACCGTTATAAAATCAGTTTATGAAGTGACCAAAAAAAACCAACGGTATTTTCGTCATCCATGGACTCCAACAAAATAGAATTGGTACATTAGAATCCCTGAATATTTTTTGTGTATCACAGTGTTATTATTAGATTTAAGATTTGAATACGTATTGTTAGTTCATATTTAAAGATTCAATAAATAAATATATGTATTAAAAAAAAATATATAATTTTTTGGAAGCTTTAAAAAAAAACGGTTTTGGGGGGAGGTTTTTTATCAAATCAACATCCACCCAGAGGTGAATTTTTGTTGAGCAAATCGCGCATTGTCATATCCAGTGCTTCCACAGACGTCTTGTTTGAAATGGTAGCTTCGTCCTAGACTATTAATGAGCAGTCACGCATCAATTTTCCTATATTACTCTGCTTAGAAATACTACAGACGCTGTTATTGTCATCGGTGGCGATTTTCAGCGGGAGTTGAATGTAGATTGGGCGGTTCGGCCTCCTTCCAAAAGCGTAGCGGCAATGCCGGATAACGCAACTGCTAATGGAATTTTTTCGATAGATCTCACCTTTTTTTAAAGCTTAGCTGTGCAAAGGATGTAGGGCATTTTACAATATGCTGTAACATTCTATATGAAATCAAAAATGTATTTAAGGTATTTAATTAGATAAAGATTAATGATGTACTGGTTAAAATCGCTTCGAAAATTAGCCATTATTTGTCGTAAAAAGTAAATGACAAAATAATTCTGGCAAAAAAACTGACTCCAATACTAAGAATCAATCCAAAAGATTACAAAACGGACGCAAGTATGAAAATGATATTGAAACAAAAAGAAAAGAATTTTAAAAATGAATCCATAAATAGAGAAGTTATGTAATCATCAATAATTTTTTTTGGTGGGGGGAGGGGGGCGGGGGCTTAAAATATCCCAACGAAATTTATTCTAACTTAAAGCAAAATTTTTTCAAACCAAAAAAGAATTTTGAAATCGGTTTACCAATAGCAGAGTTATGTAATAGGGGAGGAAATTTTCCCTGCAGATTTAAAAAAAAAATTATCGGACCTAACTGCAGGCACACCCTTTCAAACAAAAAAAAAAATTCGAAAAATCGGTTTAAAAATGACCAAGTTAGGCGTGTACGAACATTAAAAAAAAGTAACAAAAAATACACACGAATTGATAACCTCCTTCTTTATTGAAGTCGGTTAAAAATGTTATTGTGTGATATCCATAAGAGATAGACATATACCATAGCGGATTCTTCTGTAAACCTTTTCAATGTGTACAATACTTAGCACATTATTTGGATAAATCTCGTAGGGTTCAGCCTGTGTTTGCAATTTAAGCGGAAAAAAATTTAATTATTTAATGGATGTTATTGTACATATAAACCTTTCTCTTCAATCACTCTATCTATTAAAAAAAACGCATCAAAATCCGTTGCGTAGTTTTAAAGATTTAAGCATACATGGGGATATGGGGACATAAAAAGTTTTGTATTTATATATTTTTTGTAATTTCGTTTTAACAATATTAAAGGTACATTCAGAATGTTTTTTTTATACAATATTGAAATAAGAAACTAATATATAATTTCTAAGAAAAACTGATTTACAATTGAAGAGTGTTTACAAAACAAAGTATTTCAATACCCTCTCTCACTCTGATAATTGCAATTTACTTCTAAAAATTTGGTAATTTACAATTTCTAATACTTTTGTACAAATATCTGCAAGTTGATCATTTGTTGTAATATATTCTACATTTATATTACCTTGAGTTATATGATCTCGAATGAAATGGTATTTAATATCGATATGCTTGGATCTCTTGCATTCGGTATTTCTCGACATAAAAATGCATCCTTGGTTATCTTCGTATATTGGAACTGAATAGTTACTATTTAAAATCCTCAAATCATCCAAAACTCCTTTGAGCCATATAGCTTCAGATGTAGCAGCACTAAGAGATATGTACTCTGCTTCAGAAGACGACGTAGCTACTGTTGCTTGTTTTTTACTTGACCAAGAAATAGTATTTCCATAAATTTGAAAAATGTATCCACTCACTGATTTTCTATCCACATGATCAGATCCCCAATCTGCATCTGCATACCCTATTAAAGGTTTGGTATTACTATTTCTTATTACTTGTAATTTCATATGTTTTGTTCCACTAACGTATCGTAGTATTCGTTTGAGCATTTTCCAATTAGCTTCAGAAGGGGCTTGTTGATAACGACCCATATATCCAATATGGAAACATATATCAGGACGCACACAAAGCATTACATACATTAAGCTTCCCAATAACTCACGATATGGTTTATTAGTGATTTCAGACTTTGGTACCTCAGACAATTTTTCCATTGGCGTTCTAGCAAGTTTACATTGCTCCATATAAAATTTTCGTAAAATTTTATCGATATTTGATTCTTGAGATAGTTCCATTATGCCGTTGTCACGATTATACTGAATTTTTATTCCTAAGAAGAACTTTAGCTCTCCACAATCTGTCATTTCAAATCTTTTTGACAATTGGAGTTCCAAAGCATTTATATTATCAAAATCTCTGCCTGAAATAAGTATATCATCGACATAAAGTATTAAGTATATTGTACTATAACCTGTATCTCGTACATATAAGCAGTAGTCATGATTTGATCTCGTGAAGCCAATTTCAATCAAGTAATTTTCTCATTCCAACACCTTGGACTTTGTTTCAAACCATAAAGTGACTTATTCAATTTATAAACACAATCATCTTTAATCTTTACTCCATTTGGTGCATGCATGTAAATATTTTCTTTCAGATCACCGTGAAGAAACGCGGTTTTCACATCCATTTGATGAAAATAAAATTTCATTTGAACTCCAACAGCTAATACAGTTCTAATTCTTGTTAGCTTAGCAACAGGTGCAAAAGTTTCTTCATAATCTATTCCATATTTCTGTAGAAATCCTTTTGCTACCAACTTTGCTTTATATCTTGAGAGATCTCCATTTTCATTTTTCTTGATTCGAAATACCCATTTTGATGTTAATAGTTTCATATTTTTAGGTTTTTCAACTATGTTCCACACATTATTATCTTTCATTGATTTTAGCTCTTCATTTATAGCTTCCATCCATTTATTGTTGTCTTTACGACCTGCTATTTCATCAAAGCTTCTTGGAACATCATCGATAGGCTGTTCATGTATTTCTGCACTGTAACTTGTGAAATAGTCTGTAAATAATTTGGGAATTAAGCCTCGACTACTCCGTCTTAATGCCGGCGTATTATTGACAGTATCTCCTGATACATTTTCACTATCATGTGAAGAAAAAACTTCAATATCATTACTACTTTCTGATATATTGCTACTATCATGTAAAGCTAAATCTTCAGGCCGAATTCTAGATGACTCATCTATCTAGGTTTTTTATCAAAATTTATCTCAAAAAACTGTTTTCTTGATATACACATCAGTGGCCACCCCGTCGTGATAGCTATTTTTTTTTTGTTATACACCTAATGTACATACAATATAATGTACATACAATGCAAATGAAATCCTCTACGACCGCACTATATGGGAGCATGTTGCAATCATACCATTTCTCCGAAAAATGGGCCACATAGTCCAATAATATCTGCAGGGATGATACAACCAATACAACAATTTCATCCGAATAATGTAAGGCATCTACGTCCACACACACATACGCTGATACTTGCATTTGAGGTAAACAGCTTTGAAAGGTCTTATAGTATGTTCACACGGACAGCAATTATCGAGGTTCGCTCTCCCATTCACGGTTCGCGGTCGAATCTTGATTGAATCAACATGGTTCGCCATACAAATTTTTGAGAGCGAACCAACTTGGTTCATTTTGAACCTAGCTGCGAACCATGAAGAAATTGCTATCATCGCTAGTTTTGATAACAAATTATCGCTAATTTATCTGAACTAGCTATCAAAACAAAATGAGTACATACATACACATACACATTTTTAAACAAAAAACACACAAAAAATGATTGCGAGTATGAATTAATAATATTAGAACACATTTTATTAATTATTTTTGCTTAATTTGTTTATCTACTGTAAAAAAGCAAATAACACAGAATATAAAACGCGTATCAACTATTCACGTATATATGTATGCATGTATGTATATACATGAAAGCAGTGACGCCAACTTTTGATACTCAAAGCGCATAAAAATTGTTTGAAAAAGCGCTAAATTGAAAAAATATACATTTAGCGTAAAATAAAGTAAATTTTTTTGAATAAGCGCCAAAAAGAACTAGTTTTAAAATGTTTCTGTTTCAAATCAAATCATCAAAAAAATTTGTTAAGTAATTTATTAAAAATTAATATGTACCCATCATAAGATCAAATATAATTTATGTGCGAACATAAGTACATTAGATCGAGATATTACATTTCATATTACATTTTAATAAGGTAGATATAAATAGTGTACCTAGAAGTATATATGCATATGTATGTATCCATGTTTACATAAGTACATATATACAAAATTTCAATATTTTGCTCTTTCAAAAACATACATTATCCTGTTTTTAGGCTATACTGAATATCTTTCAAATCACAAAAAATTCGAAGAAATAGAAGATTATTCTATATTATTCTTCTTGTTTAAATTGGTAAACTAACAAAATAAAATGAGTTAAAAGTCGATATTGTTAAATTAAAGGAAGACAAAGTTCAAAGACTAAAATCTAGCCATATTGAACAAAAAGTAAAAAGGGGCTAAAGGGCTGAAACCAAATTCGATCGAAATAATTTCATTTCCGTAATTAGGTTCTGCAGAAAACAAAAAACGAAGAATTTGCTCGATGAATAATACTCGGAATTGTAATTTTCTCTATGTGAAAGTACAAAAATCTGTTTGAAACAACTTTATTTCAACAAAGAAAAATTTTTTCAACCATTTATTTAAAATATGTTTGTTTTATTTAATTTTTTTACATATTTAAGATATTTTCTCAAGTCTTAAAGAAAAAATGCATCATCATAAAAACTGAAATATTCTATTCCTTCAAATGAAATTAAATAAAAAAAATAAAAAAGACCGCTCTGGGCATCCAAAATTGCAGTTATTGCAATTGCAGACAATGAATGTATAATTTTTTTAATTTGGTTCATTTCAATAAAAAAAATTTATCCTTTGGTATTTTGTTGGGTTTTTTGTTCCCCAATATTGCCACATTTAAATTGAAAACAATGGAATTGACGTTTTTTCGGAATGAACAAATCGATCGAAATCTGAAGAAGGTAAAACAAAGTCGATCGAAATGAAAATTTGTAATCAAAACAATTTCGATGGATTTCTGTGACAGGCCTGATAATTATAAAAATTGCTAGATTTTCGTGTATTTGCCGCGTTTTGAGTGACTGAAAACAGATTAAATCCAGCACGAAAAGTTCTAAGTTGGCATCACTGCATCAAAAATATTTGTCAAAATGAACCACGAATGTGTCGTCTGAACACCAGGGTTCGCAATCGTGGTTCAGAGAGCGAACCAAGTGGTTCATGTTGCCGTCTGAACATAGCATTAGATTTGTTCCTGATTCTTTGCAAATTAAGAGCAAGCATTGCTGTCGCCGCGATCTAATTGGCTGTTTTTGTTGGCACTTATCAACTCTAACTGAGTTTGGCGACCACTATTGTGAAATTATGTACTCTTTGTTGATATTTGTCTATTAAATTGTACTTTGATCATACTGGAAGCGTAAATACACCGAAAGCGTATAAATAGAACGCGAAATACATCATACAGGTAGTTTTTTTTTACAAAAAGTCTTCTAATAAAATGTTTAATAACTCAGTCAATTTCGAGGGAATTTTTCAAATAAATTATCACCCTTATCGTGTTTGGCGTAGGCGTATTTCGACGACTGGCGTATTTGTAGTCGATTTTTTATTATAGTGGTATCGTGTAAAATTTTCGCCTAAAGCTATTTTGTAAAAGAGGAATATTGTAATAGATGGCTCTATTTTATTTGATTATAAAACATCCTGTTATGACAATTGTCAAAAAGATCCCCTGTCGTAGAAGGTTCATAACAATAAATAAATTAATTATTTGTTAATTTTTGAAAATAGTTCGTTTTTATAATTAATAATATTAAGTGTGGGCTTTAATTTATCCTCTAAAGAGGTAGAAATGTGTGATAAAAAAAAATTTAATCTTTTAAGAAAACAATATACATACATACATACATATTTTTCCTATCAAACAGAAAGTAAGTTTACATTTGTTTTTTTTTAATTTAGTACATACAAAAATACTTTTTCCCAGATTCCTTACTTATATTAGATTAAATAAGAATGGTTTTAATTATGGATTAAAAAAATATCATCCAAAATAAAAAACGCCCAAAGAAGAACTGGTCTATCAAAATTGTTGAAACTAACAGCAAAAATAAGGATACTTGCCGAGGGCAGTTACCAAAAAAGTGCTGGATATGACATTTTGGTAAATATTTATCAGTCCTTGGTGAGTGATGCGTTTCACGGATGTATTGAAGCCATGTATAGTGAGCTTTGTCCGAGATGAATTTCCCAAACTTTCATCCAACCCTCATCATTGCGGGATGGAGGTCCAATACTATTTAAATCAGAGCCCACCAAACGTAACTGAGCGCTTTTGTGCGCATGTGTATGTTCTTTCTGCTTTTTATGTGTGTTTGTTGTTCTTTTTGCAGTTCGAGTCATCATCATCACACACACTTTGTCCGAAGTAGCTGACGAAACAGCCAAACACACAACATCACACATACTTTGTACGAAGTATACATGTGTCACCAAAACGTCGACTGCGCAAGCCCATGGGCTTGCAAATGAAATTTTGAGTGGCTATGATTTAAATCATCAGCAATTTCGTTCCATTCTTGTTTCACGTTTATTTTATTTAAACTAAAGTTATTTTTATATCAAAATGTATTTTATAAACGACAAAATTAACAAAATATGCAAATAATTTTTTGATTTTGTTTATTTTTTCTTTAATGGCGGTAACAAAAATCTTAACGACTGTTTTCGCCACTTTTGACAGGCAAAACCGCCAAACGTGGTACTATTTAATCGACTTGTTTGTAATAGATTTCATAAAAGTGTCGCATTTACTGGCGTTTTTGCCAACCACGATACCATTTCATAAAAACGTCTAATTTTCGCCACGAAAACGCCAACCAAGATAAGGGTGTATATTTTATAAATAACTAGCGGCCCGCTCCGGCTTCGCGCGGGTATAAAATATATAGCCTATGTTATTCAATGAAAAAATTATTAAAATCGATCCAGTAGTTTTGATTTATTCATTACTGCCCGTGGCGCGCACGCGTTAAATTTAGGGTAAAACAATTCTTCTTTCCCTAAACCATGAAGATTTCCTGCTATCTTTGGAATATCTAAATTCATACACTACATTTTTACTCATTTACTTTTTACGTTTTTACCTATTTATTTTATTTTTACTACAATTAACGTATTACAACGTTAACAGCTTTCTTGTCATTAGACAATACAAACATGTTTTCTCTAGAGGTTACTCTTGAAAGAACAACATACAGTTGGCCATGTGAAAAGCAGTCAACGCTAAAATCTAAGCCTGCAACGTTGAAGGTTTGACCCTGCAATTTATTAATGGTCATTGCAAAAGATGTATTTACCGGAAAGTGTAAACGTTTAAATTGGAAGGGTAAATCCGATGGTATCGGAGCGATTCGGGGAATCAATACATCTTCTCCGGTAACACATCCTGTGAGTATTTTGCACTCTATTATGAAAGTTTTCAGTGATTTTACCAGCAAACGCGTGCCATTGCAAAGTTTAGGTAGATTCAGGTTTCTTAATAAAATAACAGCACAACCTACTTTCAACACCATTTTGTGAGGAGGGAGTCCAGACGGGTTCAAAGAGTTTAGAAATTCTGTAGAAAAATGAACAGCTTCTTCGAAATCGAGAACAGTATTAACCGAGTAGTATATATTCGACGGCGCATCAATCTTTGAACGAATCAATTTATTTACGAAATGTACTTGTTCGTTAGTTGGTGACAGAATCGCTCATTCTTTAAACCAAGATATTGTCTTATAACTTATGTTATCAATGTCAAGATAGACATTAGTGACTAACTCTTGGATGTTGTCTATCAAAAGACAAAGGTTTTCTAGGTTAATCCTTCCCTAACTTTGTGTTAACTCTCCATTGCCAACTTTTAGCAGGATCTCTGGAAATAGCCTGTTCTCAGGCGAAGATGACGAAACCCTCATATTAGTTTTAAGCTCTAATTTTTGGACATGTCGCGTAAGGTTGGATCTTTTTAAGGAAGCATTTACTTCGTCAGCACGTGTTCCTCGAGTCACAACTGGTAGAATTTGACGGAAATCTCCTGAGAACAGAATTGTACATCCACCCAGAGGTGAATTTTTGTTGAGCAAATCGCGCATTGTCATATCCAGTGCTTCCACAGACGTCTTGTTTGACATGGTAGCTTCGTCCTAGACTATTAATGAGCAGTCACGCATCAATTTTCCTATATTACTCTGCTTAGAAATACTACAGACGCTGTTATTGTCATCGGTGGCGATTTTCAGCGGGAGTTGAATGTAGATTGGGCGGTTCGGCCTCCTTCCAAAAGCGTAGCGGCAATGCCGGATAACGCAACTGCTAATGGAATTTTTTCGATAGATCTCACCTTTTTTTAAAGCTTAGCTGTGCAAAGGATGTAGGGCATTTTACAATATGCAGTAACATTCTATACGAAATCAAAAATGTATTTAAGGTATTTAATTAGATAAAGATTAATGATGTACTGGTTAAAATCGCTTCGAAAATTAGCCATTATTTGTCGTAAAAAGTAAATGACAAAATAATTCTGGCAAAAAAACTGACTAATACTAAGAATCAATCCAAAAGATTACAAAACGGACGCAAGTATGAAAATGATATTGAAACAAAAAGAAAAGAATTTTAAAAATGAATCCATAAATAGAGAAGTTATGTAATCATCAATAATTTTTTTTGGTGGGGGGAGGGGGGCGGGGGCTCAAAATATCCCAACGAAATTTATTCTAACTTAAAGCAAAATTTTTTCAAACCAAAAAAGAATTTTGAAATCGGTTTACCAATAGCAGAGTTATGTAATAGGGGAGGAAATTTTCCCTGCAGATTAAAAAAAAAAATTATCGGACCTAACTGCAGGCACACCCTTTCAAACAAAAAAAAAATTCGAAAAATCGGTTTAAAAATGACCAAGTTAGGCGTGTACGAACATTAAAAAAAAGTAACAAAAAATACACACGAATTGATAACCTCCTTCTTTATTGAAGTCGGTTAAAAATGTTATTGTGTGATATCCATAAGAGATATACATATACCATAGCGGATTCTTCTGTAAACCTTTTCAATGTGTACAATACTTAGCACATTATTTGGATAAATCTCGTAGGGTTCAGCCTGTGTTTGCAATTTAAGCGGAAAAAAATTTAATTATTTAATGGATGTTATTGTACATATAAACCTTTCTCTTCAATCACTCTATCTATTAAAAAAAACGCATCAAAATCCGTTGCGTAGTTTTAAAGATTTAAGCATACATGGGGATATGGGGACATAAAAAGTTTTGTATTTATATATTTTTTGTAATTTCGTTTTAACAATATTAAAGGTACATTCAGAATGTTTTTTTATACAATATTGAAATAAGAAACTAATATATAATTTCTAAGAAAAACTGATTTACAATTGAAGAGTGTTTACAAAACAAAGTATTTCAATACCCTCTCTCACTCTGATAATTGCAATTTACTTCTAAAAATTTGATAATTTACAATTTCTAATACTTTTGTACAAATATCTGCAAGTTGATCATTTGTTGTAATATATTCTACATTTATATTACCTTGAGTTATATGATCTCGAATGAAATGGTATTTAATATCGATATGCTTGGATCTCTTGCATTCGGTATTTCTCGACATAAAAATGCATCCTTGGTTATCTTCGTATATTGGAACTGAATAGTTACTATTTAAAATCATCAAATCATCCAAAACTCCTTTGAGCCATATAGCTTCAGATGTAGCAGCACTAAGAGACGACGTAGCTACTGTTGCTTGTTTTTTACTTGACCAAGAAATAGTATTTCCATAAATTTGAAAAATGTATCCACTCACTGATTTTCTATCCACATGATCAGATCCCCAATCTGCATCTGCATACCCTATTAAAGGTTTGGTATTACTATTTCTTATTATTTGTAATTTCATATGTTTTGTTCCACTAACGTATCGTAGTATTCGTTTGAGCATTTTCCAATTAGCTTCAGAAGGGGCTTGTTGATAACGACCCATATATCCAATATGGAAACATATATCAGGACGCACACAAAGCATTACATACATTAAGCTTCCCAATAACTCACGATATGGTTTATTAGTGATTTCAGACTTTGGTACCTCAGACAATTTTTCCATTGGCGTTCTAGCAGGTTTACATTGCTCCATATAAAATTTTCGTAAAATTTTATCGATATTTGATTCTTGAGATAGTTCCATTATGCCGTTGTCACGATTATACTGAATTTTTATTCCTAAGAAGAACTTTAGCTCTCCACAATCTGTCATTTCAAATCTTTTTGACAATTGGAGTTTCAAAGCATTTATATTATCAAAATCTCTGCCTGAAATAAGTAGATCATCGACATAAAGTATTAAGTATAAGTATCCAATTTCAATCAAGTAATTTTCTCATTCCAACACCTTGGACTTTGTTTCAAACCATAAAGTGACTTATTCAATTTATAAACACAATCATCTTTAATCTTTACTCCATTTGGTGCATGCATGTAAATATTTTCTTTCAGATCACCGTGAAGAAACGCGGTTTTAACAATCCATTTGATGAAAATAAAATTTCATTTGAACTCCAACAGCTAATACAGTTCTAATTCTTGTTAGCTTAGCAACAGGTGCAAAAGTTTCTTCATAATCTATTCCATATTTCTGTAGAAATCCTTTTGCTACCAACTTTGCTTTATATCTTGAGAGATCTCCATTTTCATTTTTCTTGATTCGAAATACCCATTTTGATGTTAATAGTTTCATATTTTTAGGTTTTTCAACTATGTTCCACACATTATTATCTTTCATTGATTTTAGCTCTTCATTTATAGCTTCCATCCATTTATTGTTGTCTTTACGACCTGCTATTTCATCAAAGCTTCTTGGAACATCATCGGTAGGCTGTTCATGTATTTCTGCACTGTAACTTGTGAAATAGTCTGTAAATAATTTGGGAATTAAGCCTCGACTACTCCGTCTTAATGCCGGCGTATTATTGACAGTATCTCCTGATACATTTTCACTATCATGTGAAGAAAAAACTTCAATATCATTACTACTTTCTGATATATTACTACTATCATGTAAAGCTAAATCTTCAGGCCGAATTCTAGATGACTCATCTATCTAGGTTTTTTATCAAAATTTATCTCAAAAAACTGTTTTCTTGATATACACATCAGTGGCCACCCCGTCGTGATAGCTATTTTTTTTTTGTTATACACCTAATGTACATACAATATAATGTACATACAATGCAAATGAAATCGTCTACGACCGCACTATATGGGAGCATGTTGCAATCATACCATTTCTCCGAAAAATGGGCCACATAGTCCAATAATATCTGCAGGGATGATACAACCAATACAACAATTTCATCCGAATAATGTAAGGCATCTACGTCCACACACACATACGCTGATACTTGCATTTGAGGTAAACAGCTTTGAAAGGTCTTATAGTATGTTCACACGGACAGTAATTATCGAGGTTCGCTCTCCCATTCACGGTTCGCGGTCGAATCTTGATTGAATCAACATGGTTCGCCATACAAATTTTTGAGAGCGAACCAACTTGGTTCATTTTGAACCTAGCTGCGAACCATGAAGAAATTGCTATCATCGCTAGTTTTGATAACAAATTATCGCTAATTTATCTGAACTAGCTATCAAAACAAAATGAGTACATACATACACATACACATTTTTAAACAAAAAACACACAAAAAATGATTGCGAGTATGAATTAATAATATTAGAACACATTTTATTAATTATTTTTGCTTAATTTGTTTATCTACTGTAAAAAAGCAAATAACACAGAATATAAAACGCGTATCAACTATTCACGTATATATGTATGCATGTATGTATATACATGAAAGCAGTGACGCCAACTTTTGATACTCAAAGCGCATAAAATTTTTTTGAAAAAGGGCTAAATTGAAAAAATATACATTTAGCGCAAAATAAAGTAAATTTTTTTGAATAAGCGCCAAAAAGAACTAGTTTTAAAATGTTTCTGTTTTAAATCAAATCATCAAAAAAATTTGTTAAGTAATTTATTAAAAATTAATATGTACCTATTACATTTCATATTACATTTTAATAAGGTAGATATAAATAGTGTACCTACATATATACATAATAGAAGTATATATGCATATGTATGTATTCATGTTTACATAAGTACATATATACAAAATTTCAATATTTTGCTCTTTCAAAAACATACATTATCCTGTTTTTAGGCTATACTGAATATCTTTCAAATCACAAAAAATTCGAAGAAATAGAAGATTATTCTATATTATTCTTCTTGTTTAAATTGGTAAACTAACAAAATAAAATGAGTTAAAAGTCGATATTGTTAAATTAAAGGAAGACAAAGTTCAAAGACTAAAATCTAGCCATATTGAACAAAAAGTAAAAAGGGGCTAAAGGGCTGAAACCAAATTCGATCGAAATAATTTCATTTCCGTAATTAGGTTCTGCAGAAAACAAAAAACGAAGAATTTGCTCGATGAATAATACTCGGAATTGTAATTTTCTCTATGTGAAAGTACAAAAATCTGTTTGAAACAACTTTATTTCAACAAAGAAAAATTTTTTCAACCATTTATTTAAAATATGTTTGTTTTATTTAATTTTTTTACATATTTAATATATTTTCTCAAGTCTTAAAGAAAAAATGCATCATCATAAAAACTGAAATATTCTATTCCTTCAAATAAAATTAAATAAAAAAAATAAAAAAGACCGCTCTGGGCATCCAAAATTGCAGTTATTGCAATTGCAGACAATGAATGTATAATTTTTTTAATTTGGTTCACTTCAATAAAAAAAATTTATCCTTTGGTATTTTGTTGCTCTTTTAATACGAGCAACAATGTGTTTTTTGTTGCCCAATATTGCCACATTTAAATTGAAAACAATGGAATTGACGTTTTTTCGGAATGAACAAATCGATCGAAATCTGAAGAAGGTAAAACAAAGTCGATCGAAATGAAAATTTGTAATCAAAACAATTTCGATGGATTTCTATGACAGGCCTGATAATTATAAAAATTGCTAGATTTTCGTGTATTTGCCGCGTTTTGAGTGACTGAAAACAGATTAAATCCAGCACGAAAAGTTCTAAGTTGGCATCACTGCATCAAAAATATTTGTCAAAATGAACCACGAATGTGTCGTCTGAACAACAGGGTTCGCAATCGTGGTTCAGAGAGCGAACCAAGTGGTTCATGTTGCCGTCTGAACATAGCATTAGATTTGTTACTGATTCTTTGCAAATTAAGAGCAAGCATTGCTGTCGCCGCGATCTAATTGGCTGTTTTTGTTGGCACTTATCAACCTCTAACTGAGTTTGGCGACCACTATTGTGAAATTATGTACTCTTTGTTGATATTTGTCTATTAAATTGTACTTTGATCATACTGGAAGCGTAAATACACCGACAGCGTATAAATAGAACGCGAAATACATCATACAGGTAGTTTTTTTTTAACAAAAAGTCTTCTAATAAAATGTTTAATAACTCAGTCAATTTCGAGGGAATTTTTTCAAATAAATTATCACCCTTATCGTGTTTGGCGTAGGCGTATTTCGACGACTGACGTATTTGTAGTCGATTTTTTATTATAGTGGTATCGTGTAAAATTTTCGCCTAAAGCTATTTTGTAAAAGAGGAATATTGTAATAGATGGCTCTATTTTATTTGATTATGAAACATCCTGTTATGACAATTGTCAAAAAGATCCCCTGTCGTAGAAGGTTCATAACAATAAATAAATTAATTATTTGTTAATTTTTGAAAATAGTTCGTTTTTATAATTAATAATATTAAGTGTGGGCTTTAATTCATCCTCTAAAGAGGTAGAAATGTGTGATAAAAAAAAATTTAATCTTTTAAGAAAACAATATACATACATACATACATATTTTTCCTATCAAACAGAAAGTAAGTTTACATTTGTTTTTTTAATTTAGTACATACAAAAATACTTTTTCCCAGATTCCTTACTTATATTAGATTAAATAAGAATGGTTTTAATTATGGATTAAAAAAATATCATCCAAAATAAAAAACGCCCAAAGAAGAACTGGTCTATCAAAATTGTTGAAACTAACAGCAAAAATAAGGATACTTGCCGAGGGCAGTTACCAAAAAAGTGCTGGATATGACATTTTGGTAAATATTTATCAGTCCTTGGTGAGTGATGCGTTTCACGGATGTATTGAAGCCATGTATAGTGAGCTTTGTCCGAGATGAATTTTCCAAACTTTCATCCAACCCTCATCATTGCGGGATGGAGGTCCAATACTATTTAAATCAGAGCCCACCAAACGTAACTGAGCGCTTTTGTGCGCATGTGTATGTTCTTTCTGCTTTTTATGTGTGTTTGTTGTTCTTTTTGCAGTTCGAGTCATCATCATCACACAATTTGTCCGAAGTAGCTGACGAAACAGCCAAACACACAACATCACACATACTTTGTACGAAGTATACATGTGTCACCAAAACGTCGACTGCGCAAGCCCATGGGCTTGCAAATGAAATTTTGAGTGGCTATGATTTAAATCATCAGCAATTTCGTTCCATTCTTGTTTCACGTTTATTTTATTTAAACTAAAGTTATTTTTATATCAAAATGTATTTTATAAACGACAAAATTAACAAAATATGCAAATAATTTTTTGATTTTGTTTATTTTTTCTTTAATGGCGGTAACAAAAATCTTAACGACTGTTTTCGCCACTTTTGACAGGCAAAAACGCCAAACGTGGTACTATTTAATCGACTTGTTTGTAATAGATTTCATAAAAGTGTCGCATTTACTGGCGTTTATGCCAACCACGATACCATTTCATAAAAACGTCTAATTTTCGCCACGAAAACGCCAACCAAGATAAGGGTGTATATTTTATAAATAACTAGCGGCCCGCTCCGGCTTCGCGCGGGTATAAAATATATAGCCTATGTTATTCAATGAAAAAATTATTAAAATCGATCCAGTAGTTTTGATTTATTCATTACTGCCCGTGGCGCGCACGCGTTAAATTTAGGGTAAAACAATTCTTCTTTCCCTAAACCATGAAGATTTCCTGCTATCTTTGGAATATCTAAATTCATACACTACATTTTTACTCATTTACTTTTTACGTTTTTACCTATTTATTTTATTTTTACTACAATTAACGTATTACAACGTTAACAGCTTTCTTGTCATTAGACAATACAAACATGTTTTCTCTAGAGGTTACTCTTGAAAGAACAACATACAGTTGGCCATGTGAAAAGCAGTCAACGCTAAAATCTAAGCCTGCAACGTTGAAGGTTTGACTCTGCAATTTATTAATGGTCATTGCAAAAGATGTATTTACCGGAAAGTGTAAACGTTTAAATTGGAAGGGTAAATCCGATGGTATCGGAGCGATTCGGGGAATCAATACATCTTCTCCGGTAACACATCCTGTGAGTATTTTGCACTCTATTATGAAAGTTTTCAGTGATTTTACCAGCAAACGCGTGCCATTGCAAAGTTTAGGTAGATTCAGGTTTCTTAATAAAATAACAGCACAACCTACTTTCAACACCATTTTGTGAGGAGGGAGTCCAGACGGGTTCAAAGAGTTTAGAAATTCTGTAGAAAAATGAACAGCTTCTTCGAAATCGAGAACAGTATTAACCGAGTAGTATATATTCGACGGCGCATCAATCTTTGAACTAATCAATTTATTTACCTTATGTACTTGTTCGTTAGTTGGTGACAGAATCGCTCATTCTTTAAACCAAGATATTGTCTTATAACTTATGTTATCAATGTCAAGATAGACATTAGTGACTAACTCTTGGATGTTGTCTATCAAAAGACAAAGGTTTTCTAGGTTAATCCTTCCCTAACTTTGTGTTAACTCTCCATTGCCAACTTTTAGCAGGATCTCTGGAAATAGCCTGTTCTCAGGCGAAGATGACGAAACCCTCATATTAGTTTTAAGCTCTAATTTTTGGACATGTCGCGTAAGGTTGGATCTTTTTAAGGAAGCATTTACTTCGTCAGCACGTGTTCCTCGAGTCACAACTGGTAGAATTTGACGGAAATCTCCTGAGAACAGAATTGTACATCCACCCAGAGGTGAATTTTTGTTGAGCAAATCGCGCATTGTCATATCCAGTGCTTCCACAGACGTCTTGTTTGACATGGTAGCTTCGTCCTAGACTATTAATGAGCAGTCACGCATCAATTTTCCTATATTACTCTGCTTAGAAATACTACAGACGCTGTTATTGTCATCGGTGGCGATTTTCAGCGGGAGTTGAATGTAGATTGGGCGGTTCGGCCTCCTTCCAAAAGCGTAGCGGTAATGCCGGATAACGCAACTGCTAATGGAATTTTTTCGATAGATCTCACCTTTTTTTAAAGCTTAGCTGTGCAAAGGATGTAGGGCATTTTACAATATGCAGTAACATTCTATACGAAATCAAAAATGTATTTAAGGTATTTAATTAGATAAAGATTAATGATGTACTGGTTAAAATCGCTTCGAAAATTAGCCATTATTTGTCGTAAAAAGTAAATGACAAAATAATTCTGGCAAAAAAACTGACTCCAATACTAAGAATCAATCCAAAAGATTACAAAACGGACGCAAGTATGAAAATGATATTGAAACAAAAAGAAAAGAATTTTAAAAATGAATCCATAAATAGAGAAGTTATGTAATCATCAATAATTTTTTTTGGTGGGGGGAGGGGGGCGGGGGCTCAAAATATCCCAACGAAATTTATTCTAACTTAAAGCAAAATTTTTTCAAACCAAAAAAGAATTTTGAAATCGGTTTACCAATAGCAGAGTTATGTAATAGGGGAGGAAATTTTCCCTGCAGATTTAAAAAAAAAATTATCGGACCTAACTGCAGGCACACCCTTTCAAACAAAAAAAAAATTCGAAAAATCGGTTTAAAAATGACCAAGTTAGGCGTGTACGAATATTAAAAAAAAGTAACAAAAAATACACACGAATTGATAACCTCCTTCTTTATTGAAGTCGGTTAAAAATGTTATTGTGTGATATCCATAAGAGATAGACATATACCATAGCGGATTCTTCTGTAAACCTTTTCAATGTGTACAATACTTAGCACATTATTTGGATAAATCTCGTAGGGTTCAGCCTGTGTTTGCAATTTAAGCGGAAAAAAATTTAATTATTTAATGGATGTTATTGTACATATAAACCTTTCTCTTCAATCACTCTATCTATTAAAAAAAACGCATCAAAATCCGTTGCGTAGTTTTAAAGATTTAAGCATACATGGGGATATGGGGACATAAAAAGTTTTGTATTTATATATTTTTTGTAATTTCGTTTTAACAATATTAAAGGTACATTCAGAATGTTTTTTTATACAATATTGAAATAAGAAACTAATATATAATTTCTAAGAAAAACTGATTTACAATTGAAGAGTGTTTACAAAACAAAGTATTTCAATACCCTCTCTCACTCTGATAATTGCAATTTACTTCTAAAAATTTGATAATTTACAATTTCTAATACTTTTGTACAAATATCTGCAAGTTGATCATTTGTTGTAATATATTCTACATTTATATTACCTTGAGTTATATGATCTCGAATGAAATGGTATTTAATATCGATATGCTTGGATCTCTTGCATTCGGTATTTCTCGACATAAAAATGCATCCTTGGTTATCTTCGTATATTGGAACTGAATAGTTACTATTTAAAATCCTCAAATCATCCAAAACTCCTTTGAGCCATATAGCTTCAGATGTAGCAGCACTAAGAGATATGTACTCTGCTTCAGAAGACGACGTAGCTACTGTTGCTTGTTTTTTACTTGACCAAGAAATAGTATTTCCATAAATTTGAAAAATGTATCCACTCACTGATTTTCTATCCACATGATCAGATCCCCAATCTGCATCTGCATACCCTATTAAAGGTTTGGTATTACTATTTCTTATTACTTGTAATTTCATATGTTTTGTTCCACTAACGTATCGTAGTATTCGTTTGAGCATTTTCCAATTAGCTTCAGAAGGGGCTTGTTGATAACGACCCATATATCCAATATGGAAACATATATCAGGACGCACACAAAGCATTACATACATTAAGCTTCCCAATAACTCACGATATGGTTTATTAGTGATTTCAGACTTTGGTACCTCAGACAATTTTTCCATTGGCGTTCTAGCAAGTTTACATTGCTCCATATAAAATTTTCGTAAAATTTTATCGATATTTGATTCTTGAGATAGTTCCATTATGCCGTTGTCACGATTATACTGAATTTTTATTCCTAAGAAGAACTTTAGCTCTCCACAATCTGTCATTTCAAATCTTTTTGACAATTGGAGTTTCAAAGCATTTATATTATCAAAATCTCTGCCTGAAATAAGTATATCATCGACATAAAGTATTAAGTATATTGTACTATAACCTGTATCTCGTACATATAAGCAGTAGTCATGATTTGATCTCGTGAAGCCAATTTCAATCAAGTAATTTTCTCATTCCAACACCTTGGACTTTGTTTCAAACCATAAAGTGACTTGTTCAATTTATAAACACAATCATCTTTAATCTTTACTCCATTTGGTGCATGCATGTAAATATTTTCTTTCAGATCACCGTGAAGAAACGCGGTTTTCACATCCATTTGATGAAAATAAAATTTCATTTGAACTCCAACAGCTAATACAGTTCTAATTCTTGTTAGCTTAGCAACAGGTGCAAAAGTTTCTTCATAATCTATTCCATATTTCTGTAGAAATCCTTTTGCTACCAACTTTGCTTTATATCTTGAGAGATCTCCATTTTCATTTTTCTTGATTCGAAATACCCATTTTGATGTTAATAGTTTCATATTTTTAGGTTTTTCAACTATGTTCCACACATTATTATCTTTCATTGATTTTAGCTCTTCATTTATAGCTTCCATCCATTTATTGTTGTCTTTACGACCTGCTATTTCATCAAAGCTTCTTGGAACATCATCGATAGGCTGTTCATGTATTTCTGCACTGTAACTTGTGAAATAGTCTGTAAATAATTTGGGAATTAAGCCTCGACTACTCCGTCTTAATGCCGGCGTATTATTGACAGTATCTCCTGATACATTTTCACTATCATGTGAAGAAAAAACTTCAATATCATTACTACTTTCTGATATATTGCTACTATCATGTAAAGCTAAATCTTCAGGCCGAATTCTAGATGACTCATCTATCTAGGTTTTTTATCAAAATTTATCTCAAAAAACTGTTTTCTTGATATACACATCAGTGGCCACCCCGTCGTGATAGCTATTTTTTTTTTGTTATACACCTAATGTACATACAATATAATGTACATACAATGCAAATGAAATCCTCTACGACCGCACTATATGGGAGCATGTTGCAATCATACCATTTCTCCGAAAAATGGGCCACATAGTCCAATAATATCTGCAGGGATGATACAACCAATACAACAATTTCATCCGAATAATGTAAGGCATCTACGTCCACACACACATACGCTGATACTTGCATTTGAGGTAAACAGCTTTGAAAGGTCTTATAGTATGTTCACACGGACAGCAATTATCGAGGTTCGCTCTCCCATTCACGGTTCGCGGTCGAATCTTGATTGAATCAACATGGTTCGCCATACAAATTTTTGAGAGCGAACCAACTTGGTTCATTTTGAACCTAGCTGCGAACCATGAAGAAATTGCTATCATCGCTAGTTTTGATAACAAATTATCGCTAATTTATCTGAACTAGCTATCAAAACAAAATGAGTACATACATACACATACACATTTTTAAACAAAAAACACACAAAAAATGATTGCGAGTATGAATTAATAATATTAGAACACATTTTATTAATTATTTTTGCTTAATTTGTTTATCTACTGTAAAAAAGCAAATAACACAGAATATAAAACGCGTATCAACTATTCACGTATATATGTATGCATGTATGTATATACATGAAAACAGTGATGCCAACTTTTGATACTCAAAGCGCATAAAAATTGTTTGAAAAAGCGCTAAATTGAAAAAATATACATTTAGCGTAAAATAAAGTAAATTTTTTTGAATAAGCGCCAAAAAGAACTAGTTTTAAAATGTTTCTGTTTTAAATCAAATCATCAAAAAAATTTGTTAAGTAATTTATTAAAAATTAATATGTACCCATCATAAGATCAAATATAATTTATGTACGAACATAAGTACATTAGATCGAGATATTACATTTCATATTACATTTTAATAAGGTAGATATAAATAGTGTACCTAGAAGTATATATGCATATGTATGTATCCATGTTTACATAAGTACATATATACAAAATTTCAATATTTTGCTCTTTCAAAAACATACATTATCCTGTTTTTAGGCTATACTGAATATCTTTCAAATCACAAAAAATTCGAAGAAATAGAAGATTATTCTATATTATTCTTCTTGTTTAAATTGGTAAACTAACAAAATAAAATGAGTTAAAAGTCGATATTGTTAAATTAAAGGAAGACAAAGTTCAAAGACTAAAATCTAGCCATATTGAACAAAAAGTAAAAAGGGGCTAAAGGGCTGAAACCAAATTCGATCGAAATAATTTCATTTCCGTAATTAGGTTCTGCAGAAAACAAAAAACGAAGAATTTGCTCGATGAATAATACTCGGAATTGTAATTTTCTCTATGTGAAAGTACAAAAATCTGTTTGAAACAACTTTATTTCAACAAAGAAAAATTTTTTCAACCATTTATTTAAAATATGTTTGTTTTATTTAATTTTTTTACATATTTAAGATATTTTCTCAAGTCTTAAAGAAAAAATGCATCATCATAAAAACTGAAATATTCTATTCCTTCAAATGAAATTAAATAAAAAAAATAAAAAAGACCGCTCTGGGCATCCAAAATTGCAGTTATTGCAATTGCAGACAATGAATGTATAATTTTTTTAATTTGGTTCATTTCAATAAAAAAAATTTATCCTTTGGTATTTTGTTGGGTTTTTTGTTCCCCAATATTGCCACATTTAAATTGAAAACAATGGAATTGACGTTTTTTCGGAATGAACAAATCGATCGAAATCTGAAGAAGGTAAAACAAAGTCGATCGAAATGAAAATTTGTAATCAAAACAATTTCGATGGATTTCTGTGACAGGCCCGATAATTATAAAAATTGCTAGATTTTCGTGTATTTGCCGCGTTTTGAGTGACTGAAAACAGATTAAATCCAGCACGAAAAGTTCTAAGTTGGCATCACTGCATCAAAAATATTTGTCAAAATGAACCACGAATGTGTCGTCTGAACACCAGGGTTCGCAATCGTGGTTCAGAGAGCGAACCAAGTGGTTCATGTTGCCGTCTGAACATAGCATTAGATTTGTTCCTGATTCTTTGCAAATTAAGAGCAAGCATTGCTGTCGCCGCGATCTAATTGGCTGTTTTTGTTGGCACTTATCAACTCTAACTGAGTTTGGCGACCACTATTGTGAAATTATGTACTCTTTGTTGATATTTGTCTATTAAATTGTACTTTGATCATACTGGAAGCGTAAATACACCGAAAGCGTATAAATAGAACGCGAAATACATCATACAGGTAGTTTTTTTTTACAAAAAGTCTTCTAATAAAATGTTTAATAACTCAGTCAATTTCGAGGGAATTTTTCAAATAAATTATCACCCTTATCGTGTTTGGCGTAGGCGTATTTCGACGACTGGCGTATTTGTAGTCGATTTTTTATTATAGTGGTATCGTGTAAAATTTTCGCCTAAAGCTATTTTGTAAAAGAGGAATATTGTAATAGATTTATATTTTATTTGATTATAAAACATCCTGTTATGACAATTGTCAAAAAGATCCCCTGTCGTAGAAGGTTCATAACAATAAATAAATTAATTATTTGTTAATTTTTGAAAATAGTTCGTTTTTATAATTAATAATATTAAGTGTGGGCTTTAATTTATCCTCTAAAGAGGTAGAAATGTGTGATAAAAAAAAAATTAATCTTTTAAGAAAACAATATACATACATACATACATATTTTTCCTATCAAACAGAAAGTAAGTTTACATTTGTTTTTTTTTTAATTTAGTACATACAAAAATACTTTTTCCCAGATTCCTTACTTATATTAGATTAAATAAGAATGGTTTTAATTATGGATTAAAAAAATATCATCCAAAATAAAAAACGCCCAAAGAAGAACTGGTCTATCAAAATTGTTGAAACTAACAGCAAAAATAAGGATACTTGCCGAGGGCAGTTACCAAAAAAGTGCTGGATATGACATTTTGGTAAATATTTATCAGTCCTTGGTGAGTGATGCGTTTCACGGATGTATTGAAGCCATGTATAGTGAGCTTTGTCCGAGATGAATTTCCCAAACTTTCATCCAACCCTCATCATTGCGGGATGGAGGTCCAATACTATTTAAATCAGAGCCCACCAAACGTAACTGAGCGCTTTTGTGCGCATGTGTATGTTCTTTCTGCTTTTTATGTGTGTTTGTTGTTCTTTTTGCAGTTCGAGTCATCATCATCACACACACTTTGTCCGAAGTAGCTGACGAAACAGCCAAACACACAACATCACACATACTTTGTACGAAGTATACGTGTGTCACCAAAACGTCGACTGCGCAAGCCCATGGGCTTGCAAATGAAATTTTGAGTGGCTATGATTTAAATCATCAGCAATTTCGTTCCATTCTTGTTCCACGTTTATTTTATTTAAACTAAAGTTATTTTTATATCAAAATGTATTTTATAAACGACAAAATTAACAAAATATGCAAATAATTTTTTGATTTTGTTTATTTTTTCTTTAATGGCGGTAACAAAAATTTTAACGACTGTTTTCGCCACTTTTGACAGGCAAAAACGCCAAACGTGGTACTATTTAATCGACTTGTTTGTAATAGATTTCATAAAAGTGTTGCATTTACTGGCGTTTTTGCCAACCACGATACCATTTCATAAAAACGTCTAATTTTCGCCACGAAAACGCCAACCAAGATAAGGGTGTATGTTTTATAAATAACTAGCGGCCCGCTCCGGCTTCGCGCGGGTATAAAATATATAGCCTATGTTATTCAATGAAAAAATTATTAAAATCGATCCAGTAGTTTTGATTTATTCATTACTGCCCGTGGCGCGCATGCGTTAAATTTAGGGTAAAACAATTCTTTCCCTAAACCATGAAGATTTCCTGCTATCTTTGGAATATCTAAATTCATACACTACATTTTTACTCATTTACTTTTTACGTTTTTACCTATTTATTTTATTTTTACTACAATTAACGTATTACAACGTTAACAGCTTTCTTGTCATTAGACAATACAAACATGTTTTCTCTAGAGGTTACTCTTGAAAGAACAACATACAGTTGGCCATGTGAAAAGCAGTCAACGCTAAAATCTAAGCCTGCAACGTTGAAGGTTTGACCCTGCAATTTATTAATGGTCATTGCAAAAGATGTATTTACCGGAAAGTGTAAACGTTTAAATTGGAAGGGTAAATCCGATGGTATCGGAGCGATTCGGGGAATCAATACATCTTCTCCGGTAACACATCCTGTGAGTATTGTGCACTCTATTATGAAAGTTTTCAGTGATTTTACCAGCAAACGCGTGCCATTGCAAAGTTTAGGTAGATTCAGGTTTCTTAATAAAATAACAGCACAACCTACTTTCAACACCATTTTGTGAGGAGGGAGTCCAGACGGGTTCAAAGAGTTTAGAAATTCTGTAGAAAAATGAACAGCTTCTTCGAAATCGAGAACAGTATTAACCGAGTAGTATATATTCGACGGCGCATCAATCTTTGAACGAATCAATTTATTTACCTTATGTACTTGTTCGTTAGTTGGTGACAGAATCGCTCATTCTTTAAACCAAGATATTGTCTTATAACTTATGTTATCAATGTCAAGATAGACATTGGTGACCAACTCTTGGATGTTGTCTATCAAAACACAAAGGTTTTCTAGGTTAATCCTTCCCTCACTTTGTGTTAACTCTCCATTGCCAACTTTTAGCAGGATCTCTGGAAATAGCCTGTTCTCAGGCGAAGATGACGAAACCCTCATATTAGTTTTAAGCTCTAATTTTTGGACATGTCGCGTAAGGTTGGATCTTTTTAAGGAAGCATTTACTTCGTCAGTACGTGTTCCTCGAGTCACAACTGGTAGAATCTGACGGAAATCTCCTGAGAACAGAATTGTACATCCACCCAGAGGTGAATTTTTGTTGAGCAAATCGCGCATTGTCATATTCAGTGCTTCCACAGACGTCTTGTTTGACATGGTAGCTTCGTCCTAGACTATTAATGAGCAGTCACGCATCAATTTTCCTATATTACTCTGCTTAGAAATACTACAGACGCTGTTATTGTCATCGGTGGCGATTTTCAGCGGGAGTTGAATGTAGATTGGGCGGTTCGGCCTCCTTCCAAAAGCGTAGCGGTAATGCCGGATAACGCAACTGCTAATGGAATTTTTTCGATAGATCTCACCTTTTTTTAAAGCTTAGCTGTGCAAAGGATGTAGGGCATTTTACAATATGCAGTAACATTCTATATGAAATCAAAAATGTATTTAAGGTATTTAATTAGATAAAGATTAATGATGTACTGGTTAAAATCGCTTCGAAAATTAGCCATTATTTGTCGTAAAAAGTAAATGACAAAATAATTCTGGCAAAAAAACTGACTCAATACTAAGAATCAATCCAAAAGATTACAAAACGGACGCAAGTATGAAAATGATATTGAAACAAAAAGAAAAGAATTTTAAAAATGAATCCATAAATAGAGAAGTTATGTAATCATCAATAATTTTTTTTGGTGGGGGGAGGGGGGCGGGGGCTCAAAATATCCCAACGAAATTTATTCTAACTTAAAGCAAAATTTTTTCAAACCAAAAAAGAATTTTGAAATCGGTTTACCAATAGCAGAGTTATGTAATAGGGGAGGAAATTTTCCCTGCAGATTTAAAAAAAAATTATCGGACCTAACTGCAGGCACACGCTTTCAAACAAAAAAAAAATTTCGAAAAATCGGTTTAAAAATGAACAAGTTAGGCGTGTACGAACATTAAAAAAAAGTAACAAAAAATACACACGAATTGATAACCTCCTTCTTTATTGAAGTCGGTTAAAAATGTTATTGTGTGATATCCATAAGAGATAGACATATACCATAGCGGATTCTTCTGTAAACCTTTTCAATGTGTACAATACTTAGCACATTATTTGGATAAATCTCGTAGGGTTCAGCCTGTGTTTGCAATTTGAGCGGAAAAAAATTTAATTATTTACGACATCGCATTAGAAACCTCAAAAATAACAGTATTTTCCCCCCTATTTAATGGATGTTATTGTACATATAAACCTTTCTCTTCAATCACTCTATCTATTAAAAAAAACGCATCAAAATCCGTTGCGTAGTTTTAAAGATTTAAGCATACATGGGGATATGGGGACAGAAAAAGTTTTGTATTTATATATTTTTTGTAATTTCGTTTTAACAATATTAAAGGTACATTCAGAATGTTTTTTTTATACAATATTGAAATAAGAAACTAATATATAATTTCTTAGAAAAACTGATTTACAATTGAAGAGTGTTTACAAAACAAAGTATTTCAATACCCTCTCTCACTCTGATAATTGCAATTTATTTCTAAAAATTTGATAATTTACAATTTCTAATACTTTTGTACAAATATCTGCAAGTTGATCATTTGTTGTAATATATTCTACATTTATATTACCTTGAGTTATATGATCTCGAATGAAATGGTATTTAATATCGATATGCTTGGATCTCTTGCATTCGGTATTTCTCAACATAAAAATGCATCCTTGGTTATCTTCGTATATTGGAACTGAATAGTTACTATTTAAAATCCTCAAATCATCCAAAACTCCTTTGAGCCATATAGCTTCAGATGTAGCAGCACTAAGAGACGACGTAGCTACTGTTGCTTGTTTTTTACTTGACCAAGAAATAGTATTTCCATAAATTTGAAAAATGTATCCACTCACTGATTTTCTATCCACATGATCAGATCCCCAATCTGCATCTGCATACCCTATTAAAGGTTTGGTATTACTATTTCTTATTATTTGTAATTTCATATGTTTTGTTCCACTAACGTATCGTAGTATTCGTTTGAGCATTTTCCAATTAGCTTCAGAAGGGGCTTGTTGATAACGACCCATATATCCAATATGGAAACATATATCAGGACGCACACAAAGCATTACATACATTAACCTTCCCAATAACTCACGATATGGTTTATTAGTGATTTCAGACTTTGGTACCTCAGACAATTTTTCCATTGGCGTTCTAGCAGGTTTACATTGCTCCATATAAAATTTTCGTAAAATTTTATCGATATTTGATTCTTGAGATAGTTCCATTATGCCGTTGTCACGATTATACTGAATTTTTATTCCTAAGAAGAACTTTAGCTCTCCACAATCTGTCATTTCAAATCTTTTTGACAATTGGAGTTTCAAAGCATTTATATTATCAAAATCTCTGCCTGAAATAAGTAGATCATCGACATAAAGTATTAAGTATAAGTATCCAATTTCAATCAAGTAATTTTCTCATTCCAACACCTTGGACTTTGTTTCAAACCATAAAGTGACTTATTCAATTTATAAACACAATCATCTTTAATCTTTACTCCATTTGGTGCATGCATGTAAATATTTTCTTTCAGATCACCGTGAAGAAACGCGGTTTTCACATCCATTTGATGAAAATAAAATTTCATTTGAACTCCAACAGCTAATACAGTTCTAATTCTTGTTAGCTTAGCAACAGGTGCAAAAGTTTCTTCATAATCTATTCCATATTTCTGTAGAAATCCTTTTGCTACCAACTTTGCTTTATATCTTGAGAGATCTCCATTTTCATTTTTCTTGATTCGAAATACCCATTTTGATGTTAATGGTTTCATATTTTTAGGTTTTTCAACTATGTTCCACACATTATTATCTTTCATTGATTTTAGCTCTTCATTTATAGCTTCCATCCATTTATTGTTGTCTTTACGACCTGCTATTTCATCAAAGCTTCTTGGAACATCATCGGTAGGCTGTTCATGTATTTCTGCACTGTAACTTGTGAAATAGTCTGTAAATAATTTGGGAATTAAGCCTCGACTACTCCGTCTTAATGCCGGCGTATTATTGACAGTATCTCCTGATACATTTTCACTATCATGTGAAGAAAAAACTTCAATATCATTACTACTTTCTGATATATTACTACTATCATGTAAAGCTAAATCTTCAGGCCGAATTCTAGATGACTCATCTATCTAGGTTTTTTATCAAAATTTATCTCAAAAAACTGTTTTCTTGATATACACATCAGTGGCCACCCCGTCGTGATAGCTATTTTTTTTTTTGTTATACACCTAATGTACATACAATATAATGTACATACAATGCAAATGAAATCGTCTACGACCGCACTATATGGGAGCATGTTGCAATCATACCATTTCTCCGAAAAATGGGCCACATAGTCCAATAATATCTGCAGGGATGATACAACCAATACAACAATTTCATCCGAATAATGTAAGGCATCTACGTCCACACACACATACGCTGATACTTGCATTTGAGGTAAACAGCTTTGAAAGGTCTTATAGTATGTTCACACGGACAGTAATTATCGAGGTTCGCTCTCCCATTCACGGTTCGCGGTCGAATCTTGATTGAATCAACATGGTTCGCCATACAAATTTTTGAGAGCGAACCAACTTGGTTCATTTTGAACCTAGCTGCGAACCATGAAGAAATTGCTATCATCGCTAGTTTTGATAACAAATTATCGCTAATTTATCTGAACTAGCTATCAAAACAAAATGAGTACATACATACACATACACATTTTTAAACAAAAAACACACAAAAAATGATTGCGAGTATGAATTAATAATATTAGAACACATTTTATTAATTATTTTTGCTTAATTTGTTTATCTACTGTAAAAAAGCAAATAACACAGAATATAAAACGCGTATCAACTATTCACGTATATATGTATGCATGTATGTATATACATGAAAGCAGTGACGCCAACTTTTGATACTCAAAGCGCATAAAATTTTTTTGAAAAAGCGCTAAATTGAAAAAATATACATTTAGCGCAAAATAAAGTAAATTTTTTTGAATAAGCGCCAAAAAGAACTAGTTTTAAAATGTTTCTGTTTTAAATCAAATCATCAAAAAAATTTGTTAAGTAATTTATTAAAAATTAATATGTACCTATCATAAGATCAAATATCAAATATGTACGAACATAAGTACATTAGATCGAGATATTACATTTCATATTACATTTTAATAAGGTAGATATAAATAGTGTACCTACATATATACATAATAGAAGTATATATGCATATGTATGTATTCATGTTTACATAAGTACATATATACAAAATTTCAATATTTTGCTCTTTCAAAAACATACATTATCCTGTTTTTAGGCTATACTGAATATCTTTCAAATCACAAAAAATTCGAAGAAATAGAAGATTATTCTATATTATTCTTCTTGTTTAAATTGGTAAACTAACAAAATAAAATGAGTTAAAAGTCGATATTGTTAAATTAAAGGAAGACAAAGTTCAAAGACTAAAATCTAGCCATATTGAACAAAAAGTAAAAAGGGGCTAAAGGGCTGAAATAATTTCATTTCCGTAATTAGGTTCTGCAGAAAACAAAAAACGAAGAATTTGCTCGATGAATAATACTCGGAATTGTAATTTTCTCTATGTGAAAGTACAAAAATCTGTTTGAAACAACTTTATTTCAACAAAGAAAAATTTTTTCAACCATTTATTTAAAATATGTTTGTTTTATTTAATTTTTTTACATATTTAAGATATTTTCTCAAGTCTTAAAGAAAAAATGCATCATCATAAAAACTGAAATATTCTATTCCTTCAAATAAAATTAAATAAAAAAAATAAAAAAGACCGCTCTGGGCATCCAAAATTGCAGTTATTGCAATTGCAGACAATGAATGTATAATTTTTTTAATTTGGTTCACTTCAATAAAAAAAATTTATCCTTTGGTATTTTGTTGCTCTTTTAATACGAGCAACAATGTGTTTTTTGTTGCCCAATATTGCCACATTTAAATTGAAAACAATGGAATTGACGTTTTTTCGGAATGAACAAATCGATCGAAATCTGAAGAAGGTAAAACAAAGTCGATCGAAATGAAAATTTGTAATCAAAACAATTTCGATGGATTTCTGTGACAGGCCTGATAATTATAAAAATTGCTAGATTTTCGTGTATTTGCCGCGTTTTGAGTGACTGAAAACAGATTAAATCCAGCACGAAAAGTTCTAAGTTGGCATCACTGCATCAAAAATATTTGTCAAAATGAACCACGAATGTGTCGTCTGAACACCAGGGTTCGCAATCGTGGTTCAGAGAGCGAACCAAGTGGTTCATGTTGCCGTCTGAACATAGCATTAGATTTGTTCCTGATTCTTTGCAAATTAAGAGCAAGCATTGCTGTCGCCGCGATCTAATTGGCTGTTTTTGTTGGCACTTATCAACCTCTAACTGAGTTTGGCGACCACTATTGTGAAATTATGTACTCTTTGTTGATATTTGTCTATTAAATTGTACTTTGATCATACTGGAAGCGTAAATACACCGAAAGCGTATAAATAGAACGCGAAATACATCATACAGGTAGTTTTTTTTTAACAAAAAGTCTTCTAATAAAATGTTTAATAACTCAGTCAATTTCGAGGGAATTTTTTCAAATAAATTATCACCCTTATCGTGTTTGGCGTAGGCGTATTTCGACGACTGGCGTATTTGTAGTCGATTTTTTATTATAGTGGTATCGTGTAAAATTTTCGCCTAAAGCTATTTTGTAAAAGAGGAATATTGTAATAGATGGCTCTATTTTATTTGATTATGAAACATCCTGTTATGACAATTGTCAAAAAGATCCCCTGTCGTAGAAGGTTCATAACAATAAATAAATTAATTATTTGTTAATTTTTGAAAATAGTTCGTTTTTATAATTAATAATATTAAGTGTGGGCTTTAATTCATCCTCTAAAGAGGTAGAAATGTGTGATAAAAAAAAATTTAATCTTTTAAGAAAACAATATACATACATACATACATATTTTTCCTATCAAACAGAAAGTAAGTTTACATTTGTTTTTTTTAATTTAGTACATACAAAAATACTTTTTCCCAGATTCCTTACTTATATTAGATTAAATAAGAATGGTTTTAATTATGGATTAAAAAAATATCATCCAAAATAAAAAACGCCCAAAGAAGAACTGGTCTATCAAAATTGTTGAAACTAACAGCAAAAATGAGGATACTTGCCGAGGGCAGTTACCAAAAAAGTGCTGGATATGACATTTTGGTAAATATTTATCAGTCCTTGGTGAGTGATGCGTTTCACGGATGTATTGAAGCCATGTATAGTGAGCTTTGTCCGAGATGAATTTCCCAAACTTTCATCCAACCCTCATCATTGCGGGATGGAGGTCCAATACTATTTAAATCAGAGCCCACCAAACGTAACTGAGCGCTTTTGTGCGCATGTGTATGTTCTTTCTGCTTTTTATGTGTGTTTGTTGTTCTTTTTGCAGTTCGAGTCATCATCATCACACACACTTTGTCCGAAGTAGCTGACGAAGCAGCCAAACACACAACATCACACATACTTTGTACGAAGTATACGTGTGTCACCAAAACGTCGACAGCGCAAGCCCATGGGCTTGCAAATGAAATTTTGAGTGGCTATGATTTAAATCATCAGCAATTTCGTTCCATTCTTGTTCCACGTTTATTTTATTTAAACTAAAGTTATTTTTATATCAAAATGTATTTTATAAACGACAAAATTAACAAAATATGCAAATAATTTTTTGATTTTGTTTATTTTTTCTGTAATGGCGGTAACAAAAATCTTAACGACTGTTTTCGCCACTTTTGACAGTCAAAAACGCCAAACGTGGTACTATTTAATCGACTTGTTTGTAATAGATTTCATAAAACCACGATACCATTTCATAAAAACGTCTAATTTTCGCCACGAAAACGCCAACCAAGATAAGGGTGTATATTTTATAAATAACTAGCGGCCCGCTCCGGCTTCGCGCGGGTATAAAATATATAGCCTATGTTATTCAATGAAAAAATTATTAAAATCGATCCAGTAGTTTTGATTTATTCATTACTGCCCGTGGCGCGCACGCGTTAAATTTAGGGTAAAACAATTCTTCTTTCCCTAAACCATGAAGATTTCCTGCTATCTTTGGAATATCTAAATTCATGCACTACATTTTTACTCATTTACTTTTTACGTTTTTACCTATTTCTTTTATATTTACTACAATTAACGTATTACAACGTTAACAGCTTTCTTGTCATTAGACAATACAAACATGTTTTCTCTAGAGGTTACTCTTGAAAGAACAACATACAGTTGGCCATGTGAAAAGCAGTCAACGCTAAAATCTAAGCCTGCAACGTTGAAGGTTTGACCCTGCAATTTATTAATGGTCATTGCAAAAGATGTATTTACCGGAAAGTGTAAACGTTTAAATTGGAAGGGTAAATCCGATGGTATCGGAGCGATTCGGGGAATCAATACATCTTCTCCGGTAACACATCCTGTGAGTATTGTGCACTCTATTATGAAAGTTTTCAGTGATTTTACCAGCAAACGCGTGCCATTGCAAAGTTTAGGTAGATTCAGGTTTCTTAATAAAATAACAGCACAACCTACTTTCAACACCATTTTGTGAGGAGGGAGTCCAGACGGGTTCAAAGAGTTTAGAAATTCTGTAGAAAAATGAACAGCTTCTTCGAAATCGAGAACAGTATTAACCGAGTAGTATATATTCGACGGCGCATCAATCTTTGAACGAATCAATTTATTTACCTTATGTACTTGTTCGTTAGTTGGTGACAGAATCGCTCATTCTTTAAACCAAGATATTGTCTTATAACTTATGTTATCAATGTCAAGATAGACATTAGTGACTAACTCTTGGATGTTGTCTATCAAAACACAAAGGTTTTCTAGGTTAATCCTTCCCTCACTTTGTGTTAACTCTCCATTGCCAACTTTTAGCAGGATCTCTGGAAATAGCCTGTTCTCAGGCGAAGATGACGAAACCCTCATATTAGTTTTAAGCTCTAATTTTTTGACATGTCGCGTAAGGTTGGATCTTTTTAAGGAAGCATTTACTTCGTCAGCACGTGTTCCTCGAGTCACAACTGGTAGAATTTGACGGAAATCTCCTGAGAACAGAATTGTACATCCATCCAGAGGTGAATTTTTGTTGAGCAAATCGCGCATTGTCATATCCAGTGCTTCCACAGACGTCTTGTTTGACATGGTAGCTTCGTCCTAGACTATTAATGAGCAGTCACGCATCAATTTTCCTATATTACTCTGCTTAGAAATACTACAGACGCTGTTATTGTCATCGGTGACGATTTTCAGCGGGAGTTGAATGTAGAGTGGGCGGTTCGGCCTCCTTCCAAAAGCGTAGCGGCAATGCCGGATAACGCAACTGCTAATGGAATTTTTTCGATAGATCTCACCTTTTTTTAAAGCTTAGCTGTGCAAAGGATGTAGGGCATTTTACAATATGCAGTAACATTCTATATGAAATCAAAAATGTATTTAAGGTATTTAATTAGATAAAGATTAATGATGAGCTGGTTAAAATCGCTTCGAAAATTAGCCATTATTTGTCGTAAAAAGGAAATGACAAAATAATTCTGGCAAAAAAACTGACTCCAATACTAAGAATCAATCCAAAAGATTACAAAACGGACGCAAGTATGAAAATGATATTGAAACAAAAAGAAAAGAATTTTAAAAATTAATCCATAAATAGAGAAGTTATGTAATCATCAATAATTTTTTTTGGTGGGGGGAGGGAGGCGGGGGCTCAAAATATCCCAACGAAATTTATTCTAACTTAAAGCAAAATTTTTTCAAACCAAAAAAGAATTTTGAAATCGGTTTACCAATAGCAGAGTTATGGAATAGAGGAGGAAATTGTCCCTGCAGATTTAAAAAAAAAATTATCGGACCTAACTGCAGGCACACGCTTTCAAACAAAAAAAAAATTTCGAAAAATCGGTTTAAAAATGACCAAGTTAGGCGTGTACGAACATTAAAAAAAAGTAACAAAAAATACACACGAATTGATAACCTCCTTCTTTATTGAAGTCGGTTAAAAATGTTATTGTGTGATATCCATAAGAGATAGACATATACCATAGCGGATTCTTCTGTAAACCTTTTCAATGTGTACAATACTTAGCACATTATTTGGATAAATCTCGTAGGGTTCAGCCTGTGTTTGCAATTTAAGCGGAAAAAAATTTAATTATTTACGACATCACATTAGAAACCTCGAAAATAACAGTATTTTCCCCCCTATTTAATGGATGTTATTGTACATATAAACCTTTCTCTTCAATCACTCTATCTATTTAAAAAAACGCATCAAAATCCGTTGCGTAGTTTTAAAGATTTAAGCATACATGGGGATATGGGGACAGAAAAAGTTTTGTATTTATATATTTTTTGTAATTTCGTTTTAACAATATTAAAGGTACATTCAGAATGTTTTTTTTTATACAATATTGAAATAAGAAACTAATATATAATTTCTAAGAAAAACTGATTTACAATTGAAGAGTGTTTACAAAACAAAGTATTTCAATACCCTCTCTCACTCTGATAATTGCAATTTATTTCTAAAAATTTGATAATTTACAATTTCTAATACTTTTGTACAAATATCTGCAAGTTGATCATTTGTTGTAATATATTCTACATTTATATTACCTTGAGTTATATGATCTCGAATGAAATGGTATTTAATATCGATATGCTTGGATCTCTTGCATTCGGTATTTCTCGACATAAAAATGCATCCTTGGTTATCTTCGTATATTGGAACTGAATAGTTACTATTTAAAATCCTCAAATCATCCAAAACTCCTTTGAGCCATATAGCTTCAGATGTAGCAGCACTAAGAGACGACGTAGCTACTGTTGCTTGTTTTTTACTTGACCAAGAAATAGTATTTCCATAAATTTGAAAAATGTATCCACTCACTGATTTTCTATCCACATGATCAGATCCCCAATCTGCATCTGCATACCCTATTAAAGGTTTGGTATTACTATTTCTTATTATTTGTAATTTCATATGTTTTGTTCCACTAACGTATCGTAGTATTCGTTTGAGCATTTTCCAATTAGCTTCAGAAGGGGCTTGTTGATAACGACCCATATATCCAATATGGAAACATATATCAGGACGCACACAAAGCATTACATACATTAAGCTTCCCAATAACTCACGATATGGTTTATTAGTGATTTCAGACTTTGGTACCTCAGACAATTTTTCCATTGGCGTTCTAGCAGGTTTACATTGCTCCATATAAAATTTTCGTAAAATTTTATCGATATTTGATTCTTGAGATAGTTCCATTATGCCGTTGTCACGATTATACTGAATTTTTATTCCTAAGAAGAACTTTAGCTCTCCACAATCTGTCATTTCAAATCTTTTTGACAATTGGAGTTTCAAAGCATTTATATTATCAAAATCTCTGCCTGAAATAAGTAGATCATCGACATAAAGTATTAAGTATAAGTATCCAATTTCAATCAAGTAATTTTCTCATTCCAACACCTTGGACTTTGTTTCAAACCATAAAGTGACTTATTCAATTTATAAACACAATCATCTTTAATCTTTACTCCATTTGGTGCATGCATGTAAATATTTTCTTTCAGATCACCGTGAAGAAACGCGGTTTTCACATCCATTTGATGAAAATAAAATTTCATTTGAACTCCAACAGCTAATACAGTTCTAATTCTTGTTAGCTTAGCAACAGGTGCAAAAGTTTCTTCATAATCTATTCCATATTTCTGTAGAAATCCTTTTGCTACCAACTTTGCTTTATATCTTGAGAGATCTCCATTTTCATTTTTCTTGATTCGAAATACCCTTTTTGATGTTAATGGTTTCATATTTTTAGGTTTTTCAACTATGTTCCACACATTATTATCTTTCATTGATTTTAGCTCTTCATTTATAGCTTCCATCCATTTATTGTTGTCTTTACGACCTGCTATTTCATCAAAGCTTCTTGGAACATCATCGGTAGGCTGTTCATGTATTTCTGCACTGTAACTTGTGAAATAGTCTGTAAATAATTTGGGAATTAAGCCTCGACTACTCCGTCTTAATGCCGGCGTATTATTGACAGTATCTCCTGATACATTTTCACTATCATGTGAAGAAAAAACTTCAATATCATTACTACTTTCTGATATATTGCTACTATCATGTAAAGCTAAATCTTCAGGCCGAATTCTAGATGACTCATCTATCTAGGTTTTTTTATCAAAATTTATCTCAAAAAACTGTTTTCTTGATATACACATCAGTGGCCAAAAAAAACGCCTTCGGTCGATCTCTAATACATACATATTTTTCCTATCAAACAGAAAGTAAGTTTACATTTGTTTTTTTTAATTTAGTACATACAAAAATACTTTTTCCCAGATTCCTTACTTATATTAGATTAAATAAGAATGGTTTTAATTATGTATTAAAAAAATATCATCCAAAATAAAAAACGCCCAAAGAAGAACTGGTCTATCAAAATTGTTGAAACTAACAGCAACAATGAGGATACTTGCCGAGGGCAGTTACCAAAAAAGTGCTGGATATGACATTTAGGTAAATATTTATCAGTCCTTGGTGAGTGATGCGTTTCACGGATGTATTGAAGCCATGTATAGTGAGCTTTGTCCGAGATGAATTTCCCAAACTTTCATCCAACCCTCATCATTGCGGGATGGAGGTCCAATACTATTTAAATCAGAGCCCACCAAACGTGACTGAGAGCTTTTGTGCGCATGTGTATGTTCTTTCTGCTTTTTATGTGTGTTTGTTGTTCTTTTTGCAGTTCGAGTCATCATCATCACACACTTTGTCCGAAGTAGCTGACGAAACAGCCAAACACACAACATCACACATACTTTGTACGAAGTATACGTGTGTCACCAAAACGTCGACTGCGCAAGCCCATGGGCTTGCAAATGAAATTTTGAGTGGCTATGATTTAAATCATCAGCAATTTCGTTCCATTCTTGTTCCACGTTTATTTTATTTAAACTAAAGTTATTTTTATATCAAAATGTATTTTATAAACGACAAAATTAACAAAATATGCAAATAATTTTTTGATTTTGTTTATTTTTTCTGTAATGGCGGTAACAAAAATCTTAACGACTGTTTTCGCCACTTTTGACAGGCAAAAACGCCAAACGTGGTACTATTTAATCGACTTGTTTGTAATAGATTTCATAAAAGTGTCGCATTTACTGGCGTTTTTGCCAACCACGATACCATTTCATAAAAACGTCTCATTTTCGCCACGAAAACGCCAACCAAGATAAGGGTGTATGTTTTATAAATAACTAGCGGCCCGCTCCGGCTTCGCGCGGGTATAAAATATATAGCCTATGTTATTCAATGAAAAAATTATTAAAATCGATCCAGTAGTTTTGATTTATTCATTACTGCCCGTCGCGCGCACGCGTTAAATTTAGGGTAAAACAATTCTTCTTTCCCTAAACCATGAAGATTTCCTGCTATCTTTGGAATATCTAAATTCATACACTACATTTTTACTCATTTACTTTTTACGTTTTTACCTATTTATTTTATTTTTACTACAATTAACGTATTACAACGTTAACAGCTTTCTTGTCATTAGACAATACAAACATGTTTTCTCTAGAGGTTACTCTTGAAAGAACAACATACAGTTGGCCATGTGAAAAGCAGTCAACGCTAAAATCTAAGCCTGCAACGTTGAAGGTTTGACCCTGCAATTTATTAATGGTCATTGCAAAAGATGTATTTACCGGAAAGTGTAAACGTTTAAATTGGAAGGGTAAATCCGATGGTATCGGAGCGATTCGGGGAATCAATACATCTTCTCCGGTAACACATCCTGTGAGTATTGTGCACTCTATTATGAAAGTTTTCAGTGATTTTACCAGCAAACGCGTGCCATTGCAAAGCTTAGGTAGATTCAGGTTTCTTAATAAAATAACAGCACAACCTACTTTCAACACCATTTTGTGAGGAGGGAGTCCAGACGGGTTCAAAGAGTTTAGAAATTCTGTAGAAAAATGAACAGCTTCTTCGAAATCGAGAACAGTATTAACCGAGTAGTATATATTCGACGGCGCATCAATCTTTGAACGAATCAATTTATTTACCTTATGTACTTGTTCGTTAGTTGGTGACAGAATCGCTCATTCTTTAAACCAAGATATTGTCTTATAACTTATGTTATCAATGTCAAGATAGACATTGGTGACCAACTCTTGGATGTTGTCTATCAAAACACAAAGGTTTTCTAGGTTAATCCTTCCCTCACTTTGTGTTAACTCTCCATTGCCAACTTTTAGCAGGATCTCTGGAAATAGCCTGTTCTCAGGCGAAGATGACGAAACCCTCATATTAGTTTTAAGCTCTAATTTTTGGACATGTCGCGTAAGGTTGGATCTTTTTAAGGAAGCATTTACTTCGTCAGCACGTGTTCCTCGAGTCACAACTGGTAGAATTTGACGGAAATCTCCTGAGAACAGAATTGTACATCCACCCAGAGGTGAATTTTTGTTGAGCAAATCGCGCATTGTCATATCCAGTGCTTCCACAGACGTCTTGTTTGACATGGTAGCTTCGTCCTAGACTATTAATGAGCAGTCACGCATCAATTTTCCTATATTACTCTGCTTAGAAATACTACAGACGCTGTTATTGTCATCGGTGGCGATTTTCAGCGGGAGTTGAATGTAGATTGGGCGGTTCGGCCTCCTTCCAAAAGCGTAGCGGCAATGCCGGATAACGCAACTGCTAATGGAATTTTTTCGATAGATCTCACCTTTTTTTTAAAGCTTAGCTGTGCAAAGGATGTAGGGCATTTTACAATATGCAGTAACATTCTATACGAAATCAAAAATGTATTTAAGGTATTTAATTAGATAAAGATTAATGATGTACTGGTTAAAATCGCTTCGAAAATTAGCCATTATTTGTCGTAAAAAGTAAATGACAAAATAATTCTGGCAAAAAAACTGACTCCAATACTAAGAATCAATCCAAAAGATTACAAAACGGACGCAAGTATGAAAATGATATTGAAACAAAAAGAAAAGAATTTTAAAAATGAATCCATAAATAGAGAAGTTATGTAATCATCAATAATTTTTTTTGGTGGGGGGAGGGGGGCGGGGGCTCAAAATATCCCAACGAAATTTATTCTAACTTAAAGCAAAATTTTTTCAAACCAAAAAAGAATTTTGAAATCGGTTTACCAATAGCAGAGTTATGTAATAGGGGAGGAAATTTTCCCTGCAGATTTAAAAAAAAAAAATTATCGGACCTAACTGCAGGCACACCCTTTCAAACAAAAAAAAAAATTTCGAAAAATCTGTTTAAAAATGACCAAGTTAGGCGTGTACGAACATTAAAAAAAATTAACAAAAAATACACACGAATTGATAACCTCCTTCTTTATTGAAGTCGGTTAAAAATGTTATTGTGTGATATCCATAAGAGATAGACATATACCATAGCGGATTCTTCTGTAAACCTTTTCAATGTGTACAATACTTAGCACATTATTTGGATAAATCTCGTAGGGTTCAGCCTGTGTTTGCAATTTAAGCAAAAAAAATTTAATTATTTAATGGATGTTATTGTACATATAAACCTTTCTCTTCAATCACTCTATCTATTAAAAAAAACGCATCAAAATCCGTTGCGTAGTTTTAAAGATTTAAGCATACATGGGGATATGGGGACATAAAAAGTTTTGTATTTATATATTTTTTGTAATTTCGTTTTAACAATATTAAAGGTACATTCAGAATGTTTTTTTTATACAATATTGAAATAAGAAACTAATATATAATTTCTAAGAAAAACTGATTTTCAATTGAAGAGTGTTTACAAAACAAAGTATTTCAATACCCTCTCTCACTCTAATAATTGCAATTTACTTCTAAAAATTTGATAATTTACAATTTCTAATACTTTTGTACAAATATCTGCAAGTTGATCATTTGTTGTAATATATTCTACATTTATATTACCTTGAGTTATATGATCTCGAATGAAATGGTATTTAATATCGATATGCTTGGATCTCTTGCATTCGGTATTTCTCGACATAAAAATGCATCCTTGGTTATCTTCGTATATTGGAACTGAATAGTTACTATTTAAAATCCTCAAATCATCCAAAACTCCTTTGAGCCATATAGCTTCAGATGTAGCAGCACTAAGAGATATGTACTCTGCTTCAGAAGACGACGTAGCTACTGTTGCTTGTTTTTTACTTGACCAAGAAATAGTATTTCCATAAATCTGAAAAATGTATCCACTCACTGATTTTCTATCCACATGATCAGATCCCCAATCTGCATCTGCATACCCTATTAAAGGTTTGGTATTACTATTTCTTATTACTTGTAATTTCATATGTTTTGTTCCACTAACGTATCGTAGTATTCGTTTGAGCATTTTCCAATTAGCTTCAGAAGGGGCTTGTTGATAACGACCCATATATCCAATATGGAAACATATATCAGGACGCACACAAAGCATTACATACATTAAGCTTCCCAATAACTCACGATATGGTTTATTAGTGATTTCAGACTTTGGTACCTCAGACAATTTTTCCATTGGCGTTCTAGCAAGTTTACATTGCTCCATATAAAATTTTCGTAAAATTTTATCGATATTTGATTCTTGAGATAGTTCCATTATGCCGTTGTCACGATTATACTGAATTTTTATTCCTAAGAAGAACTTTAGCTCTCCACAATCTGTCATTTCAAATCTTTGACAATTGGAGTTTCAAAGCATTTATATTATCAAAATCTCTGCCTGAAATAAGTATATCATCGACATAAAGTATTAAGTATATTGTACTATAACCTGTATCTCGTACATATAAGCAGTAGTCATGATTTGATCTCGTGAAGCCAATTTCAATCAAGTAATTTTCTCATTCCAACACCTTGGACTTTGTTTCAAACCATAAAGTGACTTGTTCAATTTATAAACACAATCATCTTTAATCTTTACTCCATTTGGTGCATGCATGTAAATATTTTCTTTCAGATCACCGTGAAGAAACGCGGTTTTCACATCCATTTGATGAAAATAAAATTTCATTTGAACTCCAACAGCTAATACAGTTCTAATTCTTGTTAGCTTAGCAACAGGTGCAAAAGTTTCTTCATAATCTATTCCATATTTCTGTAGAAATCCTTTTGCTACCAACTTTGCTTTATATCTTGAGAGATCTCCATTTTCATTTTTCTTGATTCGAAATACCCATTTTGATGTTAATAGTTTCATATTTTTAGGTTTTTCAACTATGTTCCACACATTATTATCTTTCATTGATTTTAGCTCTTCATTTATAGCTTCCATCCATTTATTGTTGTCTTTACGACCTGCTATTTCATCAAAGCTTGGAACATCATCGATAGGCTGTTCATGTATTTCTGCACTGTAACTTGTGAAATAGTCTGTAAATAATTTGGGAATTAAGCCTCGACTACTCCGTCTTAATGCCGGCGTATTATTGACAGTATCTCCTGATACATTTTCACTATCATGTGAAGAAAAAACTTCAATATCATTACTACTTTCTGATATATTGCTACTATCATGTAAAGCTAAATCTTCAGGCCGAATTCTAGATGACTCATCTATCTAGGTTTTTTATCAAAATTTATCTCAAAAAACTGTTTTCTTGATATACACATCAGTGGCCACCCCGTCGTGATAGCTATTTTTTTTTTGTTATACACCTAATGTACATACAATATAATGTACATACAATGCAAATGAAATCCTCTACGACCGCACTATATGGGAGCATGTTGCAATCATACCATTTCTCCGAAAAATGGGCCACATAGTCCAATAATATCTGCAGGGATGATACAACCAATACAACAATTTCATCCGAATAATGTAAGGCATCTACGTCCACACACACATACGCTGATACTTGCATTTGAGGTAAACAGCTTTGAAAGGTCTTATAGTATGTTCACACGGACAGCAATTATCGAGGTTCGCTCTCCCATTCACGGTTCGCGGTCGAATCTTGATTGAATCAACATGGTTCGCCATACAAATTTTTGAGAGCGAACCAACTTGGTTCATTTTGAACCTAGCTGCGAACCATGAAGAAATTGCTATCATCGCTAGTTTTGATAACAAATTATCGCTAATTTATCTGAACTAGCTATCAAAACAAAATGAGTACATACATACACATACACATTTTTAAACAAAAAACACACAAAAAATGATTGCGAGTATGAATTAATAATATTAGAACACATTTTATTAATTATTTTTGCTTAATTTGTTTATCTACTGTAAAAAAGCAAATAACACAGAATATAAAACGCGTATCAACTATTCACGTATATATGTATGCATGTATGTATATACATGAAAGCAGTGACGCCAACTTTTGATACTCAAAGCGCATAAAATTTTTTTGAAAAAGCGCTAAATTGAAAAAATATACATTTAGCGCAAAACAAAGTAAATTTTTTTGAATAAGCGCCAAAAAGAACTAGTTTTAAAATGTTTCTGTTTTAAATCAAATCATCAAAAAAATTTGTTAAGTAATTTATTAAAAATTAATATGTACCTATCATAAGATCAAATATCAAATATGTACGAACATAAGTACATTAGATCGAGATATTACATTTCATATTACATTTTAATAAGGTAGATATAAATAGTGTACCTACATATATACATAATAGAAGTATATATGCATATGTATGTATTCATGTTTACATAAGTACATATATACAAAATTTCAATATTTTGCTCTTTCAAAAACATACATTATCCTGTTTTTAGGCTATACTGAATATCTTTCAAATCACAAAAAATTCGAAGAAATAGAAGATTATTCTATATTATTCTTCTTGTTTAAATTGGTAAACTAACAAAATAAAATGAGTTAAAAGTCGATATTGTTAAATTAAAGGAAGACAAAGTTCAAAGACTAAAATCTAGCCATATTGAACAAAAAGTAAAAAGGGGCTAAAGGGCTGAAACCAAATTCGATCGAAATAATTTCATTTCCGTAATTAGGTTCTGCAGAAAACAAAAAACGAAGAATTTGCTCGATGAATAATACTCGGAATTGTAATTTTCTCTATGTGAAAGTACAAAAATCTGTTTGAAACAACTTTATTTCAACAAAGAAAAATTTTTTCAACCATTTATTTAAAATATGTTTCTTTTATTTAATTTTTTTACATATTTAAGATATTTTCTCAAGTCTTAAAGAAAAAATGCATCATCATAAAAACTGAAATATTCTATTCCTTCAAATAAAATTAAATAAAAAAAAATAAAAAAGACCGCTCTGGGCATCCAAAATTGCAGTTATTGCAATTGCAGACAATGAATGTATAATTTTTTTAATTTGGTTCACTTCAATAAAAAAAATTTATCCTTTGGTATTTTGTTGCTCTTTTAATACGAGCAACAATGTGTTTTTTGTTGCCCAATATTGCCACATTTAAATTGAAAACAATGGAATTGACGTTTTTTCGGAATGAACAAATCGATCGAAATCTGAAGAAGGTAAAACAAAGTCGATCGAAATGAAAATTTGTAATCAAAACAATTTCGATGGATTTCTGTGACAGGCCTGATAATTATAAAAATTGCTAGATTTTCGTGTATTTGCCGCGTTTTGAGTGACTGAAAACAGATTAAATCCAGCACGAAAAGTTCTAAGTTGGCATCACTGCATCAAAAATATTTGTCAAAATGAACCACGAATGTGTCGTCTGAACACCAGGGTTCGCAATCGTGGTTCAGAGAGCGAACCAAGTGGTTCATGTTGCCGTCTGAACATAGCATTAGATTTGTTACTGATTCTTTGCAAATTAAGAGCAAGCATTGCTGTCGCCGCGATCTAATTGGCTGTTTTTGTTGGCACTTATCAACCTCTAACTGAGTTTGGCGACCACTATTGTGAAATTATGTACTCTTTGTTGATATTTGTCTATTAAATTGTACTTTGATCATACTGGAAGCGTAAATACACCGACAGCGTATAAATAGAACGCGAAATACATCATACAGGTAGTTTTTTTTTTAACAAAAAGTCTTCTAATAAAATGTTTAATAACTCAGTCAATTTCGAGGGAATTTTTTCAAATAAATTATCACCCTTATCGTGTTTGGCGTAGGCGTATTTCGACGACTGGCGTATTTGTAGTCGATTTTTTATTATAGTGGTATCGTGTAAAATTTTCGCCTAAAGCTATTTTGTAAAAGAGGAATATTGTAATAGATGGCTCTATTTTATTTGATTATGAAACATCCTGTTATGACAATTGTCAAAAAGATCCCCTGTCGTAGAAGGTTCATAACAATAAATAAATTAATTATTTGTTAATTTTTGAAAATAGTTCGTTTTTATAATTAATAATATTAAGTGTGGGCTTTAATTCATCCTCTAAAGAGGTAGAAATGTGTGATAAAAAAAAATTTAATCTTTTAAGAAAACAATATACATACATACATACATATTTTTCCTATCAAACAGAAAGTAAGTTTATATTTGTTTTTTTTAATTTAGTACATACAAAAATAATTTTTCCCAGATTCCTTACTTATATTAGATTAAATAAGAATGGTTTTAATTATGGATTAAAAAAATATCATCCAAAATAAAAAACGCCCAAAGAAGAACTGGTCTATCAAAATTGTTGAAACTAACAGCAAAAATGAGGATACTTGCCGAGGGCAGTTACCAAAAAAGTGCTGGATATGACATTTTGGTAAATATTTATCAGTCCTTGGTGAGTGATGCGTTTCACGGATGTATTGAAGCCATGTATAGTGAGCTTTGTCCGAGATGAATTTCCCAAACTTTCATCCAACCCTCATCATTGCGGGATGGAGGTCCAATACTATTTAAATCAGAGCCCACCAAACGTAACTGAGCGCTTTTGTGCGCATGTGTATGTTCTTTCTGCTTTTTATGTGTGTTTGTTGTTCTTTTTGCAGTTCGAGTCATCATCATCACACACACTTTGTCCGAAGTAGCTGACGAAACAGCCAAACACACAACATCACACATACTTTGTACGAAGTATATATGTGTCACCAAAACGTCGACTGCGCAAGCCCATGGGCTTGCAAATGAAATTTTGAGTGGCTATGATTTAAATCATCAGCAATTTCGTTCCATTCTTGTTTCACGTTTATTTTATTTAAACTAAAGTTATTTTTATATCAAAATGTATTTTATAAACGACAAAATTAACAAAATATGCAAATAATTTTTTGATTTTGTTTATTTTTTCTTTAATGGCGGTAACAAAAATCTTAACGACTGTTTTCGCCACTTTTGACAGGCAAAAACGCCAAACGTGGTACTATTTAATCGACTTGTTTGTAATAGATTTCATAAAAGTGTCGCATTTACTGGCGTTTTTGCCAACCACGATATCATTTCATAAAAACGTCTAATTTTCGCCACGAAAACGCCAACCAAGATAAGGGTGTATGTTTTATAAATAACTAGCGGCCCGCTCCGGCTTCGCACGGGTATAAAATATATAGCCTATGTTATTCAATGAAAAAATTATTAAAATCGATCCAGTAGTTTTGATTTATTCATTACTGCCCGTGGCGCGCACGCGTTAAATTTAGGGTAAAACAATTCTTCTTTCCCTAAACCATGAAGATTTCCTGCTATCTTTGGAATATCTAAATTCATACACTACATTTTTACTCATTTACTTTTTACGTTTTTACCTATTTATTTTATTTTTACTACAATTAACGTATTACAACGTTAACAGCTTTCTTGTCATTAGACAATACAAACATGTTTTCTCTAGAGGTTACTCTTGAAAGAACAACATACAGTTGGCCATGTGAAAAGCAGTCAACGCTAAAATCTAAGCCTGCAACGTTGAAGGTTTGACCCTGCAATTTATTAATGGTCATTGCAAAAGATGTATTTACCGGAAAGTGTAAACGTTTAAATTGGAAGGGTAAATCCGATGGTATCGGAGCGATTCGGGGAATCAATACATCTTCTCCGGTAACACATCCTGTGAGTATTGTGCACTCTATTATGAAAGTTTTCAGTGATTTTACCAGCAAACGCGTGCCATTGCAAAGTTTAGGTAGATTCAGGTTTCTTAATAAAATAACAGCACAACCTACTTTCAACACCATTTTGTGAGGAGGGAGTCCAGACGGGTTCAAAGAGTTTAGAAATTCTGTAGAAAAATGAACAGCTTCTTCGAAATCGAGAACAGTATTAACCGAGTAGTATATATGCGACGGCGCATCAATCTTTGAACGAATCAATTTATTTACCTTATGTACTTGTTCGTTAGTTGGTGACAGAATCGCTCATCCTTTAAACCAAGATATTGTCTTATAACTTATGTTATCAATGTCAAGATAGACATTGGTGACTAACTCTTGGATGTTGTCTATCAAAACACAAAGGTTTTCTAGGTTAATCCTTCCCTAACTTTGTGTTAACTCTTCATTGCCAACTTTTAGCAGGATCTCTGGAAATAGCCTGTTCTCAGGCGAAGATGACGAAACCCTCATATTAGTTTTAAGCTCTAATTTTTGGACATGTCGCGTAAGGTTGGATCTTTTTAAGGAAGCATTTACTTCGTCAGCACGTGTTCCTCGAGTTACAACTGGTAGAATTTGACGGAAATCTCCTGAGAACAGAATTGTACATCCACCCAGAGGTGAATTTTTGTTGAGCAAATCGCGCATTGTCATATCCAGTGCTTCCACAGACGTCTTGTTTGAAATGGTAGCTTCGTCCTAGACTATTAATGAGCAGTCACGCATCAATTTTCCTATATTACTCTGCTTAGAAATACTACAGACGCTGTTATTGTCATCGGTGGCGATTTTCAGCGGGAGTTGAATGTAGATTGGGCGGTTCGGCCTCCTTCCAAAAGCGTAGCGGCAATGCCGGATAACGCAACTGCTAATGGAATTTTTTCGATAGATCTCACCTTTTTTTAAAGCTTAGCTGTGCAAAGGATGTAGGGCATTTTACAATATGCTGTAACATTCTATATGAAATCAAAAATGTATTTAAGGTATTTAATTAGATAAAGATTAATGATGTACTGGTTAAAATCGCTTCGAAAATTAGCCATTATTTGTCGTAAAAAGTAAATGACAAAATAATTCTGGCAAAAAAACTGACTCCAATACTAAGAATCAATCCAAAAGATTACAAAACGGACGCAAGTATGAAAATGATATTGAAACAAAAAGAAAAGAATTTTAAAAATGAATCCATAAATAGAGAAGTTATGTAATCATCAATAATTTTTTTTGGTGGGGGGAGGGGGGCGGGGGATCAAAATATCCCAACGAAATTTATTCTAACTTAAAGCAAAATTTTTTCAAACCAACAAAGAATTTTGAAATCGGTTTACCAATAGCAGAGTTATGGAATAGAGGAGGAAATTTTCCCTGCAGATTTAAAAAAAAAATTTCGAAAAATCGGTTTAAAAATGACCAAGTTAGGCGTGTACGAACATTAAAAAAAAGTAACAAAAAATACACACGAATTGATAACCTCCTTCTTTATTGAAGTCGGTTAAAAATGTTATTGTGTGATATCCATAAGAGATAGACATATACCATAGCGGAGTTTTCTGTAGACCTTTTCAATGTGTACAATACTTAGCACATTATTTGGATAAATCTCGTAGGGTTCAGCCTGTGTTTGCAATTTAAGCGGAAAAAAATTTAATTATTTACGACATCACATTAGAAACCTCAAAAATAACAGTATTTTCCCCCCTATTTAATGGATGTTATTGTACATATAAACCTTTCTCTTCAATCACTCTATCTATTAAAAAAAACGCATCAAAATCCGTTGCGTAGTTTTAAAGATTTAAGCATACATGGGGATATGGGGACAGACCAGATAAAGGACAACTAAGGCGAAAACTAAGCTGAGCGTAAAGTAACTTATTGCTTGATGGTGCAGATTTTTGTTGTTGATGAGTTTATGCAGTTGTGACATGTCGGCCTCCTGAAGTTGGGCTTGTAGCTCATTTAGTTGATCAGTGTGAGTTTGTAGAACCTGCCGCGTGCTGTTGAATATTGTTATAGGCTCACTTATGTTGGTCAGAGCATTAATATTTTTGAAACGGAAGTACGATGTTTGGATGTTACTGGATACGTCATAGTGTCCCCGAATGGTGACATCGGCTGTCTTTAGAATACAGGTTGGTTCAATCTGAAGTATACCAGAACCGTGCAATGTGAATTGCATTATTTCAGTTCCACAAACAGCATAAACTTCAGTGCTATTTATTGTGGAATAAATCCATTTGTTTTTGTTATGTAGTTGTATCCAAACGGCTTGTTCTCTTGATGTAACTAGCTTGCAATTTCTAGCAGGTTTTTGATTAAAAAAATTAATTTCGCAGGACGAAGCCATTGATCCTTTTCCGAAGGTTGATTGTTTGTTGTCGAAGATAAAGACATCGTTGAGCCGGAATGAATTTGTTATATCATCATTCGACAGTGGAATGTATTCATCTCTGAGTGAATTAATTGCCAGATACGGTTTCTCCGCTACTATGACAAAAAGTGTGCCGTTCCTGTTTGAGGGAACTCCAAATATCTTTAAGAGTTCAAAAGGTTGTTGGTCGATCAATGGTAATTTGACTTCAAAGATGACCTTGTTTTCTGCGACTCCTGCCTTAGTTCGCATAAGTTTGTAAAGTTGAATCAAGTCGCCTTCTTTGACGGGTAGGACTCGCGACACTGGTAAATGTGCCTTGATCACGTTTAGTTCTCTCTGAAGCTGATTTGGTGATAAAAGAGAAGGACTAATTCTACCATGATGGGAGTCCGTTAAGACGTTTATTATTTCAGCTTCAATTCGGCGGAGTCGCGTTGCTGTCAGCTCACTAGATAGAAATGTTGTTAAATATGCGATCTTTAATTGATGCTGGTCGTCCGTTACTCGAATTTGTAGCCTTGTTATTTCATTTTGTGTTTCATTTAACCTTGCCTGCAACGAAAGTTCTGTTTCTTTGATAATATTAAGAGTAGAATCAATTATGGATGTTTGATTTCGTAGTAATGAGTAAAGATGCTCTCTGCCCGTTTCTGCTTGGCGTATCGTGTGTTCCATTTCGGTGGCATAATCAGAGTCGAGAACACCAAAGAGGCTTCTTGCTACGTTCCCGATGATGTTGAGGGTACCTCTACGCGAACGACCAGACATGATCACGTTCTCATCTTGTATCAGATCGGCCTGAAGCTGTTTTAGGTTGCTTATGAAATCGTGACACATGTTTGCTTGTGGAGAAAATTTGCAAAGATTGGAAAACGTCTCCAATGCGGTTGAAAATGCTTTAACTTCTGATCGGAATGGAACAAGATCGTAATACACCATTATTTTCCATTCTACTGTGATTCTTCTTGCTGTGCCTATCCCTTCAAAATACACGCCGGGATCCTTGCTGAATACCTCAGAATTTATTGGTTTGCCGAGAACAGCAGGGAGTAAGAGAAGGGTGAGCAAGGTTGTGTATAGTAAGCTGCAGCCAACAGATTTAGGTCGCTTGGTGGGAGACGAGTCTGGTTCGGGTGACCTCTTTAAGGTTTTGTTTGCAGGTTTCTCATTTGTTTCCTCATTCATTTCCTCATTTATTAAGGGGGCCAAGCGATGAATAGCAAGTGACTTAATACCTGATGACGTTTTGACCTTGACTACTCGTACGAAGCCATCATGACCCTTGCAGATATTTACTATTCGACCAAGGGGCCATTTCATGACTGGCACATTGTCTTCTTTGATGATTACAAGTTGACCTTCTTGAACGTTTGATGAAGCTGTTCTCCACTTATGTCGTTGTTGTAATTCCGAAAGGTATTCTTTTGACCATCGATTCCAAAAGGCATGTTTCAAGTGAGACACTAGTTCCCATCTTTTCGCGAGTGATGAGGTTGGCTCTTTTGCCTGTCTGTCGAATTGAGCGGTTAACGGTTCTCCTATTAAAAAATGGCCTGGTGTTAGGGCCGTTAGATCATTCGGATCTGATGACACTGGTGTTAGCGGTCTTGAGTTCAGAATGGCTTCCACTTCTATTACAACCGTTTCCAACTCCTCATGGGTCAGAGAAGCCTCGGCGGTCGTTCGAAGAAGTAAGTGTTTGGCTGATTTTACGGCAGCCTCCCATAGACCTCCAAAATGGGGAGCTCTGGGCGGGATGAACTTAAATTCTATTCCTTCCTTGGAGCAGGCATTTTCTATTTTTTCTTGGGAACTGGAACTGAATATAGCTGTCTTAAGCTCTTCAAGTTTGTTTTTAGTTCCAACAAAGTTTGTTGCATTGTCGGAGTACATCGTTTGGCAGCGTCCACGGCGAGAAATGAATCTTTTCAATGCCCCTATGAATGCATCAGTGGTCAAATCAGTAACTACCTCCAAGTGTGTCGCCTTGGTGGCATAGCAATAGAATACTGCAATATACACCTTATGAGGCCGCTTTCCTCTGAGCTTATAATGTACCCAGAAAGGACCACAGTAATCTACCCCAGTTGTGATGAATGGTCGACCTGGGCTTATTCTGCAACTTGGTAAATTGCCCATTATTTGATTGAACATTCTTGGCTTAGCTCTTGTGCAACGTATACACTGATGGACCACAGATCTTGTCATTGTTTTCCCTTTCAGAATCCAAAACCTTTGTCGTGCTGTAGCTAGTAATTGCTGTGGTCCACAATGATGATTTTCATTATGTATGTTTACCAGGATCAGCCTTGCAATAGGATCGTTATATGGTAACACGAGCGGATGTTTGGCGTCGTATGACAGCTCTGATGCTTCTAAACGCCCACCTACTCTTATTAATCCTTGCTCCTTCGACTATCTGAGACCGTTGAAGTGTTTTCAATTCGTCTGGGAAATCAGATTGTTGCATTGCTCGCACTATGACGTGAAAAGCATTCTCCAGTTCAGTGATGCGACTTCCAGTTTGGGTTGAGGTTTTTCTGATTATCTGAGCGAATCTTAGTACATAGGCTACAGTGTGTTGAAGGAAGATAAATGAATTTCTGTGGTTGATGCTGTAAACCCAGTCTTTGACGTTGGATGATGCTGCAGCAGTCACGATTTGAGTCTTCATCTTAAAATCCAAATTGATAGCGTTCTGAGCGTTCTTTTTAAATGGTCCCGGCCAGATACATTCTTGGACATGCAAGAATGGAGGGCCATAGAACCACAAGTTCAAGCTTGGTAGTTTCTCTGGAGTTACGCCTCTCGAAATGAAGTCAGCTGGGTTTTTCTTTGATTTGACGTGTCGCCATTGACAATTGATGGTTAGGTCTTGTATCTTGCTGATTCGGTTAGCCACGAAAGTCTTGAGTGATGAAGACGCTGAATTTATCCAATATAAGACAATTTCTGAGTCAGACCAAAAGAAAAGCTGTTTGTCGTCGTACCGTAACTCCCTTTTTACCTTGTTGGCTAGTTCTGCTCCTAGATGTGCTGCGCAAAGTTCTAGCCTTGGTAGGGATAACCTTTGGAGAGGCGCAATTCTGGACTTGGAGCACAACAGTCGGACTATTATTCCTCCATTTTTGAGCTTGGATCGAACGTAGACTGCTGCTCCATAAGCCCTTTCTGATGCGTCTACAAATACGTGCAATTGGACGTGCGAGGCTATTTGACCATTGAAAACATGTCGTGGTATAGGAGTGTTGTCTAACGTGTTTAGTGACTTACGGAAATCAAGCCATTTCGTTGTGAGATCTTTAGGGAGTTCCTCATCCCAAGATCTTTTACCTTCCCACAGTTGTTGAATGAATATTTTGGCTAAAACCACGACTGGGCCTGCAATACCCAAAAGATCGTAGATTCGTGCCACATCTGAGATGACAGATCGTTTTGTTATACTTGAGGTTGGCTGCAGATTTGCCTTTAGGCAAAATTGATCCGAAGATGGGCTCCATATTAGTCCCAGTGCCTTGATTGATGCGTTTTCGAAATCAAGGTTGACTTCTTGATCTTCTTGTGGTATATCTTGGAGTAGATGGCGATGGTTTGCACACCATTTACGTAACTTGAAACCAGCTTCCTTGAGCAAGTCTGTTAGTTGGGATTGCATTTCCTTAGCTGTTGCTAAACTATTAGAACCGCTTATTCCGTCATCAACGTAGAAGTCCTGTCCCAAGATCGTTGCACCCAGCGGATATTTGTCCATACGAGTGGCCGCTAGCCTTTGTAAACATTTCGTCGCCAGATACGGGGCTGATGATGTGCCATATGTAACGGTGTTTAGTTGAAAATGGCGTAGAGGCTGGCCAGGATTCTCTCTCCACAGAATTAGTTGAAGGTTCCTGTCTCGTTCGTCTACGAGGATCTGACGGTACATTTTTTCAATGTCTGTGGTAAAGACAAATCTGGGTAAACGTAAACGTAGAAGCATTCCGAAGAGGTCCCCCTGCACGGTTGGACCTGTAAGTAAAATGTCGTTTAATGAACGATCTGTTGATGTTTTTGCCGATGCATCAAAAACTACTCTGAGCTTAGTTGTGCTACTTTCTGGACGCAGAACGCAATGATGTGGAATGTAGTAACGTGGGCCGCAGAGAGTTTTTGGGTCGATTTGAATCATGTGACCAAGATCTTCATATGACTTCATGAAGTCCTTGTATTGTGTTTCGAGCGTTTCATCTCGTCTGAATCGTCGTTTCAAAGCACGGAATCTGGAATATGCTGTTGGTTCTGATTCGCAAATGCTGCCGCGTCTTCAGATAAAGGTAAACGAACAACAAATCTTCCATTGGGATTTCTGGTTGTGGTTTGAATAAAGTGAGTTTCACATGCTTGTTCAGCGGCTGTATAATTGCTTTCTGTAGGAATATCTTCAACCTTCCAGAATTTTTCAATTAGTTCGCCGGTTGACACATCCTCTTTACTTAAAACTGCGCATATCGCTTCAGTTGTGCTGTTTTCCGATACTCTGCCACTGGCGATCCATCCAGGTTTTGTGTTTAACAATATTGGAAGATTATCGGCCAACTCTATTTTCCCCTTTTTGCATAAGACTGAAGTAGTATTCGGCGCCTAGCAGAATATCCACCTTTCCTGGTTGGTCGAAATATGGGTCAGCTAAGTCTACATTTGGGATTTGCCAATTTGAAATGTCAATTTGTTGATTTGGTTGTGGAGGGATGATTGTAGGGAGAACAAAAGCGTCTAAGTTGGTTGCAAAATTGTTATTTCTGGCTTGCAATTTAACATTTATGCGCTTTGTGGCCCTTCTTCGTGCGTTTCCAATACCATCAATGCATAAAAGGGCTTCAGCTGAAGATAAGGACAATCTTTTTACGACACGCTCGGATACTAGATTCACCTGAGACCCGGAATCCAATATTGCTCTAAATTCTCCCGAACTTCCGTTGGCCGCTGTTAACCTTACTCTTGCTGTTGCAAGTAGTCCATAACCCTGGCGCGACGGCGGGTTGTTTGTGGCAGCTGATGTAACAGTCACATTAGTAGTGTTAGGTGCAACATCTGTTTTCCGTATATCATTTGAGTGCTGATCTGCGGTTTTGACTTGATTACCATGTTTTGATGAATTGTGTGGCTTGGAATTTGAACCTAAATGCAATAATGCATTATGTTTTTTGTTACATTTTTTGCAAGGTCTTGATGTGCAGGTTTTCGAACTGTGATCAGCTCTGAAACAGTTTACACACAGTCTTTGTTGTTGTGCCCAGCTTAGCCGCTTTGCTTCTGATAGTTGTAGAAATTTCTGGCAATGGAAGAGTCCGTGGTCGCCGGCCTTGCATAATTTACAGGAAACATAGTGTTCATTGGCAGTGGTTGCAGATGATGACACAACTTTAGGTGATGACTTATCCCTTTGGCGGATTGATTCCATTGATTGAAACTCAAATTCCAAGAATGATAAAAACTCAGCTAGAACTGGCACGTTCCTTGGATTTGTTAACGATTGCATGTACCTTACATGTGTGCTTCTATCAAGTTTTCTCATCAGAAGCTGAATAAGAATTGCATCCCATGAGGCTGTTGCAATTCCTAAATTGTTTAAAGCCAACATACACTCCTTGGTGGTGTCATGAAGAGTTTTAATCGCTGAAGCAGATGACGTAGCTGCAGGCTGATCAATTAAGTTCTCTACCAGGTTTGCCACAAGAACTCTTTTATTGTTGTAGCGGTCCTTGAGTGTTTGCCAGGCAGTGGCATAATTTGTTTCTGATAATGACAACTGACTTATTAGACGTTCAGCTTCGCCGGATAAGTTACTTTTCAAATACCACATTTTCTGAATAGCTGGTATTGGTTGCTTGTCTACCATTTCAGAAAATAAGTCATGGAATTGACGCCATTTCAGGTAATCCCCACTAAATTGAGGTATAGATAAATTTGGCAGTTGTAACGACTTGACTTTACAACTGTTTGACATTAATTCTGGTGCTGCTGTTTGAGTGTGCATACCATTCGGTTGAAGGTTGTCTGCTTGCACGAAAAGATTAACTAGAGTTTGCTGCATCAAATCATATAAGGCTTCATATTCATTCTGATCAAGTCCATGTGCAGCTGGAATTGTAAACTGCTCATGAACTTCATCATATAGAATTTCTATTTTCTCCCATAATTTCCTTATGTTACTTATGTTCAGGTCAAAAAACTGTTTTGGTTTATCCTCTATGACTGTCAATGAATTTAATAGCCGTTTCAGAGCTGCTAAACGCATATTTAATTTGCGGATGATGCCAGGAGTACTATTAGGATCGTCAGGCATCGGTGTAACTCCTTGTGCTTTAGTTGTAGCCTTCGAAATTCCGCTGGACCTAGTGGCAGCTTCAGGTTGATCTTTAGGTTCGGCCCTAAGACGTTTAGTTTCCTTATTAAATATTTCCAAGTATTCCTCGGCTATTTTTTGGATTTTGTCATAATAGCCCTCCGCGAAGTAGTCTAATTTCATTGGGTCATCGCAATCTTCCCGAATGTCCGAATCCGTGTTTTGAAATTTATCCCAACACTCCTGAAGACGTCTCGAACGTCTGATGGGGGGAACTTGAAGTTCAGAACTGTTTTGGGTCACCAATGTTATGGTGCTTGATCGCTCAGGTAGCGTGTTGAATTTAGCAATGAGTGCTTACAAGATCCTTACCGCTGGTGGGGGGAACTTGAAGTTCAGAGCTGTTTGGGGTCACCAATGTTATGGTGCTTGATCGCTCAGGTAGCGTGTTGACTTCAGCAATGAGTGCTTACAAGATCCTTACCGCTGGTGGGGGGAACTTGAAGTTCAGAGCTGTTTGGGGTCACCAATGTTAAGGTTGCTGTTCAATTCTAGGTACATAAACCAAGAATTGTTTGGTGTCACAAGGTACTTGGGACCATGTAACAAAGAAAGGTGCAGTAAAACAAGTCAATTTGTCTACTACGCTATGTCTTTATTTTTCTTCTATATTTATACAAAATATTATAGCTAATTAACTTATACGCTAAATAATTAGGTCACTTATTAATGCAAGGTGTAAATAATAACTAGAAATGCTGAATATGTAAAGTCGCTGACCATTGAAGACATTGAACTTATGTTCTTTATTGTGGTCATTGACTGGTGTTGAATAAACAAAAAACTTATTGGTAATATGACTACACATGTGTATGCATGGGTGTATGTTATGCTGTGACTGCAATATGATTCTTCGGTCACTAACCATTAATGCATTGCACTTATTGTTTATGTTTTTTTATAAACAAATAATTGCAAATGCATTTACATACATACACATGTGTTTGGATGTTTATGAATTAAATTTTAATGAGTTGAATAATTATGATGAACTTAATTTAAGGGTTGCCAACAGTCATGATTTGATCTCGTGAAGCCAATTTCAATCAAGTAATTTTCTCATTCCAACACCTTGGACTTTGTTTCAAACCATGAAGTGACTTATTCAATTTAAAAACACAATCATCTTTAATCTTTACTCCATTTGGTGCATGCATGTAAATATTTTCTTTCAGATCACCGTGAAGAAACGCGGTTTTCACATCCATTTGATGAAAATAAAATTTCATTTCAACTCCAACAGCTAATACAGTTCTAATTCTTGTTAGCTTAGCAACAGGTGCAAAAGTTTCTTCATAATCTATTCCATATTTCTGTAGAAATCCTTTTGCTACCAACTTTGCTTTATATCTTGAGAGATCTCCATTTTAATTTTTCTTGATTCGAAATACATTCATTGATTTTAGCTCTTCATTTATAGCTTCCATCCATTTATTGTTGTCTTTACGACCTGCTATTTTATCAAAGCTTCTTGGAACATCATCGATAGGCTGTTCATGTATTTCTGCACTGTAACTTGTGAAATAGTCTGTAAATTATTTTGGGAATTAAGCCTCGAGTACTCCGTCTTAATGCCGGCGTATTATTGACAGTATCTCCTGATACATTTTCACTATCATGTGAAGAAAAAACTTCAATATCATTACTACTTTCTGATATATTGCTACTATCATGTAAAGCTAAATCTTCAGGCCGAATTCTAGATGACTCATCTTCCACATCATTTGTTTTATTTGCAGCTATGACAGCATCACTATTTTCCCCACTATTTTCCCTCTCTTGCTCAATACTGCAAATAGCAATAATTTGAGATTTCTCTAATATAATACTAATCTGAAATGTGAAGTCTGACTCGTCAAATTTGACATCACGAGCTGTAAAAATTTTTTTGGTTGAGTTATTAAAAATTCTATAACCATTACTTGTGTAACCTGTCATGACGCCTTCTTGACTTTTTTCTTCGAGTTTTCTTCTCTTTTGTTGTGGTATCCAAGCATAAGCTTTGAAACCAAATATTTGCAATTTGTTATGCTAGGTTTGTATCCATACCACATTTCGGCTGCAGTTTTCGGTTCTTTTAAAGTTCTAGTTGGACATCTATTTATAAGGTATACAGCCGTTAATGTTGCCTCTCCCCACAACCATTTAGGTACATTTGATTCTATTAACATAGTTCTCACTTTTTCAATAACTGTTCTATTAAAACGCTCCGAAATCCCATTTTGTTGTGGTGAATACGCAATAGAATTTTCTATTTGTATTCCCTTCTGTTGATAATATAACATTTGCTCATTGGAATGATATTCAGTTCCTTGATCACAACGTAGAATAGAAATTTGTTTACCAAATTTTGCTGTCACAAGAGCTTCGTACAGTTTAAATTTTTCAAAAACTTCAGATTTCTTTCTTAATAAGTAAATCATTGCAAAATGAGTATATTCATCAATAAACGATACAAAATACCGATACCCGTCATTAGTATTAGGATAAATCGGACCACATACATCAGTATGAATTCTTTCTAAAACGCGAATAGATCGGTTATGAACACCATTAAATGGATCACGACTCTGTTTCCCTTTAAGGCAAATGTCACATAAACCGAAATGTTTAACATTACCGATGTCCAAGACCATTCCATTACGACTCACTAACTCAAGACTTTGTTGGCTAACGTGACCTAATCTACTATGCCATAATTTACTTTCATCACGATTACATAAGTTTACACTTTTAAATTTATTTAACGTAATTTCAAAAACATTACCTTTCAATTCTGCTAAAGCTAAATCACTACCCTCATGTAAAATTGTTGCATTATTTTCTTTAAAAATCACTTCAAATCCAGGTTTTGTCAATCTTCTGACTGATAAAAGATTCTCCCTGAGATTTGGCACATACAGCACATCCTTCAAGTTTACTTGCTTCCCAAAATTTGTGTATCCAATAATATCACCAACCTCATTAGCAATAAGCATTTCATTTTCCTTGGCTACATTTATTCTTACCGGATTCTTTAAACTAGTTACGTTGTTGAAAAAATTTCGATCATTTACCAAATGATCACTTGACCCCGAATCCAAAATAAAATTCATTTCATAATTTTCATCTACTTTATTAGCAATAAAGCAAACAGGGCCATCATGCAATTCCTCTTCTTGAGAATTTATACCGTGGGCATCTTGATGGTACTCTTGCGTTTGTTTTACTAAATTAGCTTCCCTTTTGAATCGGCAATTTATCTTCATATGTCCTTCCCTTCCATAGTTATGGCATTTACCATTAAATTTATAAAATTTGTTCTTCTTAGCCACAAACACAGCAGCTCCCTTGCACTCATCATTTGAATCATTTCGATCTGATATTTTTCTTTCTTCTGCGAGTAAGCGTTGTTTTACCAATTGAAGTGTTAGTTCTTCTTCCTTTATATTCTCCAAAGCGGCCACCAATCGATCATAGCTATCAGGAAGACTTACAAAAAGCTGTGACACTAAATCACTTTCAGCTAATTCTGCACCAGCGGACTTCAGTTGCCTTACAAGGCTATCAAATTCAATAAAATGGTTCTTCATTTTTGTGTTATCCGACAGCTTTAATCTTGCTAATTGCTTTCGAATAATTGTTTGGCTCGTTGATGATTTTGCAGCAAAAACATCTTTTAAAGCATTCCACATAGTTTTTGACGTGGACTTATCACGAACATAATCCAAATAATCATCTTATATGCAGCTCACCAGCACCGATTTTGCCTTTTTATCTTTTTCTATAAATTTACTTCTCTCTTCAGGGCTTTCTGGCTGATTTGTTTCCACTGCTTCTTAAATATCTATAGCATCCAAGTACATTTTTACCCGAAAAGACCAGTTTTCGTAACCAGTTCCATTAAATTAAATTGAACTACACCATGAGGAACTTCCTTTCGTTGGTCGCCATAACCTTTTGTATTTATGTATTTTTTGTAATTTCGTTTTAACAATATTAAAGGTACAATTCAGAATGTTTTTTTTTATACAATATTGAAATAAGAAACTAATATATAATTTCTAAGAAAAACTGATTTACAATTGAAGAGTGTTTACAAAACAAAGTATTTCAATAAAAAGCGACTTTGTTTTATACTATGTAGTGAAGTTATAAACAGTATGGTTTCAATACAAAAATACTGCCTAAAAACGAATTCAAAGTAGAAAAATGTCGAAAAAATAATATATATGGTGAAAAAATACAGACATACATCTGAAATTTACTGAAACGAAATGTATATGGAAAGGTTTTAGTCTCTTCTTTCTATATCCGTTTATACATTTAAAATCAGTTGATATTTAACTTAGTTAGAACTTGATAGTGCCTACGGGTACGAAAAACCGGTTTTTACCATAACTCAAGATTTTGGAAGCGTTTGGAATATATAAAATACAGATTGTTGTTATACTCGGCAATACCTACCAGAAAAATAGTAACACTTTTCAGGTATTTTTGCTTTGTCACACTGCGTTTTGCGTCTTATTGGCTCATATTAATAACACTGAACTAAATCGCAAGTCGCCACAGGTTACCTTTCTTAGATCAAAATAAAATTTTTTTGGTGGCTTTTTAGGTCATTTCGAAACTTTTTAGTGGGTATGCACAAAAAAAAGTGATGTCAAAAAATAAGGGACACCCTAACATATGTACATACGTGAATAGTTGATACGCGTTTATAGTCTTGCTGTTTTACATAGGGATGTAACGAATACCAGTATAGCGAATACGAAAGCGAAAAATACGTTTTAATTTTCGCGGAAGCGAATGCGAAAGCGAATGCAAATATTACAATTCGTTAAAAGATCAAATGCAAATAAATTTATATAAGAGTAAGCATACACGCAAAGAAAAGATATGGTTGTAAAATAGTTGAGAAAACAATATTATGTTCTCTGAAACAAATGTGTGTTCGTTGAAAACTAGTTATTGTTATTTTAAACATTAATTTCGTTACGATAAACACAGTAATGTTTGAATTTAATAATTACATTATTATATTCACAGAAAGTGCGATATGGTTAAAATTTAACAATATATGTAGTTTTGTTAAAAATTTCTGACTACAATATAATTTGTATTATTGTGTAAAAATAATATGATGTAAATAACAATATAATGTTATCCAAAACCATACTATTTCAGTTTTTAAAAAAATCTTTTTCAGAAACATCTTCTGTCAGTTCAGTGTTTCGTTTGTAAGCTATCGGTAGTGCACGCGTGGTGTTAAATAAATAAAAAAAAAAGTATGAACAAAAGGGTAGATAAATAAAAATAATATGTACATATGAATGTATGTATATCCCTTTATACAAATATGTCTATATTTCTTGTATACACATATATGTAAGTATACATTTCTATACATACAAACAACAATATTAATTTATTTTTATTTCGGATTTACAGCACAGCTGTTTTAAACAAAAGATTTGCCAATAAATATCTGATTAAAAAACAAAATATTATTATTACATAAAATAATACTGTGGTCATATTTAACAATATTATTATAATATTAGAACATTGTATGGTAAGTCTCAATTATATTTTAGTCACATCTAACAATAGTGTTGTCTTATTTATAATAATAAGATTAGGTATAACAAAGTTAATTGTTTTTGTAGATAATATTATTAGTAACTCAGAAAATAATATTATTTAAACTTTGCTTTTCCATTGACAATAATATGATTTGACTGCAACCATATAATTCAATCATAGTATGTTGCTGTTTGATTATGGTTACCTCAACTATATTTTTTCTTTGCGTGTAGATAATAATTAATAATAATTTTATAAAATCCATTCGCACTTTGGCCCTAAACCCTGGTACTCTGTTCAGTATTTCATGTGAAATGCTGTCAAAATACATATTAAGAACATTTGGAATGAATTTTTCCTGAAAAAATCTTGCAGAAGTTGTATTCTGTTCATCTTGGGAAAAACTTATGAAATATATCTTCAAAATTTTAAGTTTTCATGAGAAATAATATGAGTGGCACCTGTTACGCGTGGAATTTACAACAAACAAGGACTAGTTAATATTCTTTGGATTAGAAATTTGTTGTACGAAGTAATGAATTATACTCAATATTTTATCAAAAGTTTGAATAGGCTAACTAGTCTTAAGCAGAAAATATTTTCGCGCAAATCAAACACTGCCTTTTCTTCTTCAAAAACTTAAAAATATTTCCAGGCACCGATGGAATTTGGTTTCATTTCAATACGTATGAGAAATTCTTTAGAGAAAAGTTTTCCGGTAAAATTTTAAAGCTTTGATTAGAATGTTTTACTTGTAAGTAGCTTAAAATAATTTTCTTTTTGACGTTTTTAATGGCAAATTATTTTCATTAAAGAAATAATTTTTTTGTCTCTAGTATTCGCTTGATATATTCGCATACATTTTAGCGAATGCAAATATCAAAAGTAAGCGAATAATTTGCGAATGCGAACATTCGTTACATCTCTAGTTTTACAGTATATAAACAAATTAAACAAAAATAATTAATAAAATCTGTTCTAATATTATTAATTCATACACTCATCCATTTTTTTGGTTTGTTGTTTTTTTGTTTAGAAATTTGTACAAGTGTATGTGTATGTGTATACTCATTTTTTTTTGACAGCTAGTTTAGATAAATTAGCGATAATTTGTTATCAAAACTAGCGATGGTAGCAATTTCTTCATGGTTCGCAGCAAGGTTCAAAATGAACCAAGTTGGCTCGCTCTCAAAAATTTGTGTGGCGAACCATGTTGGTGTAATCAAGATTCTATCGCGAACCGTGAATGAGAGAGCGAACTTTGATAATAGCTGTCCGTGTGAACATGCTATAAAGATATTCTGTCTTATCGTGGTTGGCGTATTTTAAATACGACTACGACTGGTTGGTAATAGATTAAAGAAAAACTGTTGAAATCTTCTTTTTAATCTATTACGAAATAGTCGTAGTCGTATTTGAAATACGCCAACCACGATAAGGTAGATTCTCAGCGGCAAAAATTTCGATTACAGAAGCGATGATTCGATGCACACATGTTACGACAGTAATGCACACCACCTCATATACGTACCTAGTATACATTTTCAAATGCATTGCCGCATTTGTGGAGTGAATGCCTTTCACTTGCACACAAAGTAAGCGAGATACGGAAGTGTTCATCCAATCAACATAAAAGCTCAGTATTGCTTAACATACATTGTAAGTTGGCAGTGGGCAGTTCGAATACAATCTAGCTTACTTTCGTACACTTTGTAAGCTAGCATTCATTGAACACAAAGTATGTCAAACATCATTAAAAAGATGTAATATTGTATGCAGCATTCGCCGCTGGGTTATTGCTACTGTGGTGTGCTTTTCTATTGATGACCAAACAGTTTTCTCAAATAATCTGCCTTATCGTGGTTGGCGTATTTCAAAAACGACTACGACTGTTTGGTAATAGATTAAAGAAAAACTGTTGAAGTCTTCTTTAATCTATTACCAAACAGTCGCAGGCGTAATACGCCAACCACGATAAGGCAGAATAATTATATTGACTGTTATTTTGAATTTCAGAGTGCATAGTTTTTCTACCATCTTGTATTTAAGTTGGTTATATTTGAATCTATATTTGAATTTTGTAACAATTGGCGCATTCATAAGACGTAGTGGTTGCGCAACCGTTAAGTGTTTGTCCTAGAAACGCATAGTTGAGTAGTTCCTTTCCACTCAACTGTTGACTAATTTTCCTTCATAAACTTTTTTCGCTAGCTATAGTCAACATGTTTTGCTCACCCTAAACAGCTTATCAAATAGAGCTATGGTTTTTATATGCTTTGTTAGGTGGCTGGAGCAAATATTTGGTAAATTTAACATTACAAAGGCGATGAAGTAACGAAATAAAGCCGTTTCTAAGGCGGAGTTTACATCTGTATACCACTAATTACTAATGAAAAACTGTTTCATTCAGACACGCGTTTATTAGTTAAACAGTTTCATACATAACTAATTCACAATTTTGTAGAATTCAACATAATTGGAAACTGTTTAAATCAATAAATCAGTGATGCCAATTTAGCCATTTTTCATCCAATTTAGCCGGAAGACAAGTGAGTTTAGTTATTATCTATTTTTTAGCCATTTTTATTTTAATATAGCTATTTTTTCCAAACACTAAATTTGATCCTGATTTTTCATAAAAAATCGCGACAAAGGAACATTTATTTGCTACCAAAAAACTTATTGTTTTTTTTTTGTTGCAGCAACTTTTTTTGTGTGAAAAAGATGTAGAGAGTAATACAAAATGTATGTATGTATTTTAATACTCTCCCAAATATCCAAGAATTGCTGCAACTAAAAGAGCTATATGAAAGAGATAGTTAAATTGGTAACAATAAGATTTGCTACTGCGTTCGTATAATCGTTGCAATGTTGCTGTCGGGTCTAGTTGGTGGTTTATGATATCAATCAAACAAGGGTCATTTCGGTTTTACACGAGTGAAAATAATATATAGATTAAAGTTTAAATAAAGTTTAAAAAATAGAAAATGAACAAAAAGTATAAAAAAAATTAAAGACTGGATAGCATAATGTACTAATAAATAGAAGGCGTACTGCAAGTATTGCAAGTTTGCACTAAATGAGCAGTTTTTTCTTTTTTCTTGATTACCTAAAGGAAAATAATTTTATTTATTGTTTTTATTTACTTTAATAAATATCCCGATTTGCTTTAAAAAATAATATATAAAATTCCTTTTTAGCTAGTTTTTAGTCATTTTTTTATGAAGGAATTCTGGCATCACTGCAATAAATACATGTCTGAATCAAACAGTTGTTCATTAGTAATTAGTGGTTACGCTTTTTTGGGCACATGTCACACAGCTGTAAACCCGGCCTAAGACGTAACTGTTGGGGCCAACAGTTGCCAACAATTTCACAATTGTTGAGCTCAACAGCTATGTTTTATGAATGCGCCCAATATGTTCTCCAATTTTTATATTGTTAATTATATTTAAATACTTACATCTTCTAAAATATAATTATATTAATTCAAAGCTGGAGAAGCTGTAGACAGTTTTATACAGCAGCTTGTGCCTCTGCTGTCTGCTGGAGATGTTATCATTGATGGAGGCAATTCGGAATATTTGGATACCGCCCGACGTTGTGATGAGTTAAATGCTATGGGAATACTTTTCGTCGGTTCGGGCGTCAGTGGTGGAGAGGAAGGTGCCCGTTATGGACCTTCGCTAATGCCAGGTGGTCAACCAGAAGCCTGGCCTTTAATCAAATCTATATTCCAGTCTATATGTGCAAAGGCTGATAACCAGCCTTGTTGCGATTGGGTCGGAGAAGGTGGTGCAGGTCACTTTGTAAAAATGGTACATAATGGCATTGAATATGGTGATATGCAGTTAATATGTGAAGCTTATCACATAATGATTAGTTTGGGTATGAAACCAGATGAAATTGCTCAAGAATTCGATAAATGGAATCGTGAAGAACTGGACTCATTTCTAATAGAAATAACAGCCGACATCTTAAAGTATAAAGATGATAAAGGTTATTTGCTGGAACGCATACGTGATACAGCTGGTCAAAAAGGTACTGGTAAATGGACGGCAATAGCTGCTCTACAGTATGGTATACCAGTGACTTTGATCGGTGAGGCTGTTTTTTCTCGTTGTCTATCATTTCTTAAAGATGAGCGTGTAGCTGCCAGTAAACAATTGCCTGGACCCAACACTTCTATTAAAGTAGATGACTTAGAAGAATTTTTAAATCACATTAAACATGCACTATACTGTTCGAAAATTGTATCATACGCCCAGGGATTCATGTTAATGCGCGAAGCCGCAGATGTAAATAAATGGAATTTAAATTATGGCGGAATAGCTTTAATGTGGAGAGGAGGATGCATTATTAGAAGGTGAGCTTTTGAAATGTTTTATGACTAGTTCTTTAAATAAAAGTTTAAATTTTAATTTATTTATAACATAAAAATCTGCGTAGAAACTTTTATATTAGGTTTAAAATTTAATTTACCCAAGGCACTGTTTGGGAATTATTTTTTTTTTTAGCTCAACATTTATCTTAAGTCTATTTAGCATAATTTGATAACAATTTCCCAATTAAAAATTTAAGTATATACGTAAATAGGCATCATGTTCAAAAAATATACAATTATTCCAACGGAAAAAGTCTGCATACAACAAAAAATATGTTAATGTATTAGCCGGATTTTTAATTTTTTCATGTTAATTTTGAGACATTAACTTCAAGAGAAAAAAGTTACATTGTCAATGCTTTTCAGCGAGATCCCAAATTAGCTGCTTTAAAAGAGGCAGAAGATATCGAGGCAAAGTTTAGTAAAAGTATTTAGGACGGTACAGTCCGAAACATTTTAAAACAAAATGGTTGTCATGCCTATGTAGTATGACAGAAATCCTTTATATCAGTAAAAAAACTGGCAAAAGGGAATATTTTCTTCTAACGAGCACTTAAACAAACCGCTAAAATTTTGAAAAAGGCTCAGATTTTCAGATGAGAGTAAGCACTGTATATTCGAAATCAAAAGCCGTCAATTCGTTGTTCTGGAACGCAAACGGCATTCGCCAACATAAAAATGAACTTGAGCACTTCCTCACGGAAAAAAATATTGATATAATGTGGGTTTCTGAGACTCATTTGACTTCAAGAAGTATATTCAAAATTAATGGCTACACTCATATGATTCAAAGGACCCAAGAGGAAGAGCTTGCGGTGGATCAGCAATTCTAATAAAGTCAAGACTTAATCATTATATTATTGACAACATTTGTGAAGAACATCTACAAGCAATGAATATTTGTTTCGAATATTTCTGCACAAATTTTGTGGTATCATAAATTTTAGTCCCCTCCCAGATTGGCAATTACTGCGGATCATTCCGAGGATTTCTACAAATGTCTTGACCATTGTTTCGTAGCAGCTGGCGACTATAATGCGGTTCGCGTCTTATCACACCCAGAGGTCGAGCGTTGTTCAACACAATTTCAAAGATGGGCTTGGATTTCATATCGTGGGGAGCTCACTTACTGATATACATAAAATTCCGGATGTTGTAGATTTTGGAGTCATGAAAAATATTTCTAGGGAATTAATTAACGTTGAAGCTTCCCTAGATCTCTCGCCCGAACACTCTCCCACTGTTTAGGATGAGTGTTCTTTTTGAACAATGAATATAAGAAAAAAGTAGTATAGTTTATTCTCTTTGACAAAATTCACTTTATTTAATACAGCAAGGCAGGTATATGCACAATCATCGATGATCAACTCAATAATCATTTCATATACATACATGTTTTAAAAAGAAAAAATGTAAAGCAATAAAATTTAACTTGCAAAACTAGAAAATGTAGTACAAAACGAATTCAATAATAAGGTTATAAAAAATATAACGTTAAATATTCGGAGTATAATATTAATGTAATTTGTAATACGTATTATTATATATATGTACATATGTATATAAAAAAAAAAAACTTCTTTTTGCTCCATATTTTTTATTATTGGTTTTATGATAAGCAGTATGGTTTAACAAAAAGAAAAATATGAAACAATATAAGTTCATTGTAATTAAACTAACTAAGTATGTATATACATATTATCAATAGTTGTGCACCAACATTTTCCCGCACTAAGAACGACAGTGATTAAATCAGGTTCATTCGTTAGAGGTATCAGCTGGAATAATATTCTCGTGTAGGGGGTCTATTCTTGGCAAAAAGTCTATTTTTGAAATTGCTTGTTTAAATAATTTCCCATTTGAAAAAAGAGTAACGACTCTTACGCAGCCATCTTGGCCAGGATGTACTGATTGAATGCGAGCCAGAGACCATTGACCAGGTGAGCAACGCTCGTCAAACACAATTACCAAATCGCCCATTTCAGCATTTCTCGTAGCGCCAAAAATATTGTTTTAACTTTTCAACAACTTTCCATCTTGACAAACGATCGATATTATTTTGGAGAACATCTTCTCCCTCTTGTACGCAGACAGATGGCTCTCCAATCAGAAAGTGTGCCGGAGTTAAGGCATTACAATCTGATGGCTCGTTGGTTAATGGGCAAAGTGGTCTAGAGTTTAAACTACTCTCAATTTGGGCCAAAAGCGTTGTTAGCTCCTCAAACGTCAGAATACGATTCTTCTTTATTCTACGCAAATGGTGCTTTGTAGACTTTACTCCCGCCTCCCAAAGACCATCAAAATTAGGGGAAGCGGGTAGTATGAAGTGCCAAGTAAATCCATCAGAAGCTAAAATTTAGCGAAGCTCATCAGAAAGGAAGGATGTTTTGTTGTGGTAAAGTACCTCCAATTCTTTTTTCGCTCCTTTAAAGTTCCTACCACAATCGGAGTAGATATCAGTACAGCTGCCACGTCGCGCCGCAAAACGCCTAAATGCAGCAAGAAAGGAATCTGTACCATACAAATAAGTAAGCAAATGTAGCCTTTAGTAGTAACTGTGTTTCTAGCTGTTGACTGTTTTATAGTTATAGGTCCTGCATAGTCAACACCACTATGCTTAAACGGGCGAGCAGGTTTAACACGAACACTAGATAAATTACCCATGACTTGTTGAGCTGCCTTTGCGTTATATTTAAAGCAATCAAGACATTGCCGTAGAACACTTTTAGCTAGGTTTCTTGCCGACAGAATCCAATATTCTCTTAAGACGTATGACTGCATCTGTATTAAGCCTCCATGTAAGGTTTGCATGTGTGTCTAAAAAATAAGATGAGATAAGGGATTGTGTTTTGAAAGTAAGATTTGATGCTTCGAATAGTAATTCAAATCTTAATTTTGAATTCGTCCTCTAACTCTAAGAATCTCGGAAGCATCTAAAAAGGGTGACAATCTAATAATTGATCTATTTGTATAAAGTTGACCATATTTCTTGATTTCAATTATTTCGGTTGCAAAATCAACCTGTTGGGAAAGTTTAATAACTTTAAAACGAGCATATTTGAGCTTACTAGTGGTAAGAAAGCCTATCATCTTACTACTACCTTCTATCTGTGATTTTATTTTATGGAACGAATTATTCATGAAACGGATTATGTATGCAATTACACGAATCAACTTATTAATAGAGGAACAACGTTTGAGTACTTCGAGGTATTCTTTGACTGCACATGTTGTTGAGTTAACGTTTAGAGATGAGTTTATTGATAGGTCTTCGGTGAGTTCAAAATTTAAAAAAGGTTGCTTCGGACATTTCTCTTAGACGTTACTCAGCCATTTAGGGGCATTCCACCACAGTTCATGACTTGCCAGATCCTTTGCTGAAATACCACGTGATGCGCAATCTGCTGGATTATCTCTAGTAGAAACGTAGCGCCACTGAGAATTATGTGAATTCCTTTGTAATTCCGCTACCCTATTTCCAACATAAACAGGCCATTTAGATGATTGTCATCTTATCCACGATAGTACGGTAGTACTATCTGTCCAATAAAGTACTTCGGTAATTTCACAATCTAACGATGATGTTATTTTATTAACAAGTTTAACTAACAACGTAGCACCGCATAACTCCATTCTGGGTATAGTCAGATGCTTTAAAGGACCAACCTTTGGGTTTGCTTGAAGTAAAATTTTGAATTTAAATTTGTTTTAGAGTAAACCACCGCAGCAAAGGCAAGCTTGGAGGAATCAGAAAATCCGAGCAGCTCAAGTTTTACATCTTTTGATAGACCTATCCATCTAGGTATTTTAATACTTTCAAGTTCCTTTAAATTACTTTGGTAGTCTAACCATTTTTGACATAAATTATCAGGAAGAAAGTCATTCCAGTTTATACCTAGTAGCTATAAGTTTTGAAACTCAATTTTTGCAATAACAGTTCTGGGCGACAACCATCCGAGCGGATCGTACAGTTTTTCTGCATCTGAAAGCAAACTTCGGTTAGTGACTTTATCGTTGCGGGTTCCAAAATTAATTTTAAACGAAAAATAATCGGAACTAGTGTTCCATTCAAGACCAAGCGTCTTTATATAATGGTTATCTTTTAGTTCAAATATATTAGATACTTCTCTAAGTTCCGGTGAAATGCATGCCAGATGTTCTTCTGCGTTTGAAGTCCATTTGCGCAGATTAAATTTTCTTCTATTCAATAACGAACATAATCCAAATGAAGTTTTAACGCTTGTTGTAAATCGCCAGAAATAACGTCATCGACATATGTGTCTGTATTAAATATTTTACAGGCTAATGGATACCGTTCGTTTTCATCTAAAAAACACAACTTATCGCTATGGAATTTTTTTGTATTTTTTTTACATAAAACTGAACCGATTTGGCGGTTGAGAGTAAAAGAAATAAAAAAAAATAAATAACGACCACCCTAATGTATATACATACATATAATCAATAGTTGTGCACCAACACCCACGATCTGTAGCCCACTGAGAAGTTCTTTACCTCACTCATATGCGAAGACGATCAGTCGTGTTAATTGGCTGCGATTCAAAAAATATGTTAACATTACGCTAAGAACACCCGAAGATATTGAAGCTAACATTGCCAATCTTAACGAAATGATTTCACAGGCTGCTAAACATGCTACTACCCATCCGCAGACTGGGTTTAATAAAATTTATTCTACGGATATTGAACGTCTTGTATGTGAAAAAAGAATAGCTAAAAGGGATGCTGAAACATGTAACATATATGTTGATCATTTAAAATACTTATTTACCCCAAACACATGTACTGGTGTTTCTGATTTACCGAGTGTAGTTGCTCTACCACCGCGACCCATAAAGTTTAAGACGCGTGATGTACAAAAACTAATTGCTGAACGTAATCCGAAGAAAGCTCCAACTATTGATGGAATTAGTAACAAGATGCTAACGAAGTTGCGTCATATTGCAATAAGAATCCTGCTATATATTTTTAATGCCATTTCCCGAATGCAGTATTTGCCACATAACTGAAAACTTGCCAAGATCAGAATGATTCCGAAACCGGGCAATGATCTTACCAAGACTGAATCATGTAGCCCTATAAGCTTACTATCAACAATCTCAAAGCTTTTCGAAAATCTGCTCATAACTAAAAAGTCCAAAATTTTACCTGATAATGGGTGCATCCCGGGCCATCAATTTGGTTTTAGAAGTCAGCATACCACTATTGAGCAAACGCATAGATTAGTTCAAGTTACAAGGAGGACATTTGAAGAAAATAAGTATTGTTCTGCCCTCTTTATTGCTGTTTCTCAGGCATTTGATTAAGTATGGGACGAAGGCCTATTTTTGTAATTGAAGACATATCTGCCAATAAACATACAAAAACTTTTGGAAAGTTGTATTATTGATAGAAAGTTCACTGTTGTGGAAAGAGGCTTTATGAGTGTGCCCGAATCTATATCTTCCGGAGTGCCACAGGGTAGTAGTTTGGGGCCAGTTGTATTTAATATATACTTGTGATATGCCTGTGAACTAGGGTTTCGGATTTCCCGGACTTTTGCACTTCCCGGGAAACGGGAATAAAAAAATCAAGTTCCCGGGAATTCCCGCGATTCCCGGAAAAAAAGTGTGAAATTTCGATTGTTTTATTAATGTAAGCATTCTTTTGAAATAAAAGTTAATAAAAAAGCAGTTCTAAGACAAATTTTTAAGAATTTTTAGTTGAACTTAAGCAAATGGAATAAAGTTATTACAAAGCAAAAGATCATATAAAAACCAATTGACGACTGTTACCACAATTAGTAGACAATTTTCTAATAAAACCTACCTTCATTTTAATAAGAATTTGCCTTGCTTGTTTCTCACCAGGCGGTTTCTTATCGTTAAGTACAAGCAGGTTACAGTACCATACTGCGCTGCGCCGAATTTTGAATACCCTGAGCCACAGTATGTCTAAGTGTCTTTCATTTTATTTCTCCTAAAATATTTTCTGCAGGGTTTCCATAATAGCGTGTACTTGTAATCAATTTAAGTTTCGTCAACTCAGATTTCTTAAAGCTTAAAATTTTCACTACACTTTTCAAAATTTGTTCACTAATTCGGCGAAAAATCACTTCAAGTTCGCTTAGCATGGAATTATTTACTTTAGGAAACGATTATATCATTGCAATCATTGATACTTATACAATTTATTCCACTTTCTTAGGAGATATGGTATGACCTCAATTTAATGGAATTTTTATGAAATTTCAGACTTGATTTGAATGGCTCACATTTTTACTTTATATTAAAAAAACATGGAACTTTTTACATCTTGTTTATCGGAGTCGAAAGAATTCTTTCTTTCTTACAGTTACATTTAAAACAAAAACTCAATTTAAATTTTAAGATTAAAAAATTTCCTTCGAACAAGGTATATGTAACTGTTTAAACAGACGATGAAAAACGTGTCAACGTTCGTGTAAATTTAGTCATAGAATCATACAAACGAACTTTTGTAATATATAAAAAAATAATTTGTTTTTATATTAAAGTAAAATTGGATTATAAATTCTATATATTTATGAAATAACATGCACTTTTAATTTCCCGTTTTCCCGGGAAAATCTCAAAAATTTCCCGGGAATATTAGACAGACCTTTCCCGGGATTTCCCGCCCGGGAATTCCCGTTTCCAAAACCCTACTGTGAACAACAATGATTACACTTCTACATTTGCTGATGATACAGCTTATAGGAGTATGCACGAAAGCCCTTATGAGGCATTCCGCAATCTCCAGGAACATATTACTCAGCTGGAAACATGGTTGAACTTATGGAGAATTAAGGTAAATGAACAAAACTGTGTACATATAACGTTTACCCTAAGAAAAGATACTTGTTCGCCCATTCGAATAAACAATGAAAATATTCCTCAACATTTTCAAGTGAAATACCTTGGTATACACCTTGATCGAAGGCTTACATGGAAATATCATATTGACTCTAAGTTAACTCCAATGAAACTTAAATTAGCTCAAATATATTGTTTGATTGGCAGAAATTCAACACAGCCTAGACTGCAAACTTTTAATATACAAGTCGCTTTTATGGCCAATATGGTGCTAAGGAATTCATACTAAATAAAAAGAAGACAGTAACTAATTCAAATATATTTGCTGGTAGTTTAGCATGTCTATATACCAGTAGGGATATGACTTTTTCGTAACATATATTGTGCATGGCCGTACATGATGAGAAAGGGCAAAAAAATAATAGCTGCGTTTTTAGTTTTTCATTTTATTAGAAAAAAATCCCGCACCGACCAAGATAAAAATTGTGGGTTTGAAACTGGAAGAAGAATACAACTCATTTGAAAAGGCCTAAATTTTTTTTTTTTTTTTTTTTTTATTACATGATATTTATTTATTGTATCTTCCTATATGAACTAACAATAAGTATTCAAATCTTAAATCTAAAATATAATTATTAGGCCCGACCACTGTCGGACATAAATTTAGAGATAGTTATAAATAATACATATTTAAGTAGTGATAAACAAAAGGAAGAAAAAATAAATAAAAAATAAAAATTATTTTCAGTTAGTCCCATCTGGAGTGTTGAGTATAAGAGCCCTTGTATCCCTCTTTTTTAGGCGGATGTGTCCAGTAAAGTTCAAAATATTACGAGCAAGCGGATTAGGATGTGACTCGAGTTTTGTTAAATATTTGCCTGCATATTTTGCAATTTCTTCAACCACTAGTGGCATATTTAAGTCACGATGTATATTTGAGTTTTTTATATACCATGGAGCCGATGTTATTAATCGCAAAATTTTATTTTGCCTTCGTTGGATTCTCTCGACATTGGAAGCTGAAGCAGTGCCCCATAGTTGAATTCCGTAGCACCATATCGGTTTCAAAAGTGACTTGTATATCAAAAGTTTGCAATCTAGACTGAGGGTTGAATTTCTACCAATCAGCCAATGTACCTGAGTTAATTTTAATTTTATTTGGGTTAACTTAGAGTCAATGTGGTGTTTCCAAGTAAGCCGTCGAGCAAGGTGTATACCAAGATATTTCACATGAGTATGTTGAGGGACAACTTGATTGTTAATCCGAATGGGTAAACACGTATCTCTTCGTAATGTATATGTTACTTGAACACACTTTTGTTCGTTTACCTTAATTCTCCATAAGTTTAACCATAGTTCCAGCTGGGTAATGTGTTCTTGAAGATATCGGGATGCCTCGTAAGGATTTTCATGCATACTAAGGCAGGCTGTATCATCAGCAAATGTGGAAGTGTGGATATTGCTGCTCAGAGGCATATCACAAGTATAAATCAAATACAAAACTGGCCCCAGTATACTCCCCTGTGGCACACCGGATGAGATAGTTTCAGGCATGCTCATAAAGTCTCCTTCCACAACAGTGAACTTCCGGGCAGTAATGTAACTTTTCAAAAGACTTACAACGTTTATTGACAGGTATGTTTTTAATTTTAAAATTAGGCCTTCATGCCACACTTTATCAAATGCCTGAGAAACGTCGATGAACAGCGCAGAACAATACTTCTTTTCTTCAAATGTTCTTCTTATAAATTGGACCAATCTATGAGTTTGTTCAATGGTGCTATGCTGACTTCTAAAATCAAATTGATGGTCCGGTATGCACCCACTATTAACTAGAATTGGGGACAATTTTGTCATGAGCAGTTTTTCGAAAAGCTTTGACATTGTTGATAGGAGACTTATTGGCCTGTATGACTCAGCCTTGGTAAGGTCTTTGCCCGGCTTTGGAATCATTTTAACTTTGGCAAGCTTCCAGCTATTTGGATAATACTGCAGTCGTAAAATGGCGTTAAAAATAAATAACAGTATTCTAATTGCAATACGAGGCAACTTTATTAGCATATGGTTACTAATTCCATCAAAACCCGGAGCTTTCTTTGGGTTGAGTTCAGAAATTAGTTTTTGCACATCACGCGTCTTAAACTTTATTTGTTGAGGGGGTAGAGCGACTACATTTGGCAAATCAATTACACCAGTACATGTGTTTGGGGTAAATACGTATTTTAAATGGGCAGCAAATATGTTACCTTTTTCAGTATCGCTTCTTGCGCAACCTCCGGTAGATGTGCGCAGAGGTGGTTTAAACTCAACGGGTGTTTTAAGCTTTCTAGCAGCACGCCATAAAGAGTAATCAGATGCTGGTGTGACATCAAGATTTTCCAGATAGTTTTTAAGAGATGCAGTTTTTTCATGTGCAAGCAGCTCTTGGAGTCGTTAAGTGCACTCTTTAAATCTAATTTTATTCTGGGGTGATCTGTGCTGTTGCCATTCCCTTCTAGCTCTTCTTTTTTCACATACGAGACGTTCAATATCTGTAGAATATAGTCTATTAAACCCAGTCTGCGGATAGGAGGTAGTGGCATGTTTAGCAGCCTGCTTAATATTTTCGTTAAGATTGGCAATGTTAGATTCAACATCATCAGGTGTTCTTAGTGTAATGTTTTCCGTGCAATGACTACTAAGATATTTTTGAATCGCAGCCAATTTAGACGATTTATCAAATTGGCATATGGGTGAGGTAAATCACTTCTTAATGGGCTACAAATTGTAACGATCGTGGGAGAGTGATCGGACGAGAGATCTAGTGAAGCTTCAATTTGAATTAAATCCCTAGAGATATTTTTCATAACGCCAAAGTCTATTACATCCGGAATTTTATGTATGTCAGTAGGCCAATAAGTGGGCTCCCCACTTGAAATGACATCCAAGCCCATTTTGGAAATTGTATTGAACAACGCTCGACCTCTGGGTGTAATAAGACGCGAACCCCAGAACGTGTGTTTAGCATTATAGTCGCCACCTGCTACGAAACAAGGACCCAGAGATTTGTAAAAATCCTCGTATTGATGCTCAGTAATTGCGAATCTAGGAGGAGAGTAAATTGATGATATGACAAAATTATTGGAAAAATTTTCAATACAAATATTCGTTGCTTGTAAATGTTCTTCACAAATGTTATCAATAATATAATGCTTGAGTCTTGACTTTATTAAAATTGCTGATCCACCGCATGCTCTTCCTCTCGGGTCCTTTGAATCATATAAGGTGTAGCCATAAATTTTAAAAAGGCTTCTCGAAGTCAAATGAGTCTCAGAGACCAACATTATATCAATATTTTTTTCCGTGAGGAAGTGCTCAAGTTCATTTTTATGTTGGCGAATGCCGTTTGCGTTCCAGAAACATATTGTTAACGTGTTCATGGCTTATTAAGTATTGCTTGAAGCAGAGTATTCTGCATTCGCAACATTTCTTGCATCATGCTAGTCATATTTGTTGTAAAATTGTTTATAGTTTGCACAAGATTTTCAAAAGTGGCTTCAAGGCGATTATAATTAAAGTTTGAGTGTGTATTTGTAGAATTATTTTGCGGTGAAACATTTTGTGTCGGAATAGAACTAGCCTTAGCAGCATCTGCATACGATACACGGGAAGTAACTGGTTGGCTCATTTGCTGAAAAGTGGCAGAGTAAACGTTTGCTGATTGAGCTGGAGCTAATTTAGGTTTTTGCACCATAGTCTTCTTTACCAAAGAGTACACACGACAACCTCTGTAGTTAGCGGTGTGATTACCTCCACAATTACTGCATTTTTTATCACTTTGATCTTTTGGTTTGTTGCAGCTAGCGGTGCCGTGTAATTCGCCGCACACAACACAAACAGAGGGTAAATTGCAGTATGTTTTTGTATGGCCATATTCTTGGCAATTATGGCACTGTACAGGACCTGAACGCTTATGTGGCTCTTCAACTGTAATTTTTCGGTACAAGAGGTATTTTAAATTATAAATTGGATGCGTCTCATTTTTTTTCAATTTTATATCATTAGGCTCAAGTTCAACACGAAATAGGGGTTGGGGAATCTTTTCTCTATTTATTATATTGGACACATTTTTTACCTTGAACCCCTGGAGGACGAGTGCATCTTTTATTTCTTCGGGGGCAACATAAGAATCTATGCCCTTCAATACGATCTGCATGCCTTTAGCGCTCTTAAGCTGGTATGTGTAGAAGCTTGTTTTACTTTTTTCAAATTCAGCAACCATTTTGCGGAAATCAGTTTCGTCATAGATTTGAATTTTCGTTTCATCGATATTGCCATGTTTTATTGGAACAACGTGAAATTTATTCTCACCAATGACCGAAATTAATTTCTTAATAAGAGCGTTTGAATTTTTTTCTCTCAAATATATTGGTGGCGGCTTGGAGGTTTTTTTCGCGGATATATCAGGTGTGTCGTTGTCATCTTGCAATATTTGAAAACGATTAGTAGATGATGCGCTGTTATCCCTAGATACCTTTGAAGCAGATGCAATTTTAGTAGAATTAGGGCTTCGCCCGCGCTTTCCCACAGTAATATATCGGTCCATTCCAATTTGGACCTTGGGTTTTGGGCTTTTTTTATTTTCAGTGACTAATTGGGTAAGTGATGAATCGGATGATATCGCTGATTTAAATGACGAAGTAGTAGGAAACTGTAATGTTAACGAATCAGTTGACATTGGACAAAGCGAAGTTGATCGCTGACGAAAAATTGGCTTAGCCGTTAAAAAAAGTCTGTCATCAAGTTTTTTATTTATTTTTTTTAAATTAAGATCAGAACTCACAGTAAGTCTATCATCAAATTTGTTATTTTTATTGTTATCATTAAGATCATCAGAGCTCACAGTAAGATAGGCATTTCTGCCGTTATCACTCACTTCGCAATTATTTGTTTTCGAGGTACTCATATAAAGTATTCCTCAAGGGCACTTTGTAAGTGTATTCCTCAAGGGCACTTTAAGTTATTTTGTTTACGGTTGTTTTTTGTTTTGTTTTAGTTATTACTGTCTATGTAAAAAAAAAAAAAAAAAAAAATATTAGCAAAGCAAAAATAGCTTGTTTATCAAAGTTAATGTACAACAAATATTATGTACTACAAATATTTTTTTTTGTATGGTTTTTTTTGGTTTAGTATGTAAAAAGAAATTCCGCTAATACTTCTGTTCACTATGAAGGTACAAATATTTATGAGTTTTGTTTTATTTTTTTTATTTTCAAGATAAAATAAAAATAACAAATAGTTTTATTTTTTAATTTTTTCATTAGATGCAATAAATTTCAAGTTCAAAGTGCGTTCAGTTTTACAATATATATAGATTTCTTGTATTACTTTAATCGCTCGTTCTGCACAAATATTGGTTCGTTTTAAATTTAGAATAGCGGAATCTTCCTCCACCCAGTGTTTAAGTAAACATTTATGAGCATTTTTGAAGGACTTTACAGATGTTTCCAAATTTTCAAAGTTATTGTAGCGAAAACGTTGGTCTGAAAACCATACAGTGAACAAAGAAAAAACTTGTACAGCAAACGCTCCGCTCTTCTAATCAAAATATCTCTGTTGCTTTGTAAGATTTTAAGATAAAACCAAAAGCGATTTCAAGGAAAATTAATCAGCTTTCTATGAAAATCTTTAATTTTATTAACAAATTTATTTTAATGCGAAAAAAATAACCTAAAATATAATAACACTATTTTCCAGAGCCAAAAAAAAACTTGTACACTAACTCTTCTTTCAGGAAGGAGCTATGAAATAAGGAATACACTTAAAATTAGTACTAAATGTGGCCACGTCTAGCATCTAATAGATTATTTTCATAGAATGAACTGGGTTTTCGGTAATTTTGGGAGCTATATGGTCCAATATGCCCTAGAGAGCACTTTTGAGTTAATTTTTACACATAATCTACAGCTCGCGTAATTTTTTGTTCACATACGCCCACAGAATTTCATTTGTACTGAGGCCAAGGATCTAGGGAGGATGTGCCTGCAATTTTTTTCCATTGAATGGAAGCCATTCTCTTATTATTGAAGACGAAAGTTTCGGGTATTTAACTCTAACTAATCAATAGTCTCCACTTACATTTAATTTGGCAGCTAACTGTGCTAAATTATCTCTTAGTATTTTTAAATAATTCATTTTATTTATTGTACGTTCTATAAAAACCGGATTTCATACACCACTCGATCCCATTGAGCCCCATACCATCATATTACACCCCCCATGCTTCACCGTGTTATTCAGGTTTTTATCACTAATGCTGGAATTCCTCTTCGCCACAAAAATCTACAACGATAACATCCAAATATATTAAATTTGGATTCAGCAGTGTCCCAAAAGTCATCATAGTGATTAATATAATCTTTCTTTGCGTGGCAAAGAAAAGCTCCAGCCTTAACGATAATAACCTGAATAACACGGTGAAGCATGCGGGGTGTAATATGATGGTATGGGGCCCAATGGGATCGAGTGGTGTATGAAATCCGGTTTTTATAGAACGTACAATAAATAAAATGAATTATTTAAACATACTAAGAGATAATTTAGCACAGTTAGCTGCCAAATTAAATGTAAGTGGAGACTATTGATTAGTTAGAGTTAAATACCCGAAACTTTCGTCTTCAATAATAAGAACAATTCCATTTTTTTCCTGTATTGACATTTGTTGTATCACAAATAATCATTTTAATGGAATTCCATAGTTTAAATTTATTTAAAATTTTTTGATGCCTGCAATATAATATCATAGTTAGTTATCTATTTAAAAACTTTTTATTTAATTATCACCTTCAAATATTGTCAAACTTTTTCCATTATGAAGCTCCATGACCGCCAACCTGACTTCTTTAAGCTCGTTTGTCAACACCACTACCTGCACTTCTTTTTTACCATATTTCTTCCCATCAAAATGCATACACCAATTTTCTTCTCTTAATGTAGCCATATACTTTTCTTCCATACGTTCCGCTGCTTTTATTGAAGCCTTATAGACACCAGATTGTGAGGGTGTTGGAATATCAATACCCGATTTCACCAACTCTTTACATATTTTTGCTGCATTTCTCGTGCTCACGTTGGAAGTCTGAATCATTTTCACTGCAGCCTTAGTTGAACAGGTCACTTTTTTAACTTTTGATTCATAGCTATTATCGTCTGATGATACATAGAATTCTGTGTCTTCTTCTAGGGATGATATTGTTGTGTCAGATACATTTATGTCTGAGACTAAGGCGGTCGTGACTTTTCTTTTTAATAAAGCAGCTTTTGATGGATGAATAATCATTTCCTTGGCTGTTGTGTATCCAACATCTCCTTTCGTACTTGTTTGAACTGCGTACAACTTTTTATCTTCCATGCTTAGCCAAATTCCTTTTGGATTGGTTACATCAAATAATTCTCCAAACACTATTGTTGGGTTTCCACTAGGTCGCTTTAAAAATTTACAGTAACGATCTAAAAGCTTTTCTACTTTTCTTTTTATCGAAGATTCAAGTACACATGGAAAGTTTAGTTTCGACCATAAATCAAGCAATTCCTTGGCAGTAATCCGACACCATATTTTTCTATTTCTTTCGGTTCTTGCCAATTCGTTGTACCGTCCTATTATAACCATCTGGTTTGGTATTCTGCACATTTCATTCAAATTTTTATCTATGTTAATTATTTCTCGTCTTTTAGTTGTACTTCTTTCAAAATGAGTCAAATTATTTTCCCATACTGCCGAATTTTTCAAAACCGCACTTGCACTATTTCTAGAACTCATTAATTTAATTTAATATATAAATATTTCTGTACAAATGCAACCACAGAGTCAGAAAGCACACACCAAGTGATGAGCTCATGAGCAATAGTAGACAGCAGAAGTTTGTTTAGAGACGATTTGTGGAATTTACCGTTATTTTGCAGTCACACAGCAAAGCAAAAGCAAAACAAAACAGAGAACGTAAGCGAGAAACCAGTGGTTATGCTTTTCTTTGAGAATTTACATGCAAACTTTAATCTTGGTCGGTGCGGGATTTTTTTCTAATAAAATGAAAAACTAAAAGCACAGTTATTATTTTTTTGCCATTTCTCATCATGAACGGCCATGCATATTTTTTTTTCTTCAAAAAATTATAAAAGTCATATCCCTAATATACCAGCTACGTCCAATACATGTGCACAATGTGCAAAATTGTAAAAAAGAACTTTTGTGCTTTCACACCGACTAGAGAACAACAGTCACAACAACAATGCTTTGCTCTTACTTTGCAAAGAAACAACAACAAATTTAAGAGCTTTCAAAGCTGTTTACCTCAAATGCAAATATGAGTGTATGTGTTTTTGGACCAGTAACCCGCAAGCCATACACCAATTGTTTACACATTCATACACATACCTGCTTATGCTCTTTCATTTAGTCGTCACTGAGAAAGTGAATTTTCCTGGTTTTTTGCTTAGTTTTTTTTGAAAACACGGAAAGAGATTAAAGCTCAAATTTAATAGATTTGTAAAACAAAAAAAGAAATATAAAATAATTATGGAAGCTAAGAAATATTTTGTGATAAAAAATGCTTTCGGCAATATGTAATGCATTTTATGCTATGAAGCACTTCAAAATAATAGGGAAGATAGTTTCAAAAGGCATTTTAATAACTTTCACAGCGCTGCGAATAAATTTAATTTGGAATTTATAGACTACGTTGTTGAATGGATTATTACTTTTTACCTAAGATTTTATTAAATTGCTTATTTACAAAAAATATTTAAACTATGAATAACCACAGCATGTATCTTAAATTACAAATATATTTTCTTCAAGTGTAACTTTATTTTACTCTCATTTTTCTTACCAATACAAACATATTTCATTTTGCGGATCAATGGTTTGGACGTAGCTGCTGTATACGCATTTCATTGGCGCTTCAACCAAATCATCAGTAGACTACAACAACAAATTTTGAACAGTCACAAACCTCTTATTTTAAGCGCAGACTTTGAAAAACTATTTGAAAATTCACAAATAATAATATTTTAGAAAATCACAAAAGAAAACATAAGCTCAGTAGGCTTTAAAACTGATACAAAACCCAGGAATACCTGATAACCTGTTCTGAAAACCTGACCAGGTACCTGAAATCATAACCTTGTAATGGCACGGATTCGCTGGTTGCTAGGGTAGGCTCAGCGGAGTCCAGAGTCGTGTAAATTAAATAGAAACTGTAACATAAATTCCTTTGGTTACTAGGACGAAAATGAAAACAAGTACACCAGGTTCATTTAAAGTTAATGTACTAAAAAAAAATAAGGAAAATAAATTATAGCTGTTAAATCGCGTAGCTATATCACAAAAATAAAAATATATAAAATAAGAAACTAAAATTTTAGATAAGGGAAAAAAACAAGCGACTACGTTGTTCTCAAAAATCCCGAAAACGTTCTTTTTAGGTTTAGCTCTATTAATCGCGAGGTAGATTAGCCTTTGGGAAAAGGTGTCCTAATTTCCAAAGGCATCTTCTACTCGTGAAAAGAGAAACAAAATCCGATTATTCTAAAATGCTCAATTTTTATTTATAAGTGTATTGATTCACCTTTTGGAAAAACGTGTCCTAATTCCCAAAGGCAGCCTCTCCCTGCTATAAATAAAAATATTTAAAGAAAACAAAAAAATGTATAGAGAGATTTAATATCTCCGTGGTTTGCCTCAGATTTGCAAACAAATAAAAAAGAGATTTAATAATAGAGCAGTATCCTATCTCTATTATTACTAAAATAGCTCAATTTTTATTTATAAGAGTATTGATTCACCTTTGGAAAAAAGTGTTCTAATTCCCAAAGGCAGCCTCTCCCTCCTATAAATAAAAATATCAAAAGAAAACAAAAAAATATATAGAGAGATTTAATATATCCGTGGTTTGCTTCAGATTTGCAAACAAATAAAAGAGAGTTAATAATAGAGCAGTGTCCTACCTCTATTATTACTCAAATGTCTAAATTTTTATTTATAAGAGTATTGATTCACCTTTGGAAAAAAGTGTCCTAATTCCCAAAGGCATCCTCTCCCACTTATAAATAAAAATAATTAAAAAAAGAGAGAAACTTAATATCTCAGTGGTTGCCTCAAATTTACTAACAAAAAGATTTAATAATAGAGCAGTGTCCTATCTCTATTATTACCCCTTTCGCCAGCGCTTGCTGCCAACACACTAATCATCGATACAACGATGGCTCGCCCTTTTATACTTGTGCCAGACAGCACACACAAGTACATAACCACACAAACGACTGTATTACATACATATGCTTTACCATATGATCAGTGATGCCAACAATTCAGAGGCAAAAGGAGCCAACCAAGTAGTCAAAAAGAGCTAAAAAGATCTAAATTTAAAAATTAGATATTTTTCCGTTTTAAATCTATGAATGTATTTATTATTCAATTTGTACTTCAAGATTTTTTAACATTAATAAAAAATAATAGTAAGAAAAAATAAAAGATCCATTGCTAAAAACGGTGTATGTACTGCAGCATATAATTCAAGATTTGTTTGCGCAATTTACGTTTGTGTTGGAACTTCTGATATATCTGGCTAGGATAGCACAATATCGTTAAATGGAGCCATACATTTTTTATGCTTTCGAGTCTCCGAACGGCGAACTAAATCAAAATATTTCGCTCTTATAATTAATTTGCAACATTTGCACAAAGCTTAACATGGATCTTTTGTTGGTTTAATCCATTTCTTAAACGAGGAATTTGATCCCCAAGTTTTCCTGTTTTGCAGTAAGAATCCATTTCAATAATTTGTCAAAAATTTTCTAATTATTCAGAAACGAACACACTAAATACATAAATATATCTTACATAGTTTCAAAAAAGTATCTGAACTTGCAACAAAACATATTTACCAAAAATGTAAATGCCTCAAAGACGAAACAATAGGGTAAAAACGAGAAAATTTACTATAGATGCGAAAAGTGCTAAACGTGCCGTTTTTAAAATTGAAAAGAGCTGTGTTAGCTCTTTTTTTAAAAAAAGAGCTAAAGGGAAAAATTTCGAGTTAAAAGCAATCAAAAAGAGCTAAATCTAGCTCTAAAATAGCTAAGTTGGCATCGCTGCATATGATGACGATCGCATACTTATCATGCATGGTAGTATACTCAGCGTTGTGTATCTGTGTAGTATGCCTGTATGTTGTTCTAACATTTCCGTTAATTTTAAACAAAGATTCAAAATTTTAGTTTCATACACTTATGTATAATAGTAGACATGTCATGATAATAATAATAATATAATATTAATAAAAAAAAGGAAAGCTTGTTAATTCAAAATTTTAGTTTCATACACTTATGTATAATAGTAGACATGTCATGATAATAATAATAATATAATATTAATAAAAAAAAAGGAAAGCTTGTTAATTCTATAAAATTAAGGTTAATAATTTTTAAAAAATTAATAATAAATAATAAAAATAATAAGATAAACCTACCACTTATCAAGAAGTTGTGGGCCAAAACGAACTAGTGACTTCGGTCGTCATAACCTGACACCTGATAAGCTGATCTGAAAACCAGATCAGATAACTCATAACGTGATCTGATGCCTGATAACCTGATCTGATACCTAATAACATGATCTGAAATCCAAACCAGGTACCTGATAACCTAATCTGATACCTGATAAGCTGATCTGAAAACCAGACCAGGAACCTGATAACCTGATCTGATACCTGATAACCAGGGCAAGTTTCTTGTGGCACGAGGGACGGACAAAAATGGCTGGTAAAACACTCTGACATATAAAAATCTGTTCTGCGTTGCAAAAAGGGTATTTGATGGCAAATTGGACTAATAATGGTTTTCTATGTCAATGATTGAAGGAATGGCTAATATGACAAGAATGGAAAATGCCACAAAAAACTTGCCCTGCTGATAACCTGATCTGATAGCTGATACTTGTTCTGATATTTGTATTTAGCAAACATGGATGAGAAAGTCTTAAAGCAGTTGGGTACGACAAGAAATGTCTTGCAGAAAAAGCTTCCTAGTATAAAAACTGGTGAAATAGATACATTTAAACCGATAACAGAACGTCTCAAAGAATTCACAAATAGTTCTAAAAATATTGAAAGAATTCACAAGAAACAAAAAAGTAAAACAAGATAGAAGTGTAAAATAATACAAGTTTAAGGCCTGAAAAACCATCAGTCAAGATAGAGACAAGTAAACCAAGGAAGGAACAATATTTGATAATACCATCGTATTTAATGATGATATTACTGAGAATAATGATGAAGATGATTTTTACGATAGGCTTCGAATTCCGAAGACACTTATACTGATTTATCAGTCTTGCAAGGAAGAAATGAATTAGATACAAAATATGGCCCTCATAAATATTACAATAATGAATGGAAATTTGGTGATAGTAACCTAAAACTGAATGAAGAAAAATACAAGTTGGTGCGCAAATATGGGCTCTAACACCTGGTTTATTTTATTTAATGATAGATAAAACATGAAAATACTATGGCAAATCTGATTTTGAAAACTAAAAAAATATATAATTTCTACTAATAAATCCATTGAATGTTGTGGCAATAGTAATTTCAATTCAAGCACATAAACTTGTATTGACTCTGTTTTCACCTTTTCAGAAAACTCAAGAGACAAAAAAGTTAGCATTTTCAAAATTGATGGCCCTAGAAAGACGTTTATTGATGAATATAGCCCTTAAGCAACAATAAATTGAGTTTATGAAGCAATATGAAGAATTGGGTCACATGACCAGCATAAATAACTCAGAGGTAGTAGGCCCTGATTTCTATATTCCACATCATTGCATAATCAAACCTGAAAGCAAAATCACCAAACTTCGAGTAGCGTTTGATGCATCGGCAAAATCCTCAACAGGAATATCTCACAATGACATCTTATGCATAGGTCCTCCGACACAAGGAGATCTCTTTGGACTGCTACTGCGATTCCGAATGCCGCGATTTGTTTTTTGTACTGATATTGAAAAAATTTATCGTCAAATTATTGTTCATTCAGAAGACCATCGGATGCAATTAATATATTGGAGAAATAGTCCAAATGAAGTAGTGGAAACCTACAAACTTGACACTGTGACATATGGAACATACTTGCCAACAAAATGTTTGCAGCAGTTAGCAGATAAAACCATGAAAATTTATCCATTAGGTGCAACAACATTAAGAGAAAATTTTTATGTGGATGTCGGTATGAGTGGATCTGATAGCCTTACAACAGCAAATTAAAAACAACAACAGTTGCCTACCTTGTTACAAGGAGCTGGCTTCAAACTAAGAAAGTGGTGTGCAAATCATTCGAGGCTACTATTTGGCGTTTCTCCTGAAGATGTAGAACTAAATCTAGATTTTGATAATCAATCAAGAAAAATTTTAGGATTAACATAGAATTTCAAGGCGGATAATTTTTGTCTCAGAGCAGACATTCAAGACAATAAACAAACGAACTATAACATCAGATATAGCACGAATATTCGATCCGTTAGGAATCGCCGGACCTGTTGTCGTCTCTGCTAAAATATTCATACAACAACTATGGCAATTACAATGGGATGAACCGCTTCTTCCAGCAGATCTTAACAACCAATGGGTACTGTTTCGTCAAAATTTAAAACACCTTAACAATATAAATACTAAAAGGCACATTTTTATGGTCAGATTTCAAAGGATACACAAATACACACTTTTGTAGATGCCTCTGAAAAGGCGTATGGCGCCACAGTATATATACGATCCAGGCTACCAGATGGACGACTAGTGGTCATACTTCTATGCGCCAAATCACACATCGCCCCTATATAAAAGGTAACTTTACCAAGACTAGAACTACGCGCAGCGCTTCTTGTTGCTCAACTTACCACAAGAGTAAAAACAAAAAAAAAACATATCTATGGTCAGACTCTGAGATAGTACTGCATTGGATCAATGCAACATCATCCTCTCTTCGTACCCTTGTCGCAAATAGAGTAAATAAAATTCAAGAGCAAACCATAAGCATTCAATGGCGACACGTCAGTTCTAAGCAAAAGCCGGCCGACCTCATCTCAAGAGGTTTGAGTCCAGAAAAATTATCACAATGTAGCCTTTGGGTTTTTGGGCCAATGTTTTTACACTGCAACGAGAGTCAGTGGTTAAAGAAGTTCAACAAAAATCGGAAACCATCCTCCACTCAAGAATTCAAACCAAATTCAGTCATTGCCGTATCTGCAATTTCAACCTCATTGGAAGACATATATAAAATCAACAACCAAAATTCATTAAAGACACTTCACTTCAAAGAGTAGTAGCATACATGCAACGTTTCATTCAAAACACCAAATTGGCGAAGACCGAACAACCGACCAGCAATGCACTAAGCCCGTTAGAACTCACTCCAGCTAAGCATCTTATAGTCAGAGCAATGCAAAGTTCAGACTTCAAAAATGAAATAAGTGCATTAAACAAAGGAAAGGAGCTCGATAAGGCAAATCCTATGCGGATTATCACCTTTTCTTGACGAAAATAATATACTACGCGTCGGCGGAAGTTTGAAGGCTTCAAACATCTCATACGATGCTAAACACCCAATGGTTCTTCCCTACAACGATCAATTTCTAAATTAATAATGAGAATGTTACACAACGACAATCATCATTGCGGCGAACAAACACTACTATCCATCTCCAAGCAACAATTTTGGATAATAAAGGGGAAGTCAATTGCCAGACATAGTTCAAACCTGCATCCGATGCACCAGGTGAAAGCCATGGCTAATGCAACAAATCATTATAAACTAAAAGGTAAGAGACCTCACAAGGTCTACATTGCAGTTTTCGTATGTTTCTCAACAAGAGAGTGGTAACTTACGTCACTACAGAAGCATTTATTGGAGCTCTCAAGAGGTTCATCACCAGACGTGGACGTTGTCAAATCATCTATTCGGATATCGCTACGAACTTCATTGGGGCACGGAACCAGCTCGAAGAACTAAATAACGCCATATTTTCTAAAACTTCACAAGAAGCAATAACTCGATCTTGCAGTAATGACGGAATAGAGTTCAAGTTTATACCTCCTAAGGCACCACATTTCGGTGGGTTATGGAAGGCAGCTGTTAAGTCAGCCAAACAATTACTTTCACGCAGTATATCAACGGCTTCGCTAACGCATGAAGAATTAGAAACAGTCATCATTGAAATTGAGGCCATTCTGAACTCACGGCCCCTTACTCCTTTATCAAGTGGTCCAAACGATTTAACAGCTTTAACTCCCGGCCATTTCTTAATCGGGGAACCAATGACGGCACAAGTGCCTAATCCTACTTACTCACTGGCAAAAAGATGGAATCTTGAATCGCAGCTTAAACACGAATTTTGGAAAAGATGGTCATTGGAATATTTGCACCAACTACAAGAAAAACAGAAATGGAAGGCATCATCTCAAAATGCGAAAGAAGGAAATTTAGTCATAGTAAAGGAGGACAATGTGCCCGTAATGAAATGGCCACTGGGCAGAATCCTGAAAACTTATAAGGGAACTGACGGCAAGGTCAGGGTAGCAGATATAAGACAAACAGTTCTGTTCGTCCATTAAACGTCAACTAACTTGCAACATTTTGACGACCAACTTCAATCAAATAAAAAATGAATTGATTCAAGAGAACGAGCTATTCTCCAGCAGAAGAGTAAAAAGGGGAGCCTTGAACATTATTGGAAATGTTGCACGATCTTTGTTTGGTGTTCTTGATTCCGAGTATGCAAATTAAATGTCAAACACCATAGAGAATACTAAAGAAGAATCAACTATTTGTTTCAACTGCTTAAAAATCAAACATCTATTATTGACTCAACCATTAATATCATCAAGCAAGACGAACAAAGTACTCAGAAACAAATAACAGATATAATTGAAAAGGTTAATGAACAAGAGAATGCAATAGCTAAGCAGGTTCACCAAACCAACCAAATGCAATTAATCTCACTGCTAGCTAACCAGTTGACGTTGACAGCAATAAACTTACAAAGAGTTGAAAGGGAGATTATTGACGTACTAACCGATACATACCCACCATGTAAAAATTAGTCCACTTTTATTGTCCCCGGCACAACTAAAGAACGAACTAAGGGTAATAAAGGCTCATCTTCCAACAAGCCGAATTAATTAAAAAAAATTTAGGTATCGTCAAAATTTTTTGTAACCGGTTAGAGTATATAAAATTATGCATCACTTGTCGTTAAAATAAATGTCAAAAGTGTTCTGGTATTTTTGTAGTGAAACTTCAAAGTCAAACTTTATAGACATTTTTGTGCCAAAAATTCTGAAAACTTTCCCGTTGAAAATTTTATTTATTTTAAAAAGTATTGCAAAAGTTAACAATTTTTCAACGGAACCATTAAGTTTAGGTTATTTTGCAAATACTTCGTTAACATTTGTGTATCAAATTGTGTGTGGAAGTGTTTTAGATTTAGTTATTTATATTGCAAATGCCAAAAAATTAGCATTTTCATATTTTAAATGAATATATAGTTATTATTTGTCTTTAAAGAAATTTATTATTTGACATATTGTCAGAAGTATACATACAATAATTGAAATTTATTTGCTGGTAGTTTAGCATGTCTATATACGTATTTCATTGGCGCTCGAACCAAATCATCAGTAGACTTCAACCACAATTTTCAACAGTCACAAATCTCTTACTTTATGCACAGACTTTCAAAAACTATATGAGAATTCATAAAATAATAATATTTTTGAAAATCACAAAAGAAAAAATAAGCTTAGTAGGCCTTGAAACTGATACAAAGCCCAGCAAATAATTTATATTCAGGTGAACTCATTTTATTTTTCTACATCCTTATACAATTAGAAATCCATCGGATAACAATAAAAGTATTTACAAGGCAAAATGAAAAATAAAATCTAAATTTAACATTTAAGAAATTTATTAATCGACATATTGTCAAAAGTATTTTAATTTGAAATTTATTTGCTGGTGGTTCAGCGATATCTATATGCACTTCATTGTTGCTGTAACAAATCGTCAGTAGACTTCAACCACAAATCTTGAACAGTCACAAACCTCTTATCTTATGTACAGACTTTCAAAAACTATTTGAGAATTCACAAATAATAATATTTTTGAAAATCACAAAAGAAAAATAAGCAAAGTAGGCTTGGAAACTTATACAAAACCCAGCAAATAATTTATATTCGATATGAATCCATTCTATTTTTCTACACCTTTATACAATTAGAAATCCTTTGGATAACAATAAAAGTAATTATAAGGCAAAATGAAAAATAAAATCTAAATTTAACATTTAAGAAATTTATTAATCGACATATTGTCAAAAGTATTTTAATTTGAAATTTATTTGCTGGTGGTTCAGCGATTTCTATATGCATTTCATTGTTGCTGTAACAAATCGTCAGTAGACTTCAACCACAAATCTTGAACAGTCACAAACCTCTTATCTTATGTACAGACTTTCAAAAACTATTTGAGAATTCACAAATAATAATATTTTTGAAAATCACAAAAGAAAAATAAGCATAGTAGGCTTAGAAACTGATACAAAACCCAGCAAATAATTTATATTCAGGTGAACTCATTTTATTTTTCAATTATTGTTATTATTTGGCCACATTCGTATCAAAATTTTATATTAAAGAAGACATAAATCTCTATTATATTGCAAATATTTACGCTGCCTTTTTGTGCCTTTTAGAAGCTATACATTGTTTAATACAAGTGTTGCAGCAGTCAAATTAGCTAAAAATCACATTGATCTCGCGACTGCTGCTGTTGTTGTGTGTTGTGTTTTGTTGTTTTTCATGTTACTTTTTTCTATTTATTTGTGCTCTTCTTTTCAGTGTATTATTGATGTTATTTTTGTTTCTTTTAATATGTAATATTCAGTGTTTCAATAATATTTTCGTTTTGTTTATTTTAATAATATTCTTTGTTTTGACAAATAGTGATCGTGTTGTGCAGTTTCAAGTAATCGGGTAAGAGGGATTTTTGAAAGGTTTTTTTTGTATTAGCATTATTTTTTTTATAGAAACAAGTTCGAACGTTGTTTTTTATACTCGCCGAAGCTTATTTGATACTTTAATGAATTCAAGCGCTCAAACAATGAATGACAAGATGAAATTTTTAGCTGAAGAAAAAATAAGTGATTTTAATAAAAATTTATGTTTACTTTAATGAATTTAAATCTAGGTGGAAATGAGATTTATTACTCAAAATAAAACCTGGTTGGAATCCTCTATTGGTTTTACTCTTGCCCCGACTGCAAAACGTGGTCGAAAAGAAACTAGTTTTACCGAGTCCAGTGGTTGGAGTAAATATAAAAAAACTAAGATTTTAAGAGACACCATATCTTTGCCAGAGTTACTTTATGCTTCACAGGTTAAATTACAAAGCGCAGGTTATGTCGAGGAATCAAAAGTGTTGCGAGCCATATATGAAAAGTGTTGCATGGGCATAAATTTAAAAAAAAAGTTGAAACAACCACTTCCCACCTTGAAAATATCGAATAGAAAAGCTTTGGCTGTTTTTGTAGAGGCTAAACTAACACGAAAGCAATACAATGTTGTTAGGTAAGCTGCTCCTCAAATATTTCCCTCCTACAATAATATTCAAACTGAAAAATAAAAAACTTAGCCAGAAACTACCAGCTTTGAAATAAGCGAGACCTTCCTTTAAGTAACTACATACAAGGTCTTCTTAATCACACAGCGGAGCGACTAATAGAATTTCAAGAAACTGTTATTGACTCATTATGTATTACGAACTCGAATGTAGTATTATATTCAAAATGGGGCTTTGATGGAAGCTCTGGCCATAGCTCATGCAAAAAAGCCTTTCATGGATCTGATGCTAGTGATTCATCAGTTTTTTTTAACCACAATTGTACCGCTTAGGCTTATGTTTGAGGAGAAGGTAATTTGGAAAAATCCACGGGCGTCTTCAACTAGATTTTGCAGACCCTTGAAAATTGAATTTACCAAAGAAACACCATATACATATGTATGTCAATTAGTGACAAAAAAAGAGTTGAAGAGGAAATACAGAATTTAACCTGTTCAACTGTCACGATTGGTGAGAAAGTTGTACATGTTTTCCACAAATTAGTTTTGGCAATGGTGGATGGAAAAGTTTGCAATGCCTTAACAGAAACCACATGAACACAAAAGTCTTACTTATGTGGCGCTACAAGTAAATATTTTAATAATATAGAAGCCATGATCCAAAGACCTGTATATGTAGACAATTTAAGATTTGGCCTTTCCATTCTTCATGGCTGGATTAAATTTTTTTAATGTCTTTTGCACGTGGCATATAAAATACCTTTAGAAAACCAACCCAAACCTGGTTTTGGAAACACGAATGATGGGAATACGGCAAGACGTTTTTTTCAAAACGCTGAAAAATCTGCCGAAATAACACAAATAGATGCTAATTTAATAAAAAAAAATGCACGTGTTGCTTATTGCTGTATCCAGTGGCCATGAAATTAATTATGAAAAATTTAAAATATATGCACATAATACAGGACGACTTTTTCTTGAAACGTATCCTTGGTACAATATTCCTCCCACTTTGCACAAGTATTTTATTCACGGACCCGAAATTGTGTCAAATGCCATTTTACCTATTGGCAGTTATCAGAAGAAGGGCAAGAAGCTCAAAATAAAGATTTTAAAAAATATAGGGAGTTTCATTCACAAAAGTGCAGTCGCGAAAAATCAAACCAAGAAATTTTTAATATGTTTTTAATAACCTCTGACCCAATTATTTCAAGCATGCGAAAATTGCCTACAAAGAAGGTTCAAAGCTTGCCAGAGGAGGAAATTGATTTAATTGTACCTGCAGCTCCGAACTAGAAATATTTCAGTGATGTTGAAGTTGTTGATGCTGCTGATGATGATGATGATGATGATGATGATGTTGGTGATTAACTTTAAGATGTATAAAATATAATGTTTAAGTTATCATACTGTACTCCTTGCACTATATACCTACACTGATATTTGGCATTATTTAATCAAATTATACTCAAATATACAAAAACATTTTTTTTACTTTTTTTAATGGCATTAACTGAAAAATAATGAAAAATTATCCGAACATAGCTTCCCTGATTTGATCCAAGAAAACATGCTATTCTAACCCACTGTGAAGCGGTAACAAAGAATGAAGTCATCTTCGAAGTAATGTTACCTTTAGTCGACCATCAATATTTAGAACTCTTCAACATAATTCCGGTACCGACCATAAGGGACAATAATTTAATATCAATCAACTCAGAGGAATCATTTATTGCCATAAACCCCCATAGAGACGAATACATTCCATTCACAATCCATTAGATATCAAACTGTATTACGCCTAAAGGTGATGTATTCATATGCAATAACAAACAGTTCAAACTTAATTTGGACAGAGTGTGCAGACCTTTGGCCGCTACAACAACAAATACATGAGAGTTAAAAATTAAAGGGTGTTCCAAAACAAGCAACGAAAAATGTTAAAATCCCATGTAATATACATATATTTTATTTTATTGAGGTATAGAACTTTAAGTTGGCATCACTTTTTTAACTGGCGGCCATTTTGTCAGCTGTCAAGTGATTAATATTTAGTTTGGTTTGCCATTTCATCATGAACAGGTTGACAAAAGAACAACGCTTGCAAATCGTGCAAATTTATTTCGAAAATAATGGTTCAGTTCGCGAAGTTTACCGCAAGCTCCGTCCATTTTATGGTCGACATAATCGTCCATCAGAGCAATTAATTCGGTTAACCATGGATTGTTTTCGCACTACGTTTACTCTATGTGATAATACGCATCCGCAGAGACGTCGAACAGTGCGCACCGAAGAAACAATTGCCGCTGTAGAGCAAAGTGTTGAAGAGGACCCGAATGAATCGATTCGCCACCGTGCACAGCAATTGGAGCCTTGTCCATCAACTTTATGGAAGATTTTGCGCAAAGATCTTGGCTTGCGACCTTACAAGATCCAGCTTGTGCAAGAATTAAAGCCGCGAGACCATGCAATGCGTCGTGATTTTGGTGTATGGGCCGAAAATGAGATTGATCTCGATGCTGATTTTCATCGCAATTGTCAATTGGCCACCAAGATCGTGTGATTTGATACCATTGGATTATTTTCTTTGGGGATATGTGAAGTCGCTCGTCTACGCCAACAAACCAGAAACGTTAGGGGACTTGGAAGCCAACATTCGTGGCGTTATTGCCAACATACGGCCCATATGCTCGAAAAAGTGGTTGAAAATTGGACCTGTAGAATTGGCTTTATTCGAGCCAGCCGCGGCGGCCACATGCCCGAAATCATATTTAAACATTAATGGCATAAAATTATCCTTCCAATAAAGCCAAATTGATGGACATTAAAACGATTTTCTTGTGTTTTATTTCAATTCGAAGTTCTATACCTCTAAAAAAACACCCTGTATATATATATACACTTGAAATTTATAAGGTTAGTGTATTTTTATACAGACTACAACAATTAACACTAAAATTTAAACAAATTTAAATTAAAAGGCGTTCTATTAGTTAATGTAATTTTGACAGCTTGCTGTATCTTGGAAACCGTAATAACAAAACTCTTGAAATTTTCAAAAACAGTAAAACTAAAAAATCAAAAATTATAAAATCGCCAAACCGAAAAAAAATCGCCAAAAACAAAAAAAAATCGCCAAAACAAAAAAAAAGCACCAAATTAAAAAAATTTCTAACACAGGATTCACACGAAGACTTTTATGAAGTCTATTTTTCGACGTCATTTTTGGTTTGATAGCGAACGGGGTAGAGAAGAAAGAGGGGTAGAAAAAACGACTCGATTTCTGTTTTCTATGGTTTTTTTCATATTTTTCTTTACACAAATTTGTGTTCCTGTTGTTACGTTTTATTATTAATATTCTCATATTGGTGTGTTCTTCGAAGGAAAATTTTATTAATAAAGTACCCTGTCGGAAATTCGGTTAACTTGAAACAAACTATTTCACAAATAGTACTGACTGACACTTGGATTACTTTCAATGTAATCAACTGACTATTTTAACATTGCGATGTCCTAGGCGGTAGTCAATTAGTCAATTGTCTCACTCTGCACTACTTTCAACTAACTTAAAGTTGACTTTTTTAAATCACCTGGTAGTCTGTAAATTAAAAAAATTTTTCCGGGGTTCGAACATGTATCATCACACGTTACTCAACGCGACATCACTTGGCTAAGGTACCATCTAAAATAACAACAGCAAAATGTTAATATAAAACTGAAATGAGTTTCAAGGTAGCTGAGAATAAATTTGTTGGCTCTCATCAAATTTTATTACGTACTCAACTTAAGAATTAGTTTTGGGTTTGTTCTGGATGACATTGCAGTTAGATTTTAGTCAGTCTAAGATAATAATATTAAATTAATTATTTTTGTAGTCAAGCACACATTCTCCGACAGGGTATGTAAATGTATGTATAAGCAATAAAAATCAAAATCAATAAAAAAAAATTAGACATGTAAAAATAATCATCGTATGAACGCAAATAATTTTTGGTAGCAACTTCAAAAGGGAATCAAGAAAAATAGACGTCATAAATTTCATCGTTTAAATCCTGTGTAAGACTAAAATAAATCGGAAAAACCGAAAAAATCGCCGAAATTAAAAAAATCGCCAAAATTAAAAAACCCCAAAAACAGAAAAAATCGCAAAAATAAAAGAAAAACCCAAAAATAGAAAAAAAATCGTCAAAATGAAAAACAAATCGCCAAAATGAAAAAAATCCCCAAAAAGAGACAAAAATTGCCAAAACGATAAAAAAAGCGACAAAACTAAAAAAAATCGTTTTAACTGAAAAAAAACTTCAAAAAACCCACATTAAAAAAGTCGAACTTTAGGCCGTTTACATCGTTGTGCCAAAAAATGCCACACAAGCGTAAAAAAAGCGTAACCAACTAATTACTAATAAAAAACTGCTTGATTCAGACATGTTTATAAGATTTGGCACAGCCGAATATAGCACTCTTACTTTTTTTTTTTTTTTAAAGAGAAGTAACACTCAGGCAATTAATGCCTACTACTATTACAAGGTGTTACCATCTTTAGGAAAGGGATAGTGATAGAGAAGACAGGTGGTGAAGGGAGAGATAGAGGAAAGCTTCATTCTTTTACAACTCTGCTTTTTTTTGCACGTTTTTGATAATGCAGTGTTGCTGCGCCATCTGGTGTCAAATGAGGCGTATTAAATTTTTGAAGCTGTGTTTTGTATCCATTTTATTGATTATTTTACTTCGCCGATGACTTTGCTACACAACGAAGGAGGGCGCTCTGATGTTACATTAGGACTAGTATCTGCTGAAGTCGGTATAGTTCAGTGACCAGTGACTTCATCACTTGAACTTTCCTACAACAACTGATACAAAGGGACACTTTGCACATCAGAAAAAATGCGTGGTGTTGTTATTCAATGACTGTTGGATACAGGGATTGAACCCAGGACCTTCGGTTTTGTAGTCAACGTGCTAACTACTTCAGCCAACGCCACCCTTGTTTGTTATTATAAAGTTAATTTACGCAATTTATTATTAAGTTAAATTAAGCAATTTATTAAATTAATTTAGTATAAAAACAAGAATTAAAATAAAGAATTTGTCAATCTCCTTAAGAAATTTAAAGTGTTTTATTGATTGATCTTTACTACGATTTTCAAGTTCAAGTGCTTGAAGGACATCACGGCAAACAAAAAAAATGTCAATACAAGTTTATGTGCTTGGATTGAAATTACTATTGCCACAACATTCAATGTTACTCATCAAAATGAATCAGTTAAAACTGGACCTATCGATATTCGTATTGAATTAAAAACCTTGAAAAATGTTCCACCTAATACATCCGCATATAGTTTAGTTATACATGATAAAATGTTTGAATATATTCCTCTTACAAACGAAATAAGGAAACTATTGTAACCATACTAATTTTCTATTTTTTATAGTTAGTTTAACATGCCTATTCACAGAAAGTATTGTGACTGAAAAATAGTCATAACTTTAACATTGTGACTAAAGACTAAAAAACAAAATTGTATTTATGTAAATGTTTAAAATAAAGACTAGGAATGTATACAATCATAGTAATTGTGAGATTTTAAACGAAAATAATCAAAATTACAAACTTTAAACAAGAAACTAATTTGGAAATGGTAGAAGATATCATATATAAATTTGGCTGAAGCAGCGCCGAAATGATTTTATTAAAAGAGAAATATAGATAAAGCTAAAAAAGCAATCTGTTTTCTTTATAGGAGTCCACATTAAAAAAGTTTTATAATTGTTATTGATGCCCATGGAGGATACCAAAAACACATTTCAAATAGCTTCTTGATGCCATATATGACATTTTTGATAAAAGCTCATTTCGGTGGTGAAGTAAAGTTTCTGCAAACAATCGAAGAACAAGCTGTGCTAGAAACAGTACAACAGCATGCATGTGAAATCAATGTTTGTGCCAGTGGTTTGGTCGTGTATTTTGTGCGATTGTACATTTTGCTGTAGCGATGTGAAATATGTATAGTTTGATATTTTGCTGATGGTACCAGCTTGCTGGTGTAGTATATGGTGAAATTAGCTCAGTTGAGGAAAGTTGTCATGGAATAAACATACATTTAAAAAATATCATTTGTTGAACCATAATTTGCAAAATATCAACCTCTTACTTGACATCGCTACAGCAAAACGTACCATCACACAAAATGCCCATAGTGTAGTGTATGACCCCTTAAGAAATAATAATATTGTATCAGCTTGCTGGTATGTTATATGGTTCGAGCATGATTGTTCAATCGCTTGATTGCGCAAGCAACCTGTTGTGTTGTATGGGCCGCTTAAGGTTTTTCATTATTTACTACGTTCGCAGATTTTACCCTTCAATGTTATAATTTTAGACTTTTTTAATAATTTGAAATTTATTATTAATTTTTTTTATATTTATTTATTCAATATTCAAATGTCCTAATTTTCGTTTAACATAGAATGTAAACTATAAAATTTGGATTTTTGTGACTATGTTAGGAGAATACAAAATTAAGACCGAGTCACAAGAGTAATAGTGTTTTCACACTGACTTGGTTTTAATAAAAGTTGGTTTTAATGTTAAAACCAACTGTTAAAACCTGGTTTTACCATACAAATTGTTTTTGTTAAATCCAACTTAAAACCATTTCTGAATTGGTTTTATTTTGGTTTTATGAAATGAAACCCTGTTTTCGCTGTGGTAAATTCAGTGCTGCCAAGTTAAAATGACCGGAAGCAGCTGATAATGTTTATGCCAGTGAATAAGAAGAGATGTCGCTTGAATGATTTTCAACTTAAAAATGGATGCAGCAGCAACAATAAGTAAAAAATTATGGAAAAATAAGAGTTCTTTGGAAGGAAAACAACAACAAAATTTTCATTGACCTCTGGAAAGTGAAAATAAACGATATGACATATCGATCCACCACTAAAAAAGTTGTATTTTGCGATTTATTTGTGCATTTTTTATATACAATAACTTTATTTCCAAGCACTTCTTCACTTTGTATTACTAGTTCCATAATTTTAAAATATTAATTTACAAAATATAAAATAATTTCCATTTTAGAGCGCATTGTAAAGTTTCTTAGTTTTTCATACAAACAAAAAGAGTAGTACAGTTTGTCAAATAAGTCTTATAAAAAGCAGAAAAAAATACAACAACAAACACACGCATTTCTGCAGGAGATTTATTTTATTTTGAGCAAAGTTATTAGACAGTCTGTGAGTTAAAACCTGAATTTAACAAACTGGCAGTGTGAATGCAAAATCAGCTGTTTATGGTTTTAACGTTAAAACCAGGTTTTAACTTGCAGTGTGAAAACACTATAAATATGGAACTCAGTCATAACAAAAGTTGTGACTGACTTGAGACTTTTTCTGTGAATAGGCATGTAAGACAGATAATTAAAATAAAATAAAACAAAATTAAAATATTTGTTATCTTTTTGTTAAAGAAGCAGAAAAGAATGATTAAGTAAGTAATTGTTAGAGTATAAATAACGAAACTTTCAACACTAATGGTTATTTATAATTATTTAGTGCACTCATGTAGTCATATTCAGTACTTAGAATGCTATTCAAAAATATATATAATTTCTTAAAAAGATGTTCTCATATTGTGTCTGATGAAGACAAATATAAACTCATCAATATTCAAGCACATTTGGAGATTTCAAGCAGCTTGAAAGCAATGAAAAATAAATAGGGAGAGCATTATGACAATTGTTATTGGTCTAACGGAAATGAAACATGTGGACCAGACACCTGCTCCTGCTTGTACTATAGAAGACAACATTCCACAATGTAACTTAATGCAAAAATTCTAATGTCAATAAAATTTAAATACAATATATACAATGTAACTAAATGTTTTTTATTAAAAAAAATAAACAAGCTAAAAATTATATATACATATCGACGGTTGATAATTTAAATGTCGTATGTGGATTTTTTGCGGTTTTGAGTTAAGATCGATTCCTTAGGGTTTCCGACCTGGGGGGTTACTCTCTATTACGATGCGAAAGAAAAATGGTACGAAATCGCACGATTGGCACTCTCTAATGCGTTTGCGCATTTACCTTTCGCATCTTTTATTTTTCGTTTCGCAAGTCTGGTATCACCGCACTCTACAATGCGAAAGCGCCTGTCAAAATCGCTCGATAAGCGCAAATATATTGCGTTAGCTAAATACCAAACGCAAAGTGAGAAAAACATGTAAATACGTTGAAAAAAATATTTATATATTGACTGTCTTATTCATAAAAAATATTTTTTTATAAGAGATTTATTAAACTAATTTTCTATGGATATTTGATTAATAAACCTTTTATAAAAACAAAATATTTATATATAAATCGTAGTTTTTAGGGAAAATAATAAAAAAAATAAAAACAAAACAACGGCAGTTTGACATTTTAGTGGATTGCATGTGAGCAAATGGCAAATAAGTCGCAAATAATTTGTGGACAAAATTGACAGACGGCCTAAATTCTAATGGACCTCCTGTAAGGGATATAGCTGGTTGTTTATAATGAAATGTAACACTAATAGTACTTATAATATTACACATGTATGTTTGTATGCATGTATTCATATTTGATTTTAAAAATCACACCAAGTGAAAATGCGTAAAAATAAATTAAGCATATCCAGCACAGTTGATGGTCCCTCTCAGTTTTGTATTTTGCTGCTATATTCCTAAGGTATAGTCCTGGCCAATTTGATGTTGGTATCCAGCTTGGCCAAGTATTTTTAAGGCAGCGGCTAGTTTTATAAACTTTTAGCTGGTGTTGATCAGCGTTTAGAACATACAGAAACGCAAAATTTGTACAAAGTTAAAATAAACCAATATGTATTTAATAACATATTCCGCTAGATTTTTTCTTACCTGCGATCATTTAAGGAAAGTATACCGGAACTATCTATTAAGCTTAAATTAGAAGTGACATACCCATAATGCCATAGCCATAACCAAACCAAAATTTAATTGGTTTCTATGGTGAGAGTTATGGCTATGGTTATGTCACGTCTAATTGAACCTTTAAGACTCGTCTTGCAACTCATTATACATGGACGTTTTCTTCATAAAACCATAACGCTACAGAATCCATCACTTTATTTTATATTAAAAGCTGTTACACTTCACTTTTTCTTAAATTTTGATTTTAAATGTCGTTTTTTTTATACATATTTTGACATTTCAGTACTGCCAACCTTTGCCATATTTTCTTTTGCAATGTCCGTGGTGCCACTTTTTCAAACAATTTTGCGAAAGGTTTTGCGAAAGTAATAGAGAGTACCAAATTTGCATATCAACGCATTTAGCTTTCGCATCGTAATTGCTTTCGCATCGCAATAGAGAGTAACTCCCCTAATCTTTCATTTTGGCGTAATCATTTTTTCGATACCTCATATGGTTTTCGAGATATGGAGTGTTGAGTTTTTCGTATGTGGCACTTGCTGATACAATTTTCAAACTTAAAACTCAATTTACTCGAAACTCAAAATCCACATATGACAATTAAACTATCAATCGACGATATATCTCTTAATAAAGAGAACATTGAAAACATCTGAAAACTATTGTTGCTCATTTCAATAATTTTTTTTTAATAATAAATAGTATGTAACTGATAAATTTCAATTAGATACTCAATCATCCTTTTGCGAGCTACATTGGTTTCTATCTGAAATGGTTTCATCAGCTGAATTACAGGAACTACTAGATGGTTATAGTTGTCATATTGATAAGGACCACAAGAAATTATTCTTGAGAATGATTAGCGAATTAAGAATGTATAGCAATGTCTACACGCCTTTCATATATTATCGTAATAACTTGCATAAATATGATTGTGATATAATAACATAGGATGTTAACATACATATGTGCATGTAAATTACATTATAATGAATATTTATTAACTCAAAAACTTTTTAATTTATATAAAAGAATTTTTTACTATAAACCAATATATCAAAAGTAAAAGAAATATAAAAGACTTTGAAATAAAATTTATGTTATCTCTTTGTTATTTTGGCCAGTATCCAGGTTTAAGTTGATTTCCTTTTAAGCTAATTGGGCCTAATATTTCAATGCAAATAAAAATCCATTTATTTACAGTTTTTCCCGACGTTTCGTAGATTTTTTGTCTACTTTTTCAAGGGATCGTCTATTTAAATAATAAAAACAATTATAAAAACAGTTTTGCTTTGTGTCATTTTAACTTACAATTCATGGAATAATTAATTACATAGGTACATATACATATTTTACATATTGAATAACAATACTCAACATTAAAACATATATAAACAAATATAACATTTTTTAAACACAACTTAACTTAATATCACAGATCTGTTTCGTTTAAAGCTACTTTGTAGTTTGTGTTTATGTTTGCTGTATCTTCTTTTAGATTCATTGTTTTGTTTATTTTTTGCTGTATTCTTAATGTTTCAATAGTGTATCTTTTTCTTTCCATTTTTTCTATATCCAAAATTTTAACTCCTTCGAAGTCAGCTGAGTGTCCAGTTTGTAATACATGTTGTGCTAGTGCTGTTGTTTCCTTCTTTTTTACTATGTCCATTTTGTGTTCTCCCATTCTTGTATCTAAACTTCTCTTTGTTGTGCCAATGTATATTAGATCACAGTTTTCGTCGTTTTTCCCTTTACATTGTATTTCGTATATGACATTGTTTTGTTTGTTTTTCTCAACACGCGTTTTTGTTTTTGTAAATATTGTGTTTAAAGTTCTGTTTGGTTTATAAGCAAAACAAGCATTTGTTATTTTTATTGTTTTTCTTATGTTATTGTTGTCAGTAAGGTTGGGGACATATGATACACTGAAAAATTTTTTGTCTTCTATTGGTGAGGTATTTGTTTGTTGTGAGTTATTTTTAAGTTGTTGTTTTATGCTTTCAATAAGTAAGTTTATCAAGTTTGTAGGAAAACTGTTTTTCTTTAAAATTTGGAATATAGTTTTAATGTTTTTGCTGTGAAATTGTCTGTCGCTGATACTAAGCACTCTTTTTATAAAACTTTTTGCGGTGTTAATCATAAAACAGACACTCCCCTTAGACCAATAGTATCTTCAGTGAAAGTTCCATGTTATGAACTATCGAAATACATAGGCAATATTCTAAAACAAACAATTTCAATAGATTATAATTTAAAAAATTCCACACAGCTAAAAAGCCAGCTTATGAACAAAACACTCGATGAAGGTGAAATATTAGTTTCTTTTGATGTCATATCACTTTTTACCAATATTCCTGTTCACCTAGCTATTCAAAATATTATGAAAAAATGGACCACCATTCAAACACTGACAAGGCTACCTCGCTCGAAATTTCTTAAAATTTTACAATTTTGCCTCAAAGACAATAATTATTTTGTCTATAAAGACAAAATATATAATCAAATTTATGGAATGCCTATGGGAAATCCTCTCTCCCCCACCATAGCAGATATTGTACTTGACAACTTACTAGACGATGCACTTCATGAATTAAGGGAACATGGAATACACATTACTTATATTGCTAAATATGTAGATGACATATTAGCAATCATTAAAGAAAAAGACAAAAATACTATTTTATCAGTTTTAAATAAATACCATCCAAAAATTAAATTTACAATAGAAACGGAAACTGAAAACAAAATTTCATATCTAGATGTCATGCTACATAGATCGAAAAACAAAATAAGTTTTGACTGGTATACAAAAGAAATGTCGTCTGGTAGATTAATGAATTTTTACACAACACAGCCAAAAAGTCAAATAATTAACACCGCAAAAAGTTTTATAAAAAGAGTGCTTAGTATCAGCGACAGACAATTTCACAGCAAAAACATTAAAACTATATTCCAAATTTTAAAGAAAAACAGTTTTCCTACAAACTTGATAAACTTACTTATTGAAAGCATAAAACAACAACTTAAAAATAACTCACAACAAACAAATACCTCACCAATAGAAGACAAAAAATTTTTCAGTGTATCATATGTCCCCAACCTTACTGACAACAATAACATAAGAAAAACAATAAAAATAACAAATGCTTGTTTTGCTTATAAACCAAACAGAACTTTAAACACAATATTTACAAAAACAAAAACGCGTGTTGAGAAAAACAAACAAAACAATGTCATATACGAAATACAATGTAAAGGGAAAAACGACGAAAACTGTGATCTAATATACATTGGCACAACAAAGAGAAGTTTAGATACAAGAATGGGAGAACACAAAATGGACATAGTAAAAAAGAAGGAAACAACAGCACTAGCACAACATGTATTACAAACTGGACACTCAGCTGACTTCGAAGGAGTTAAAATTTTGGATATAGAAAAAATGGAAAGAAAAAGATACACTATTGAAACATTAAGAATACAGCAAAAAATAAACAAAACAATGAATCTAAAAGAAGATACAGCAAACATAAACACAAACTACAAAGTAGCTTTAAACGAAACAGATCTGTGATATTAAGTTAAGTTGTGTTTAAAAAATGTTATATTTGTTTATATATGTTTTAATGTCGAGTATTGTTATTCAATATGTAAAATATGTATATGTACCTATGTAATTAATTATTCCATGAATTGTAAGTTAAAATGACACAAAGCAAAATTGTTTTTATAATTGTTTTTATTATTTAAATAGACGATCCCTTGAAAAAGTAGACAAAAAATCTACGAAACGTCGGGAAAAACTGTAAATAAATGGATTTTTATTTGCATTGAAATATTAGGCCCAATTATCTTAAAAGGAAATCAACTTAAAATTTATGTTATTATTATAAATGTATAATTTGTTTTTATTTATTTGATCAAAAACATAACAATAAAACTGACCAATGAACACAAACCCACACACACAATTTTAGGTATGTAAATTATCCATAGTACCGAAATATTCATGTGTGCTTTACAAAAAACACACATATATGAGTTTCTTCATAAATGAAAACTCGCAAAATTTTCGTTGCAGCAACAAAAAAGAATCTGCTAATCAACGAACATGAGTGCTTAAATCTTTTTCTGTTTTTCTACGCATGTTCATGCTGTAATTGGAAACAAAACAAAATTGAACACTCGTGTGTGTGCAAATAATTTTTTTTAATTTTGCGCACATGATGTGCACATTTATGAGTTGCTCATATATGAGTTTTATTCATTTATGCATTATTCATATATGAGTTAAATTTTTTTGAAAAAAAATTTTGGATATTCTTGTGGTATACAACCAAATGGTTTCTTATGTATTGTGCCTCTAAAGGTTTTTTATTGATCATCAGCGTTACCGATTTGGATAATTTAAACATATATTAATCCTCATATGCAAACAAATTAACATGTGCTTCAAGTCTACGTTAAAACCGGAAATTTTGTTTTAACGTACACTTCAAGCACACGTTAATTTTTTGCATATGGGGATAAGTCTTCATAAAAATTTTTAGCGAATAAATTCTAAATTTTTAAATTAATAAATAAATATCTACATACATACACTTAGTCGCAAAACTCTACATACGACTGAATATTTTTAAAAAATTTTACGTTTTAAAGGAAAATCATTAATTTTTTCAACTTTTTTTTATTTCAAAGTAAAAGTAATTTAAATTAAATAAAAATACCACATTTGATTTCACTAAACAATATTAAACAAGCAAAAAATAATAAAATTTAATATTTTATCCGATTGCAAAAGTGTACATACGATGTATTGTTGAGTATATTGTTTAAAATTTTTTTAAAATTTTAAAAGTTTGTGTCCGCTTTTTGATCAAACGCTTCTCTAAGCCTTTTAGGTATCGAAGAAACCAAATCTTTAGTTGTTTTCGCCAATAAATTTTCCTATTTTTCCTTTAAAATTGTAATTATTTGAGATAAGAGACTGTGGCCACTATTTTGACGCCTCTACTTCAAGGAAGCCCACAAATAATCGATCAGATTTAAATCTGGGGACTGTGGAAGATGTGGAAACTTCGGTTTAAAGAAGCCATACCTTAACTAGCCTTAAGTTATTCTTGGGGTCATTATCATGCATAAATATATATTTATTTTTAAGGCGCAATCTGTTCACATTCTGTAAAAAAATATAGTTCTAAATATCTAAATTACCACGACGATCCATAATTCCATCAAAAAATTTTAATTCTCCAACCCCATCAGCACTTATGCACTCCCACACATTTACGGAGTCCCCACCATGTTTGACAACACTGCATACATTTTATTATCCAAGTCAATATTACATTTTATCCATGTTTTTGGTCGTCCGTCGTTTCCAAATAAATTGAACTTCCGTTCGTCCATAAAAATAACTCCTTTCAAAAACTTAGATGTATTAAGATGGATGTGTTTGTACTCCAGAGCATAAGTATATCGTTTAGTTTTGTTTATGGGACTTACGTATGGCCTTCTTCTGGCTATACAAGTCTATAATCCAACTTTATTTAAGCAACTGTGAATTGTGTTAGCATCGACAAGAATTTCATAATTATTTTGAAGGTCCTCTTTCAGTTTTGTGCTTCTTAAGTTTGTATTTTTCGCAATTTCTCTTCACAATTTTGCGCCTTAGTCTTTCATCAAGCCTTGCTATTCGTCCAAATCGTGGAAAACTTTGATTCTTTTGTAGGTTTAATGATAGTTATGATTGTAAATTTAAAAATATTTAAGGTTTGTCCAGTTTTTATAATTTAATTCCCATCATTTGAAAGATTGATGAAAAATTTCGAACGTTGGTTGATATTTCCTTATTTTTCCCCATTTTTTCCAATTACTGCTAATAATAAAATCAAAATTTAACACATATTGTTAAAACAAGACTAAATGAACACAAAATTATAAAATAAAACGTGCTACTATATCTGTAGTTAGTACAATTCAAACGCGTATGTACACTTTTGCGACGTTGGCTAAGCGTCATTTTTCAGCAATTTTTACTTTACCAAAAAAGTAACAGTGATTTTTTATGTTTTTTATCTCGAAGTTATAAAGCGGGTCCACTATATTACTCAAGATACAATATTTTAAAAAATTAAACATTAAATAAAAATTACGAATAAAAGATATGAAATACCTAAAATCGTACGTAGAGTTTTGCGACTAAGTGTATGTATGTACATATGTGTATATACATATATGTAGGTATATGTACATATCGATGGCTTAATATAAAAAGGGCGTATACCAATTTTTCGAAATCGCGTTTTTAACGTTTTCTCGGAGACAACATAGAATTGCATCCACCTTGAAGATCTTAATACGTTACAGTTCAAAATGAAGAAGTTATACCATCTTGAAAAATTATTTCTGTTTATAAATGCTTTAGTTTCTCCTGAGTTTTTTGCTTCTCCTATAAAATATCGATAATTCGACTTCCGCGTTTCTTATATTAAGCCATCAATGTACATAGAAATTTACCTTTAAAAAAATCTCATCTGCTCCAAAAGTGTCTAGGGACAACAGCGCAGCCTCAGCTAATCGCCAAAACCGCTTTAAAATTTTTCAAGATGACAACGACAAACCCGAGGTATCCTCGAACAAAACATCCAAGCCGCCACCAATCTATTTGAGACAAAAAAATTCAAATGCCCTTATTAAAAAATTAATTTCGGTCATTGGTGAGAATAAATTTCACATTGTTCCAATAAAACGTGGCAACATCGATGAAACTAAAATCCAAATTTATGACGAAAAAGATTTCCGCAAAATGGTTGCTGAATTTGAAAAAAGTAAAACAAGCTTCTACACATACCAGCTTAAGAGCGCTAAAGGCATGCAGATCGTATTGAAGGGCATAGATTCTTATGTTGTCCCCGAAGAAATAAAAGATGCACTCGTCCTCCAGGGGTTCAAGGTAACAAAATATGTCCAATATAATAAATAGAGAAAAGATTCCCCAACCCCTATTTCGTGTTGAACTAGAACCTAATGATATAAAATTGAAAAAAAATGAGACGCATCCAATTTATAATTTAAAATACCTCTTGTACCGAAAAATCACAGTTGAAGAGCCACATAAGCGTTCAGGTCCTGTACAGTGCCATAATTGCCAAGAATATGGCCATACAAAAACATACTGCAATTTACCCTCTGTTTGTGTTGTGTGCGGCGAATTACACGGCACCGCTAGCTGCAACAAACCAAAAGATCAAAGTGATAAAAAATGCAGTAATTGTGGAGGTAATCACTCCGCTAACTACAGAGGTTGTCCTGTGTACTCTTTTGTAAAGAAGACTATGGTGCAAAAAACTAAATTAGCACCAGCTCAATCAGCAAACGCTTACTCTGCCACTTTTCAGCAAATGAGCCAACCAGTTACTTCCCGTGTATCGTATGCAGATGCTGCTAAGGCTAGTTCTATTCCGACACAAAATGTTTCACCGCAAAATAATTCAACAAATACAAACTCAAACTTTAATTTTAATCGCCTTGAAGCCACTATTGAAAATCTTGTGCAAACTATAAACAATTTTACAACAAATATGACTAGCATGATGCAAGAAATGTTGCGAATGCAGAATACTCTGCTTCAAGCAATACTTAATAAGCCATGAACACGTTAACAATATGTTTCTGGAACGCAAACGGCATTCGCCAACATAAAAATGAACTTGAGCACTTCCTCACGGAGAGAAATATTGATATAATGTTAGTATCGGAGACTCATTTGACTTCGAGAAGTCTTTTTAAAATTTATGGCTACACTATATATGATACAAAGGACCCTAGAGGAAGGGCTTGCGGTGGATCAGCAATTCTAATAAAGTCAAGACTCAAGCACTATGTTCTTGATAACATTTGTGAAGAATACCTACAAGCAACAAATATTGGCATTGAAAGTTTTTGTTCAAATTTCGTTATATCATCAATTTACTCCCCTCCCAGATTTTCAATCACTGAGAATCAATATGAGGATTTCTACAAATCTCTTGGACCTTGTTTTGTAGCAGCTGGAGACTACAATGCGAAACATACGTTCTGGGGTTCGCGCCTTGTTACACCCAGAGGTCGAGCATTGTTCAACACTATTTCAAAAATGGCCTTGGATGTCATTTCAAGTGGGGAGCCCACTTATTGGCCTACTGACATACAAAAAATTCCGGATGTTATAGATTTTGGCGTCATAAAAAATATCTCTAGGGATTTAATTCAAGTTCAAGCTTCTCTTGATCTCTCGTCCGATCACTCCCCGACGATCATTACAATTTGTAGCCCATTAAGAAGTAACTTACCTGACCCATATGTGAAGATTATCAATCGTGTTAATTGGCTGGGGTTCAAAAAATATCTCAGCAGTCATTGTACGGAAAACAGTACGCTTAGAACACCCGATGATATTGAATCGAACATTGCCAATCTCAGCGAGAATATTAAACAGGCTGCTGAAAATGCCACTATCTCCCATCCGCAGATTGGGTTTAATAAAATTTATTCTACAGACATTGAACGTCTCGTACGTGAAAAAAGAAGGGCTAGAATGGAATGACAACAGCACAGATCACCACAAAATAAAATCAGATTTAAAGAGTGCACTAAACGACTCCAAGAGTTGCTTGCATCTGAAAAAATGCATCTCTTAAAAATTATCTGGAGGGTCTTGATGTCACACCGGCGTCTAATTACGCTTTGTGGCGCCAGAAAGCTTAAAACACCCGTTGAGTATAAGCCACCTCTACGCACATCTACCGGAGGTTGGGCAAGAAGCGATACTGAAAAAGGTAAAATATTTGCTGAGCACATAAAATCCGTTTTTACGCCAAATATATGTACTGGTGTTGCTGATTTGCCGAATATAGTCGCTCTAGCCCCTCAACACATAAAGTTTAAGACGCGTGATTTACAAAAATTAATTGCCGAACTCAACCCGAAAAAAGCTCCGGGTATTGATGGAATTAGTAATCAGATGCTGATGAACTTGCTTCGTATTGCAATGAGAATCCTGTTATTCATATTTTTTTTTAATGCATGATTTTTATTTATTGTATCTTCATATATGAACTAACAATAAGTATTCAAATCTTAAATCTAAAAAATATAATTAGGCCCGACCAATGTCGGACATAAGCTTAGTAGTAGTTATATATAATACATAAGTAGTGATAATCAAAAGGAAAAAAATAAAAGTATTTTCAAGAAGTCCCATCTGGAGTGCTGTAAATAAGAGCCCTTGTGTCCCTCTTTTTTAAGCGGATGTGTCCAGTAAAGTTCAAAATATTACGGGCAAGCGGATTAGGATGTGACTCGAGTTTTGTTAAATATTTGCCAGCGTATTTTGCAATTTCTTCAGTCACTAGTGGCATATTCAAATCACGATGTATATTTGAATTTTTGATGTACCATGGAGCCGATGTTATCATGCGTAAAATTTTATTTTGCCTGCGTTGAATTTTCTCTACATTTGAAGCTGAAGCAGTGCCCCATAGTTGAATTCCGTAGCACCATATTGGCTTTAAAAGCGACTTGTATATTAAAAGTTAACAGTCTAGGGTAAGTGTTGAATTTCGACCAATCAGCCAATGTACCTGAGTTAGTTTAAATTTCATTTGAGTTAACTTAGAATCAATGTGGTGTTTCCATGTAAGTCGTCGATCAAGGTGTATACCAAGATATTTAACATGTGAATGTTGAGAAACAACTTGATTGTTAATCCGAATTGGGGAACAAGTATCTCTTCGTAAAGTAAATGTTACTTGAACACACTTTTGTTCATTTACTTTGATTCTCCATAAGTTTAACCAAAGCTCCATCTGGCTAATGTGTTCCTGGAGTTTGCGGGATGCCTCATCAGGGTTTTCATGCATACTAAGGCAGGCTGTATCGTCGGCAAATGTGGAAGTATGGATACTACTGCTCACAGGCATATCACAAGTATAAATTAAATATAAAACTGGTCCCAGTATACTCCCCTGTGGCACACCAGATGAAATTGTTTCAGGCCTACTTGTAAAGTCTCCTTCCGTAACAGTGAACTTACGGGAAATAATGTAACTTTCCAAAAGATTTAAAATGTTTATTGGTATAATTTTAATATTAGGCCTTCATGCCACACTTAATCAAATGCCTGGGAAATGTCTATAAACAGCGCAGAACAATACTTTTTTTCCTCAAAAGTTCTTCTTATAAATTGAACCAATCTGTGAGTTTGTTCAATGGTGCTATGCTGACTTCTAAAACCAAATTGATGGTCTGGTATGCACCCACTACTAATTAGAATTGGGGACAATTTTGTTTTGAGCAGTTTTTCGAAAAGCTTTGACATTGTAGATAGTAGACTTATTGGCCTATATGACTCAGCCTTTGTTATATCTTTACCCGGCTTTGGAATCATTTTAACCTTGGCAAGTTTCCAGTTGTGTGGATAATACTCCAGTCGTAAAATAGCATTAAATATGAATAACAGGATTCTCATTGCAATACGAGTTAAGTTCATCAGCATCTGATTACTAATTCCATCAATACCCGGAGCTTTCTTCGGGTTGAGTTCGGCAATTAATTTTTGTAAATCACGCGTCTTAAACTTTATGTGTTGAGGGGGTAGAGCGACTATATTCGGCAAATCAGCAACACCAGTACATATATTTGGCGTAAAAACGGATTTTAAGTGCTCAGCAAATATTTTACCTTTTTCAGTATCGCTTCTTGCCCAACCTCCGGTAGATGTGCGTAGAGGTGGCTTATACTCAACGGGTGTTTTAAGCTTTCTGGCAGCGCGCCACAAAGAGTAATTAGACGCCGGTGTGACATCAAGACCCTCCAGATGCAAGAGATTCAATTTTTTCAGATTCAAGCAACTCTTGGAGTCGTTTAGTGCACTCTTTAAATCTGATTTTATTTTGTGGTGATCTGTGCTGTTGCCATTCCCTTCTAGCCCTTCTTTTTTCACGTACGAGACGTTCAATGTCTGTAGAATAAATTTTATTAAACCCAATCTGCGGATGGGAGATAGTGGCATGTTCAGCAGCCTGTTTAATATTCTCGCTGAGATTGGCAATGTTCAATTCAATCTCATCGGGTGTTCTAAGCGTAATGTTTTCCGTACAATGACTGCTAAGATATTTTTTGAACCCCAGCCAATTTACACGATTGATCATCTTCACATATGGGTCAGGTAAGTTACTTCTTAATGGGCTACAAATTGTGATGATCGTCGGGGAGTGATCGGACGAGAGATCAAGAGAAGCTTGAACTTGAATTAAATCCCTAGAGATATTTTTTATGACGCCAAAATCTATAACATCCGGAATTTTTTGTATGTCAGTAGGCCAATAAGTGGGCTCCCCACTCGAAATGACATCCAATCCCATTTTTTGAAATAGTGTTGAACAATGCTCGACCTCTGGGTGTAACAAGGCGCGAACCCCAGAACGTATGTTTCGCATTGTAGTCTCCAGCTGCTACAAAACAAGGTCCAAGAGATTTGTAGAAATCCTCATATTGATTCTCAGTGATTGAAAATCTGGGAGGGGAGTAAATTGATGATATAACGAAATTTGAACAAAAACTTTCAATGCCAATATTTGTTGCTTGTAGGTATTCTTCACAAATGTTATCAAGAACAGTCTTGACTTATTAGAATTGCTGATCAACCGCAAGCCCTTCCTCTAGGGTCCTTTGTATCATATATAGTGTAGCCATAAATTTTAAAAAGACTTCTCGAAGTCAAATGAGTCTCAGATACTAACATTATATCAATATTTCTCTCCGTGAGGAAGTGCTCAAGTTCATTTTTATGTTGGCGAATGCCGTTTGCGTCCCAGAAACATATTGTTAACGTGTTCATGGCTTATTAAGTATTGCTTGAAGCAGAGTATTCTGCATTCTCAACATTTCTTGCATCATGCTAGTCATATTTGTTGTAAAATTGTTTATAGTTTGCACAAGATTTTCAATAGTGGCTTCAAGGCGATTAAAATTAAAGTTTGAGTTTGTATTTGTTGAATTATTTTGCGGTGAAACATTTTGTGTCGGAATAGAACTAGCCTTAGCAGCATCTGCATACGATACACGGTAAGTAACTGGTTGGCTCATTTGCTGAAAAGTGGCAGAGTAAGCGTTTGCTGATTGAGCTGGAGCTAATTTAGGTTTTTGCACCATAGTCTTCTTTACAAAAGAGTACACAGGACAACCTCTGTAGTTAGCGGAGTGATTACCTCCACAATTACTGCATTTTTTATCACTTTGATCTTTTGGTTTGTTGAAGCTAGCGGTGCCGTGTAATTCGCCGCACACAACACAAACAGAGGGTAAATTGCAATATGTTTTTGTATGGCCATATTCTTGGCAATTATGGCACTGTACAGGACCTGAACGCTTATGTGGCTCTTCAACTGTGATTTTTCGGTACAAGAGGTATTTTAAATTATAAATTGGATGCGTCTCATTTTTTTTCAATTTTATATCATTAGGTTCTAGTTCAACACGAAATAGGGGTTGGGGAATCTTTTCTCTATTTATTATATTGGACACATTTTTTACCTTGAACCCCTGGAGGACGAGTGCATCTTTTATTTCTTCGGGGACAACATAAGAATCTATGCCCTTCAATACGATCTGCATGCCTTTAGCGCTCTTAAGCTGGTATGTGTAGAAGCTTGTTTTACTTTTATCAAATTCAGCAACCATTTTGCGGAAATCTTTTTCGTCATAAATTTGGATTTTAGTTTCATCGATGTTGCCACGTTTTATTGGAACAATGTGAAATTTATTCTCACCAATGACCGAAATTAATTTTTTAATAAGGGCATTTGAATTTTTTTGTCTCAAATAGATTGGTGGCGGCTTGGATGTTTTGTTCGAGGATACCTCGGGTTTGTCGTTGTCATCTTGAAAAATTTTAAAGCGGTTTTGGCGATTAGTTGATGCTGCGCTGTTATCCCTATACACTATTGGAGCAGATAAGATTTTTGAAGAATTCGGGCTTCGCCCACGCTTTACTATGGTTATATATCTGTCCATTCCAACTTGTACCTTGAGTTTCGAGCCGCTGTTATCTGTAGTGATAACTTTGTTAAGTGATAAACACGAGCCTGAAGGGGATGATATTACTGACTTATATGAAGAAGTACTGGGCAACTGTAATGTTAATGCATCATTACTATTTGGCATTGGACAAAGCGAAGTTGATCGCTGACGAAAAATTGGCGTTGCCGTTAACAAAAGATTTTCATCAGATTTATTTTTTATATTTTTTTCATTCAGAGTTTCAGAACTCACAGTAAATAAGCATTTCTGCCGTTAGAACTCACTTCAAGTTTTTCTGTATTTGAGGAATTCATACAAAGAATTCCTCAAGGGTTATTCGTTTATGTTTTTTTATTTTCGGTATTTTTTGTTATTTATGATTGTTTGTTTGACTTTGAGGTATTCCTCAATATCACTTGTTTAAGTTTTTTTGCGGTTTTTTTGTTTTTGTTATTTCTACTATGTAAAAAATATTAGCAAAGCATAAAGCTTATTTATTAAAGACAGTATGTATGTACCTATTACGAATAATATGTACTACTAAATTTTTTTTTTGTATAATTTTTGTTTGTTTGGTAAGTAAGTAAAATTCTGCTATTCGACTGTTCGCTATGAAGGTACCACGATGCTAATGCTATTTTACGACTGGAGTATTATCCACACAACTGGAAACTTGCCAAGGTTAAAATGATTCCAAAGCCGGGCAAAGATATAACCAAGGCTGAGTCATATAGGCCAATAAGTCTACTATCTACAATTTCAAAGCTTTTCGAAAAACTGCTCAAAACAAAATTGTCCCCAATTCTAATTAGTAGTGGGTGCATACCAGACCATCAATTTGGTTTTAGATGTCAGCATAGCACCATTGAACAAACTCACAGATTGGTTCAATTTATGAGAAGAACTTTTGAGGAAAAAAAGTATTGTTCTGCGCTGTTTATTGACGTTTCCCAGGCATTTGATAAAGCATATAGACATCACTGAACCACCAGCAAATAAATTTCATTTATGAATAATTCATAAATGAATAAAACTCATAAATGTGCGTTTGAAATTGCACACTGCATGTGCGCTCTTATATGAAAACCTAGTTTTGCCATCATTTTCATGTGTGTGTAACACAAAATAAAACAAATTAGTGCACACATCAAAATGTAAAAAGCAAAATGTTTTTTAGTGCTCTCACTCTGTTCAAGGAGAAACAGAAAATTTTTTAAACGCTCTCGCACATTGCATGTATGAAGGTGAGTGAGTATTTCGGTACTATGAAATTATCTAATGCAAGCACAACTCACACGCACAGAACATGATGAAATATCCTAACGCACAGACTCAAACCAAATTAGAATTTTTTTTTCTTGTTTTCTTGTATCCTTTTTTGTTGAATGCATATTTTTCCGATCACAGACTATAGCAAAAATTTTATTTTAAACGAAAAATATAACAATTCAAACCCTCATAAATTATTACATCTCGCACGTGCACCTTTTCTATATGCACTAAACAATTCAATACAATAACACACAAGACTCAAGACACTAACAAGAAAACAACAACTCAATTTCTACACAACAGGCACTGCGTTTCACAACCCTAATTGAACGATTTTTCCCAACCATAGATGCACACACAAATCTAAGAATTCATCTTCTTTTTTATGTCTTTCCGCACTAACAAAATTAAACAAATAAATAACAATTCAAACCCAAAATGTGCAATAAAAAAAGATTTACATATCAAGTGTGCTAACTAAACACATGTTTAACATCTGTTCAGATTTTTCATATACGACTTACATTTCGTGCTGCAAATGCACATTTGCTTTCTTTCATCATTTTTTAAAAATTGTTTTTCCTATTTTTAGGAAAAGGCTATAAAATATGTGTAATAGAAATATCCAAATAGACAGAGAAGACAGACGATCATACAATTTCATTTTAAGCAAAAAAAAAAAAAAAAACAATTCAAACCCAAAATGTGCAATAAGAAAGGATTTACATATCAAATGTGCTAAATACAACACATATGTATGTGAACATGTGTTAAGATTTGTCCATATATGACATACATTTGCGTGCTGCAAATCCACGTTTGTTTTCTTTCATTTTAAAAATTGTTTTTCCTTTTTCTAGGAAAAGGCTATAAAATATGTGTAATAAAAATAGACAGAACTGTTTCAAACATGCTGCTAGTTAATTTATATACAGTTCTATCCATAACAATAGAACTGACAAATGCATACAAACATACACATATGTAATAAAAAGAGACAACAACAACCCTGTTGCTAATTTTTGGAGTAGTTACGTTTTGGAACAGTCCTATACTAGTTATAAAGAGACAGAACTAAGAAGCTTGATAAAATATCGGCTGCACTTCTCTACAAGCGACACGCTGTCTCTTTCTCTCCCTTTTTTTTGTCATGTAAACAACATGGAAAAAAAAGAACTACGGGTGTGGCAATTACGGGGACCCCAGCCGGGGTAATGTTGCTTTTTCCATTGACGGACCTTTGGCTCATTACCCATAGAACTTATGTGTTACTACCCGATCTCTGGCAACAGAGCAAAGGATGTGCACATATTTATAAAAGGAAGACAGGTAACTGTTGATGTCAGTTAGGTGCATGATGACCTAGAACTGCCCCTGAGTTCAAAAGATAGTAGTAGTGAAGCCTTTATTAATAAAGGTGGTCTGACCAGAGGCTACTTCTGGTGCTACGGGTGCCGGTTGCCCGACAGCTGAGCTGCTCGCAAGGGTGGTTCAGCTGTGCCGGCAATGGTTGAGGAATTCTCTTGGGGACCTCGCTATTGGTGTATACACAACACCATGGCGTGGAAGCCTGAGAATTATCGTAGTGGCTGTGATTGCTACCAAAATCGCTGGGAGAATAGTCTTGGCTTCCCAGTGTTAAATCAATGCTTGTGATTGGTGTGACGCGGTCAGCCAGACACTATTCTAGGTGCTGTTGCTAATCAACAGAAAGTTGTTATGGCATGAACATAGCAACTGAAACGAGTTTAGATAGCTCAATTACTATATATAAGGTTTGCAACCTGTGGCCCCTAAAAGCGCACCTATGTTTTGCATAGGTGTGAACTGTAGGGTAAACGGGGGCGTTGGTCTGGCGTCCCAAAACTGGAGTCGGTGCTTGGCACCCGTGAGGTAAGGCCGTTACGGCAGGTACTCACGGAAAACCATTGCACATCTGTGCAATATTTCCATTGTAAAATGGAATGCAGCAAGTGTGTGTGTGTATGTATGTGGTAAAATTTTTTGCAAAGGAATTTGAATGTCTTCTGCGTCATTACAAATCGATCAGTGTTTTAACTCTCAACAATATTTTATTTTGGCGGCGGATAAGTTTCATTTAAATTTAAATACGCAGTAAGTGTTTTTCATTGTTGAGTTTTTATGTTTTGAATGAATTGTTCTCTTTTTAGTTGAGATTTTTAATTAAATTTTAAAATTAATTTAAAAATTATATTGTTTTATTAGTAGAAAATAATTTCCCGAATTCGGTATATATTGGAGTATTATATAACCGCATTGGGCGTAACTAGTATTAAACTATTTTATAGAATACTGGTATAAAACTATTTTATAAAATAATAGTACAAAACTATCCATAACAGGCATTGATATAAACTAGTACATATAACAGCAACTAGTCCTTCAACTAGTATGCAACTCTACACAAAACAACTAGTTGTGCTCCTATGACAACCCAATGTAAAAGTCGATAGTTCGTTGTATGAAAAAAACCAGATGTGCAACCAGTCTGAATTCAAAAGCAACTAGTATGTTTCTAACCACATACTACTCCTTTTATCTGCAGGGAAGATATGTGATATAAAAACACAGGTAGAAAATTATTCAATGCAAACACAACCCGCACAGACATACATAACATTATAAAATATCCTAATGCACACAAACACAATAACCAATAGAAATAAATCACTTGGAAGCAGGGTGACCGATGACATTTTTCAAAAAGTGGCAGCAAAAGGGATTTAAAAAAAGGGGGCAAAATTAAAAAAAAAAAACGAAAAACTACATTAAACTTTTTATTTTTAATGTATTTTTATATAATTCACTGTAAAAAAGGGGGGAAAAAGTGGCAATGCAGTTAAAAAAGTGGCAATGCCGTCGAAAAAGTGGCAATTTGCCACTTTAGTCCGTCAAACGGTCACGCTGCTTGTAAGCAGAGCTCGCAATAATTGGTCCCTCTTGTGCTTGTTGTCAGTAAAAAAAACACTCGTCCACTGACCCGATGCGACGCTGTCGCGAAAAAAACCTCAAACTTCGTTCTTCTTTGGCTTGCTCTTCGCTCAACCAACGACCGTTTTTGTTCGATCGGTCGGCTCATGTGTTCACTCGAGACTAAGGTTTGGGATTTCCCGGACTTTTGCACTTCCCGGGGAACGGGAATTAAAAAATCAAGTTCCCGGGAATTCCCGGGAAAAGCTAATTTTCTAAATTAAATACATTTATTAAATGAAAGTTGGTGAAATTTCGATTGTTTTATTAATGTAAGCATTCTTTTGAAATAAAAGTTAATAAAAAAGCAGTTCTAAGACAAATTTTTAAGAATTTTTAATTGAACTTAAGCAAATGGAATAAAGTTATTACAAAGCAAAAGATCATATAAAAACCAATTGACGACTGTTACCACAATTAGTAGACAATTTTGTAATAAAACCTACCTTCATTTTAATAGGAATTTGCCTTGCTTGTTTCTCATTCTTTTTGAAAAAGTTTCAAGCGGTTTCTTATCGTTAAGTACAAGCAGGTTACAGTACCATACTGCGCTGCGCCGAATTTTGAATACCCAGAGCCACAGTATGTCTAAGTGTCTTTAATTTTTCATTTTATTTCTCCTAAAATATTTTCTGCAGGGTTTCCATAATAGCGTCTCCTTGTAATAAATTTAAGTTTTGTCAACTCAGAGTTTTTACAGGTTAAAAATTTTCACAACACTTTTCAAAATTTTTTCACTAATTCGGCGAAAAATCACTTCAAGTTCACTTAGCATCGAATTATTTACTTTCGGAAATGATTATATCATTGCAATCATTGATACTTATACAATTTATTCCACTTTTTATAGGAGATATGGTATGACCTCAATTAAATGGAATTTTTATGAAATTTCAGACTACACCCAGAAAAAAGATTGGTTGGAAAATGGTTAGTCTAATAAAATATCATTTGCATAAACTATATTTCAGTGCACGCAATCAATTTTCTGTTAATCCAAAAAAAATCCATGTTTATTGCCATAAGGGCATAATTGTAATAAAGATATGATTCTGACAATTCTAAATTGATTGCATCAACCGAGCGTATGCTTTTGCCATGACTAATTCATTGATTGGTTAACACAACCGAATAAAATATTATGAATTGGATGTTACTACCAACTTTTGGTATTGGCAACTAAAAAATTGTCGTTCTATATTAAGGTTAAAATAAACACTTTCTATCAGTTGCTGCAACTAACTATAGGTTGAGCTTACTATCATAGTTTATACTCGTTGCAGCAAATTCAAAATTAACTTTTGTGACTTTCAAAGATATTATGATTTATGAATTCTCAAATGGTTTTTGTAAGTCTGTGCATAAAATAACAGGTTTGTGCCTGTTCAAAATGTGTGGTTGAAATAAATAAATTTCAATTAAAAATAACTTATTACAATATGTTAAATAATAAATTTCTTAAATTGTATATTTTTATTTGCGTTTATTGCTTATTTTATTTCAGCAAGGAAGGCCAATTTTTCTTTCACAGGTACCAATTATGATATTGTTTCAGCTATACTAACAACATTTTCGGTAGCAAGAATAACTTTTTTTTCAAATTCCATACTGTTAACCAATTTTTTCTGTTGCTGCAACTATTTGTTTAAGGGTTATAATTAAAATATAGTGGTACCACAAGAAAATTGCAGTCGTTATACCAGAATTCTATATAGTTGGTGCAACCACCAAAATTCGATTGGCAACAAATTCGGTTGTCTCAACGAATCTGTTTTCTCTTTGTAGATTTGAATAGCTCACATTTTTATTTTATATTAAAAATATATGGATATTTTACTGCTTGTGTATCGGCGTCGAAAGAATTCTTTCTTTTTTACAGTTACATTTAAAACAAAACCTCAATTTAAATTTTAAGATTAAAAAATTTCCTTCGAACAAGGTACATGTAAGTGTTTAAACAGACGATGGAAAACGTGTCAACGTGCGTGTAAATTTGGTCATACAATCATTCAAACGAACTTTTGTAATATATAAAAAAATAATAAGTTAAAAAAAAAATTAAAGTAAAATTGGATTATAAATTCTATATATTTATGAAATAACATGCACTTTAAATTTCCCGTTTTCCCGGGAAAATCTCAAAAATTTCCCGGGAATATTAGACAGACATTTCCCGGGATTTCCCGCGCGGGAATTCTCGTTTCCCAAACCCTACTCTAGACCCTTTATTTCGTAAAATCTCGGCAAACGGTCTTTTGAGCATCAATGTGTGGTGCGAGTGTGGATAGGTAAACATTTCCGTACATGAAGATTAATTTTGTTTTTGTTGTACACATATCTGTCTTTTATTTTACATTTACACTTCGTTGACAAATAGTTTGATTTACAGATATTTTTATTGTTATTTATTATTATTTTCTCCCTTCGTCTTTAATGCTTTGCCTGTGATGAAATATTTAAGGCAACAACATAAAACAAACGCAACAATAAAATAATAAAGACCTTTCTTGCAAACACTTTGCTTGTTTTGCTCACTTACTGACCCTCAGTAGCTGAGCAACGAACGATTCTGTTCGTATCATGCGGTCAGTAAGAGACCGATTCGTGTGTTACGCTCAACTCATAACCCGGGAGCGAGAACACGATTGAAAGGAAAAAGAGGGTTGCTGTTCAGCAGCGATGCCAACTATTTGTAACACAAACGCGCTATACACCTTAAAACGCGCTAGAACGCGCTAAGTTACAACATTATCAACAATTTATAGTCAAAACGTGCTATTTTCCTACGCGCTAGATTAATTTTTAATAAAGGTCGATGTATGTATTAGTAAATTCAATTAATTTTTTTAGTAACTCTTTTTCAGATTTTGCAATATTGCTTCTTCGAAATTATATCCTAAATAAATAAAATCATTTAATGCAGAATCAGACTCGTCTTCCAAATATTAGAAATGCATCGTTTTTATTTTAATTTTATTTGTCAAACTTTGTAACAACTTATATAAAATGTCGAATAGTGTTGCGATTCAAATGCTTTTTGAAGTACAAAAAGAAAAGATGCTTAATAATAATAATACATTTTTTGGGTAACGAGTAACGAGTATATATTTTTAGCTGTGAAAATATTTGCCATTTACAATATTAAAATGCGTTGTTAATTCTAACCGCAGTCAAGGGAATTTTATTTACAACATCTGAATTACACTGTGGTACAAAACTTGAGAAAAAAATATTCAGGGATTCTTATATACCAATTCTATTTTGTTGGAGTCCACGTATGACGAAAATACACTTGGTTTTTTATGTCACTTCAAAAAGTGATTTTATAACGGGAAATGTAGTGAAAAACGAGGTTTCTTAGATTTTCAACCAAGATACATTTTTTGAAAATCGACTAACAAATGGCTGAGTTACAGTCGTTGAAGTGTACAAAAACCCCATTAAAAAAGTATTCTTTTCTAACTCATAAGCAACTCATGGCCTGCGGAAAACAAAAGAATACTTTTTTAATGGTTTTTTTTGTACACTTCAACGACTGTAACTTAGCCATTTGTTAGTCGACTTACAAAAAATATATTTTGGTTGAAAGATAATATTCGATCCTTTTAACCAACGAAAAGCTAAAAGAAATCTGTTGGGAAACAAAGAAGTTACAACTGTTTAAAACTGAAAATCTAAGAAACTCCGTTTTTCACTACATTTACCGTTATAAAATCACTTTATGAAGTGACCTAAAAAACCAACGGTATTTTCGTCATCCATGGACTCCAGCAAAATAGAGTTGGTACATTAGAGTCCCTGAATATTTTTTGTGTATCACAGTGTTATTAACGAATTTAAAGAAAAAAATTTAATTTTGGATATTAAAAAATTGTTAAACTTATACAAAAAAAGTAAGAAGATATTGAACTGAAATGATATATTTGACTTTAATCAAAACGCGCTAATTTAGCGCTTTTTTATTTAACGCGCTAAGACGAAAACAATCGCGTTTGGCATAATTAAAACGCGCTAAAACTAGCTAAATTGGCATCGCTGCTGTTCAGACACAGAGTGATTCCGTCTTATTTTATTAGGTCTTTTGAGTGAGAAGACCGCACAAAGAAATTTGGTTAAGCATATTTTGCGAGCTCTGCTTGTAAGTGCATAAAATAGAAAAAGATAAAATAAAAATACGAAATATTTAAAAAAAATTCCCCTCAACAAAATTTTCATCGTAATATAATACAATTTCCTAACGCACACAAACACAATAACCAATAGAAATGTATTACTTATAAGTGAAGTATTTAAAAAAATTCCCCTCAATAATGTTTGGTTTAAAAAGCGTTACGAACATTAGCCTGTTCAATTCATATGTAAGAATATAGAAACAAATACAGTTCGAAAAATAATAATTAAATTAACTAAAATTAAGAGTCATTGGCTTGTGGCAAAAATTAAATAAAAATATACTTAATAGTAACCAACTAAAAAAGTAGAACAAAAATAAGCAAATTAACTAACATGTGCATAATTAGTAAAGAACAAACGACAATGGTAAGACTGTTGTAAATTTAGAGATGAGCCTTCATTACAAAACACATGAGCAAATTGAAATACGATGAATCAAACCAATTCACGTATTCCATTTGCAATAAAGTTTCGTATATAAGGCAGAAATCTACATAAACTGACACCACACACAGTGGACCGAACACAGAAGAACGCTGATGATGAAGGTTTAGTGGCCTTCGAAAACGGCTACCTGTTCCGTTCAAATATGTGTTGTTTTCAGAATATTACAACAAACTTTGATGTTATTTGTTCATTAATAATTATCACATGTAAGTTGGCTTAAAAAGCGATACGAACTTTTCAATTCATAAGAATATAGGAAAAAATACGAAATTTTTACAAAAATTCCCACAACAAAATTTTCATCGTAATATAATACAATTTCCTAACGCACACAAACACAATAACCAATAGAAATGTATTACTTGTAAGTGAAATATATAAAGAAATTCCTCTCAACAAAATTTTCATTTCAAATTATCTTCCCTTAAAAATAGCACTACGGTCACACCTAGCATGATGTGCCATTTTACATTGATCCTTATTGCACATTTTGGCCCCCGGACATCATAAACACACTACTTTGATTACAAAATTAAATTTCCTAAATTTCTTATTTTTGCCTAAATTATTGATCTCATTTTCTTTACTTCAAATGTTTCTTAATTTTTTCTACGTTATTTCAGTAGTAAACATAATTATCTATTCAACGGTATATAATATCTGTGGAGTTTTGACAAAACAACCTAACTCGAGATCGGACAATTTTCCACTTTTTCAACCATATGTATAAGTTTTAAAAGCACATCTTTCAGTCTTTTCAGCGTGTTTCCAGATAGTGTAGATCGGAAGATATAGAAGCCCCGAAATCAACCTATCACGCAATTTTTACAATCTGCTTTTGACAAAAGAACCCATATTGAAATATGCTGCAGGGCACAAAGAAAAATATCATAACGTAATTTTGACAAAAGATCCTATTTGAATATGGGTTTCCAATAATTTACTAAAATTATTTTGACAAAACAACCTATTTGCGCTCATGTTCTTTTACCAAATGCATAAACGAAAATAACACATTCGCTTCTAAAGTTAGATTCTTTTAATAGGCATTTGATCATTAGCATTCATTGTGACAAAACAACCTACATATGTTAACATGAGTGCTTTAGTGTAGTGGGAATTAACGAAGTAAGAGGAACCTATATCAAATCAAGTGCTTTTGTCGTGTGCATTGTAACAAATTAAGAAGTTTTTAATGAAAATATATTGTTTCCTAATATAGAAAAACATAAACAATGCACAAAGGAAGACAAAAAACAAAGCTTCCAAAGGAGCATTGACTCTCTCGCAAGTCAATACATTGACTACAAGAATTATAGATATACAAGATTACGATAATTATCAGCTGTTTTGAAGGTACCTACGTCACGGATCCAAAGAGTTTGTCAATTTGTATGGTATTTTCAATGTTTATCGAAGGTATTGCACTTTTGTTCAACTGCCGATACTTAACGAATCCAAGTAAGCCATTTGTGAAAAGTCACACTATCAATGCCAGATATGTCAATTACGACAAAATGAATAGTACTCTCTTTCTGTTTCTATATTTTTAGTATAATTTTTGTTTGTTGGATGCGATATGAGAAATCTAAGTCTGGAATTTTACAGTACAAGCTATCTTTACAGCCGGACGAGGACTTCAAGGAACTAGACATAACACAGCGGCGACGGAAAATAATAAATTTCGAATTTAATAAATGTTATTCTGCTCCTTTGCCAATATCTTCTAATAAAAAACGTGATTTACAGTCCGTTCTGCCATTTATGAATGCATAGTTTCATAATTTTTACAATAACTTGCACGTTGAAGGTGAAGTAAAATTGGAAGATGATTTGGATATTGACGAATATGATTAGCTGTAGAGTGAATTATTCTTTATTTCTTCTGAATTATAAAAATTAAAGCAATTTAATATAAATGTGAACAACAATATAATATAATATATGAACTATTTCTTATTTGTATTTTTAATTCAATTTAATCCAACTTTTATTTTTCATACCTAAAAATACATGTAGTTGGTCTAATAGAAAGCATAACTTTTTATCATATCTATTCGTTTAATATAAACTGAATTCTATTTAAGAAAATAACATATCGATGCTTTACTTCCTCAACCTCGTAACTTAAAAAAACACGGTTTTGACTTTGTCATATCAAACGATTGCTATTTTTGTGTTCTATTACTGCAACAACTTTTTATCTCAATACGTTGTCTCAATTCTGTAATAATGAATAAAATATATTTTCGTATCTCATTCATTCATATTTTCATAACTGCGTCAAACTCTTATCTTGCTATGCCACTAGTTCCCACTTTTATTTTTGCTGGAGGTGTCACAAAATTCCATAGTGTGTACTCGGAATAAGTGATGTATGCATTTGAGTCCCGTTATTTATGTTTTTTTTGTAGAATTTTTCTGGTTTTATTTTGTAGTACTTGTGTCATAAATTCTTGGTGTACTTACATAAATGCATTTTAGTTGTGATCTTTGTTTTGCTTGGTGAAAATCTGATTCTGAAGAATTTTAGTTTTATTGTAAAATGAGTGCTACAATCGCTGTTATTGATGCTGAAACAGGATGTTTTGTTTTCAAAAACCAATAACCTGAAACAGAACAAACTAGAAATGTAATTTTGGATGAAGAAACAGGACATTTTGTCTCTGTGGATTCTGATCACTAGCTTTTTCTCCAAATCCGATTTTTCAGCAAGTGAAAGCGAGCACCATCCCAGCACTGATTCCGATTTGTCTGACAATGTATCTTCTTCTGTATTGTTGGATGAATCATCTGGCCTAATTACAATTAAAAGAGCAAGTAAAGGACAGGGAAATAAGCAGAACTAGAGTAGAAACCGTAAAAAACTCAAGCGAATGCGTGGCGAGGACTATTCATCGATAAAGCGGTGCAAAGAAGGGAATGGGGTAATGGAAATTAGAAGAGAAAGAACTTCGAAAGCTCGTTGCCGGTCGGAAATATGTGCTAAAAAATTCGGTAAGCAGTGCCACGAAATTACAGAAGAAAATAGAAAGAATATTTTTAAAATATTTTGGTCACTATCCTGGGAAGAGAAAAAAAGCATATGTCGTTGCAATGGCATCTCACAAACCGGTCACTTTGAGAACAACTGGTACTTCTTCTCGGCGAGTAAACACATTAGTCTACACTTTGAAAATTTCTGGGGAGATCTAGGTTGTTTGTAAAAAAATGTTTTTGTGTACACTCTCTCTGGGTGAATGGAGCGTGTCCAAATGGGTTACTGAGAATCTAGATATAAGCGACTTTGGAATGGTAAAGAAAAGTGGACCAGTCAATCGTCAAAGCAAAACAAACGTCGGCAAAGTAAATCACATAAACTTTTTTCTGCAAAATTTGCCTAAGATGCCATCTTATTATTGCCGACAGAGTACAACTAAATAATATATAGGCGTTCAGTACAAGGCTTGGACAGAAGTGTACACAGATTTTGAAAAATATTTGATGGATCGCAACATTGATAAGGTTGAAAAACCAACGTACAAATGCTTCTTAGACCCAAGAAAACCCAATGTTATATCTACTTTGCTTATAAAAATAAAAACGTCTCAGAAGATGAATATCAACTTCACATAACAAGTAAAGAGCGCGCCAGGAAAGAGAAGGCGAAAGACAAGGAATGTTGTTCAAGAGGTGATATTCAAATGTTAACGGTGGATTTGCAAGCAGTGCGGACAATTCCTCTACTTTCAACCGGAGCAAACTACTTTAAAACAAAACTCTGTGTGCATTAATTCACAATTTATAACGAATTTGATAAAAATGTTGCCATACGTAGGGCATGAAGCTGAAGACGGCATGGACTCGAATGTATTTACTTCTTGCTTGCTGGACTATTTACAGAATTTGAAATACAAAATCGAAATACGACACTTACGAATGCCTTGCGACGTTATGCAAATACCCACCAAGCAGAAATTCAGCAAAAATACCTGGTGGTTGGCCACAATCAAATGGAGTGCGATTCTGTGCATGCTCCATAGAGCTAAAGAAGAAAGGAAGAGAACTATATGTGCCAGCTGATTTCAATATGGTTATAAAACAATACAGATTGTTGCAACCGTATCAAGTATATTATTTATATCATACATTTTTCCGAGATTTCTCTCCACTCGATTACTTAAAATCAATTCGACCAGGCACACAAAAAGGCGACCCATGCGTTATAAATTTATGAGCTCTCAAATATACATTTAATGAGGGAGTTCAATAGAAATTATGTTTTGATGGAGAGTGGCAACTATTACCTCATCGTAAATTGTGACGTCAAGTGCACCACGATGATAACATTATACTATCGGGTCTCTACAATCAACAACTACCCATTTCAAAAAGAAAATATGACGACTTGCAAGATTTAAAACGTATGATTCCAGCTGACTATCATTCATTTTATGATAACTTGCCACACCAATGATATTATTAATTTAATATGAATTATTTTATCTTTTTTTATACTTTCTTGCAAATAAGGCATTCATTCTGTATTAAATATTGTTTTCATTGGATAATTTGTATTGTAACTTATTCATCAAGTATCAAGAATTAAAATAAATTTTAATGCAGCACACTCGTATCTATATAAATGCGTTTTATTCTCAAACTAAAAAAGATTAGTATTTTGTTATTGCTAATATACATAGATGCTAATATACATACATAGATGTAATCACAGAAGTGTAAAGAGATGAAACGTTTTTTTGCTCTCCTGAAACGTTGTATATTTTGACATACGAGGTTGAAAAAGTAAGGCATCGATATGTCACTGAATGTTTCTTATTTCATTTTAATAAAAGCACTAGTCCCGACAAACGTTGAAATATTTGTGTAAACTTACGTGTTTTTTCTGATTTCAAACAAACCCAAATTTTTTATTACCTCTTGAAGATGTATTAAATATTTTTTTGTAACTTATTACATTTTTGGCTCAAACATATAAAAGTTAATATACACAGACATATACATATATACCAACAAGGGCTCTTTTAAATATGAATTGTAATGAAGTTTTCTTTCAAAAAACACAAAACCAATAATAAAAAAATTTAAAAAAAAATCTCAAGTCAAATAACTTGGAAACTGTAAGAGATAAAATGGTCCTCTACGTATGTTTTATTTATTTTTTCTTAACGTTGATTGTCACGCTGAAAAAAATATTACGATCGGTCGATATTTACAAAAGCTACAATCTACGAAAAAATTTCGACACCCGCAGTTTCCCACTTTGAGGCTCTTTGGAGCTACCCTGTCTTACCACAGGGTGCCTCCAAATATACTTTCTAAAAATTTCAACACTTCTTTCCAAAACAGTTAGTTTCATCGAAATCGGGTCACTAGTTCAAAAGTTGCAGACCCCACTAAGCCAGATATTTATTTTATTTTATTTTTTTTTAATACATAGTTTTTATTTATTGTATCTTCAAATATGAACTAACAATAAGTATTCAAATCTTAAATCTAAAATATAATTATTAGGCCCGACCACTGTCGGACATAAATTTAGAGATAGTTATAAATGATACATAAGTAGTGATAATCAAAAGGAAGAAAAAAAATAAAAAGTATTTTCAAGCAGTCCCATCTGGAGTGTTGAGTATAAGAGCACTTGTATCCCTCTTTTTTAGGCGGATATGTCCAGTAAAGTTCAAAATATTACGAGCATGCGGATTAGGATGTGACTCGAGGTTTGTTAAATATTTGCCTGCATATTTTGCAATTTCTTCAGTCACTAGTGGCATATTTAAATCACGATGTATATTTGAGTTTTTTTATAGACCATGGAGCCGATGTTATTAACCGTAAAATTTTGTTTTGCCTTCTTTGGATTCTCTCGACATTGGAAGCTGAAGCAGTGCCCGATACTTGAATTCCGTAGCACCATAGAGGTTTCAAAAGTGACTTGTATATCAAAAGTTTGCAATCTAGACTGAGGGTTGAATTTCTACCAATCAGCTAATATATCTTAGTTAATTTTAGTTTCATTTGGGTTAACTTAGAGTCAATGTGGTGTTTCCAAGTAAGCCGTCGATCAAGGTGTATATATTTCACATGAGTATGTTGAGGGACAACTTGATTGTTAATCCGAATGGATGAACAAGTATCTCTTCGCAAAGTAAATGTTACTTGAACACACTTTTGTTCGTTTACCTTAATTCTCCATAAGTTTAACAATAGTTCCAGCTGGGTAATGTGTTCTTGAAGAAATCGGGATGCCTCGTAAGGATTTTCATGCATACAAGGGCAGGCTGTATCATCAGCAAATGTGGAAGTGTGGATATTGCTGCTCAGAGGCATATCACAAGTATAAATCAAATACAAAACTGGCCCCAGTATACTCCCCTGTGGCACACCGGATGAGATAGTTTCAGGCATGCTTGTAAAGTCTCCTTCCACAACAGTGAACTTCCGGGCAGTAATGTAACTTTCCAAAAGACTTACAACGTTAATTGGCAGGTATGTTTTTAATTTTAAAATTAGGCCTTCATGCCACACTTTATCAAATGCCTGAGAAACGTCGATAAACAGCACAGAACAATACTTCTTTTCTTCAAATGTTCTTCTTATAAATTGAACCAATCTATGAGTTTGTTCAATGGTGCTATGCGGACTTCTAAAACCAAATTGATGGCCCGGTACGCACCCACTATTAACTAGAATTGGGGACAATTTTGTCATGAGCAGTTTTTCGAAAAGCTTTGACATTGTTGATAGGAGACTTATTGGACTATATGACTCAGCCTTGGTAAGGTCTTTGCCCGGCTTTGGAATCATTTTAACTTTGGCAAGTTTCCAGCTGTGTGGACAATACTCCAGTCGTAAAATGGCATTAAAAATAAATAACAGTATTCTAATTGCAATACGAGGCAACTTCATCAGCATCTGGTTACTAATTCCATCAAAACCCGGAGCTTTTTTCGGGTTGAGTTCAGCAATTAGTTTTTGTACATCACGCGTGTTAAACTTTATTTGTTAAGGGGGTAGAGCGACTACATTTGGCAAATCAATTACACCAGTACATGTGTTTGGGGTAAATACGTATTTTAAATGGGCAGCAAATATGTTACCTTTTTCAGTATCGCTTCTTGCGCAACCTCCGGTAGATGTGCGCAGAGGTGGTTTAAACTCAACGGGTGTTTTAAGCTTTCTAGCAGCACGCCATAAAGAGTAATCAGATGCTGGTGTGACATCAAGATTTTCCAGATAGTTTTTAAGAGATGCAGTTTTTTCATGTGCAAGCAGCTCTTGGAGTCGTTTAGTGCACTCTTTAAATCTAATTTTATTCTGGGGTGATCTGTGCTGTTGCCATTCCCTTCTAGCTCTTCTTTTTTCACAAACGAGACGTTCAATATCTGTAGAATATAGTCTATTAAACCCAGTCTGCGGATGGGAGGCAGTGGCATGTTTAGCAGCCTGCTTAATATTTTCGTTAAGATTGGCAATTTTAGATTCAACATCATCATGAGTTCTTAGCGTAATGTTTTCCGTGCAATGACTACTAAGATATTTTTTGATTCGCAGCTAATTAACACGACTGGCCATCTTCACATATGAGTAAGGTAGAGCACTTCTCAGTGGGCTACAGATTGTAACGATCGTGGGAGAGTGATCGGACGATAGATCTAGGGAAGCTTCTACGTGAATTAATTCCCTAGAAATATTTTTCATGACGCCAAAATCTATAACATCCGAAACTTTATGTATGTCAGTAGGCCAGTAAGTGGGCTCCCCACTCGAAATAACGTCCAAGCCCATTTTGGAAATTGTATTGAACAAGGCTCGACCTCTGGGAGTAATAAGATGCAAACCCCAGAACGTATGTTTAGCATTATAGTCGCCAGCTGCTACGAAACAAGGGGCGAGAGATTTATAGAAATCCTCGTATTGATCCTCAGTAATTGCTAATCTGGCAGGCGAGTAAATTGAGGATATCACAAAATTTGTGCAAAAATTTTCGACACAAATATTCGTTGCTTGTAAATGTTCTTCACAAATGTTGCCAATAATAAAATGCTTGAGTCTTGACTTTATTAAAATTGCAGATCCCCCGCAAGCTCTTCCTCTTGGGTCCTTTGAATCATATAAAGTGTAGCTGTTAATTCTGAATAGACTTCTTGAAGTCAAATGAGTCTCAGAAACCAACATTATATCAATATTTTTTTCCGTGAGGAAGTGCTCAAGTTCATTTTTATGTTGGCGAATGCCGTTTTCGTTCCAAAAACATAGTTTTAACGTGTTTAGGCTTATTAAGTATTGCTTGAAGCAGAGTATTCTGCATTCGCAACATTTCTTGTATCATGCTAGTCATATTTGTTGTAAAATTGTTTATAGTTTGCACAAGATTCTCAATAGTAGATTCAAGACGACTAAAGTTAAAGCTAGAGTTTGCATTCGTTGACTTATTTTGCGGTGGAACATTTTGTGTTGGAATAGAACTAGTCTTAGCAGCATCGGCATACGATACACGTGAACTAACTGGTTGGCTTGTTTGAGGAAGAGTGGCGGAGTAAGCGTTTGCTGATTGAGGGGGAGCTAGTTTAGGTTTTTGACCTATAGCCTGTTTAACAAAAGAATATACAGGGCATCCTCTGTTTTTAACGGTGTGATTACCTCCACAATTACTGCATTTTTTTCTGCTTGATCTTTTGGCTTCGTGCAGCTAGCAGTACCATGCAATTCACCGCAGATAACACAAACTGTAGGTAAATTGCAGTAAGTTTTTGTATGACCATATTCTTGTGGCACTGTACGGGACCTGTACGCTTATGTGGCTCTTCAACTGTAATTTTTCGGTATAAAAGGTATTTTAGGCTATAAATTGGATGTGTCTCGTTCTTTTTCAACTGTATATCATTTGGCTCCAGTTCAACACGAAATAGAGGCTGGGGGATCTTATCTCTATTGATTATATTAGTAACAATTTTTACCTTAAATCCATGTATGTTGAGTGCATCTTTTATTTCGTCGGGATTAACATAATCATCAATGCCCTTCAATACGATCTGCATACCTTTAGCATTCTTAAGTTGATAAGTATAAAAATTTGTTTTATTTTTTTCGAAATCAGTAATAATTTTGCGGAAATCTTTTTCTTCGTATATTTGAATTTTCGTTTCATCAATTTTACCACGTTTTATTGGAATAACGTGAAATGCGTTCTCACCAACTGCCGAAACTAATTTTTTAATAAGGGCATTCGAATTTTCTTCTCTCAGGTATATTGGTGGTGGCTTGGAAGTTTTTTTGGATGAAACATCGACTTGGTCGTTATTTGCTTGCAATATTGAAAAACGGTTTTGACGGTTAACTGCTGCGAAGTCGTTATCCCTGGATATCTAGGGAACCGATGAAATTTTTGATGAATTTGGCCTTCGCCCGCGCTTTAAAATTGTGATATATCTGTCCATTCCGACTTGGACCTTGGGTTTTGGGCTACTCTTATCTTCAGTGACAACTTGGTTAAGTGATGACCTCGAGCCCGAGGCGGATGATATCGCTGAGTTAAATGTGGAAGTACTAGGCAATAATGTCAACGATTCACTAGTTGGCATTAGACAAAGCGAAGTTGATCGCTGACGAAACTGTGGTTTTGCCGTTAGAAAAAATCTATTATCAGATTTTTGATTTTTATTAAGAGCTTCAGAACTCACAGCAAGTCTATTATCAGATTTTTTTATTTTTATTGTTATCATTATGAGCATCAAAACTCACATTAAAATAGGCATTTCTGCCGTTAGAACTCACTTCACTATTTTTTTCGTTTGGGGTACTCATATAGAGTATTCCTCAAGGGTACTTTGAATGTTTTTTTGTTTACGGTTTTTTTTTGTTTTTGTTATTTCTATATGTAAAAATATTAGCAAAGCAAAAAAAAAAAGCTTATTTATCAAAGTTAATATGTACTACGAAAATTTTTTTATGATTTTTTTTTGTTTAGTTTGTATGTAAAGGTGAATTCACCCATTGTTTCGGAACAAAAGTTTTGTTTGGAGAAAATTTTTTTTACTGAGAGTTTTTTGCAAGACGATTCATCCATTTCGAACATTTTGTCTGGAAAATCAAAGCTACCATATGAAATACGTGTGTAAACGATGAGTATTAATTTTGCAAGTGGCAGCATAGCGGCAAATGATTACAATTTGCTGTGTCATACACATCTTTTTAATTGTTTACTGCAGTGGTTTCGTTCAACTCCAAACATTTGGATATGTTTTTCTATTTTCTTATTTCTTTACTTCTATTGTAATAAATACAAGTACACTCTGTGCTTTTATTATTCATATAACATGATGTGGCAGCTCAGTTCAACTTTGGCTGAAAAATTAAAAAAGTTGGCAGCTCAGTTCGATTTTGTCCGGACAAAAATTAAAATTAAACCAATTCAAGTAGAAAATGTTCCGAACAAAATTTGTTCTCTTCTTCTCTCTCTCTCAAAAAGAGAAACGTCAAACTACATATAAAAAAAATTTTATCCGGACAAAAATTTTGTTCCGAAACAATGGGTGAATCCAGCTTAAGAAAAATTCCGCTATTACGTCTGTTCACTATAAAGGTACAACGAGTAATTGAATAAACAATTGAATAAAATTTTAATTTGAAATAGTAAGCAAAGACATCAGCTTACTGTATTCTTATTCATGATCATATACTAGAATATATACCCATCAAAAGTCAAATTCTAAAAGTCTTATAAATTAGGCAATATGGAAAATAACATAATTTGTATATGTACAAGTACAAGGTTTCAAAAATAACTCAAATGAATTCATTGGACAAGAAGTAGCGACTGTTTTCAACAATTACGAATATAATAATTTCATTATAAAACTCAATAATAAATAAAAAATAAAAAAAGAAGCAAGCTGGCTAACAAAAAAAAAGCTTATGGTTACATAAGCTGGACTGCTGGATCAGTTTCATTTAAAAATGTTTATAAATGTATAAAAGGCAATGCAAGATGTTCTAACATAAATGTAAAAGGTGGCTACATGAAATAAGGCCCAATGAAATAAGGCCCAAACACAAAACTGAAATAAGGCCCAAATAAAAAATGAAATAAAGCCCAAAATAAATGAAATAAGGCCCAAAACAAAAATAATGAAATAAGACCCAAATTAAATGAAATAAGGCCCAAATAAAAAATGAAATAAGGCCCAAACATTTAACTTATTATTTAAAATAAAAATTTTAATGAAATAATGCCCAAATAAAATGAAATAACACCCAAGGAATAAAAATAGCTGTACATAATATAAGCACGATGTAATAAACACCGGATTCCCTTGGCCCGGCGAAAGGATTAACGATTTTCTCCACCATGGTGTTTCCCGAGACGGCTCAGCCTAGTAATGATTTTCTACCTTGCAACGTTTTCTTGCTTAATAACAATTTTCTGCATTGCCGGCCTTCGGCCGGGCTTAAGGATCTTTACCACCATGGTGTTTCCCGAGACGGTGTAGCCTAGTAATGATTTTCTGCCTTGCAAAATTTTCTTGCCAATAATGTGTTCCTGCACTGCCGGCCTTTGGCCGGGCTTAACGATTTTCTCCACCATGGTGTTTCCCGAGACGGCTCAGCCTAGTAATGATTTTCTGCATTGCAAAGTTTTCCTCCTTTATAACATTTTTCTGCATTGCCGGCCTTCGGCCGGGCTTAAGGATTTTTACCACCATGGTGTTTCCCGAGACGGCGTAGCCTAGTAATGATTTTCTGCCTTGCAAAGTTTTCTTGCCAATAATGTGTTCCTGCACTGCCGGCCTTTGGCCGGGCTTAACGATTTTCTCCACCATGGTGTTTCCCGAGACGGCTCAGCCTAGTAATGATTTTCTGCATTGCAAAGTTTTCCTCCTTAATAACATTTTTCTGCATTGCCGGCCTTCGGCCGGGCTTAAGGATTTTTACCACCATGGTGTTTCCCGAGACGGCGTAGCCTAGTAATGATTTTCTGCCTTGCAAAGTTTTCTTGCCAATAATGTGTTCCTGCACTGCCGGCCTTTGGCCGGGCTTAAGGATTCTTCCCACCATGGTGTTTCCCGAGACGGCGTAGCCTAGTAATGATTTTCTGCCTTGCAAAGTTTTCTTGCCAATAATGTGTTCCAAATAAAATGAAATAGGGCCCAAATGTTTTTATGAAATAAAGCCCAAAAATGTTTTAAAATGAAATAAAGCCCAAAAATATGAAATAACACCCAAATGAAATTATTTGGGCCTTATTTCATTTTTACGTTTGGGCCTTATTTCATTGGGCCTTATTTCATGCAGCCGTAAAAGGTGATGAAAAAGGCCTACGGCCGGAAAAAATTTTATATTAAAATATTTTTAAGAATCGATAAGCTGCATCAACATTAAAAAATTGTAAATTAAATATACGAAATATTTCCATTATAGTTACTATTACTCTAAAGTCTGTATCTTAAGGAATTCAGTTTTACTTAAAACAGAACATCCTCACAAACTTTTAAGTAAATACAGATAAAAATTAAATCAACGTTTTTTAATTTCAAATAAAAAAAACTATGAAGATATTTCACATCTAAACATAAAAGACCAGGCGAATATTTACAACATCAACAAAAGACCGCACATGACATAAAATTCAAGCACGGAGCCAAACACTTATTTGTATGTTGTAATGAATTAAATAATTAATTTTTAGTTAATTGATTTGTGAGTTCATCTGGGAGCTCCAACTTTATTAGTGCTCAACGAGGAGCTCTTTTAGATGTTTGTCAATTAATTAATTTTAAAATAAATATACATTGTCTTATATACTAGTTATGAGAATAAAGCTTAACCTATCTTAACATGACAGGGAAAAGAAAAGGTATATGCTTAATAAGCAAATTGTTCCTTTTAGTTTCCCACGGTAGACGTGCGGCGTGTGTCTCATAAGAAATTTGGAAAACATAGATTCTGTATTGTTTATATTTATATATATAAACACATGTGTTTATTAAGTATGATTTATTGAAGTACCTTATGCTGCGGCCTTTGTTTGATCAGACTGGTGAGTGTCAAATAGCAGTTGTACAAAATACATATTTACGTTGCAGTCTGTCAAATGCATTTATCTAACCCTTCATGCAGCAGTATTTGCCCGATTGCATGAGTGTCAAATGTCCGGTGCACAAAAATAATTTCAATGCCATTGGATGTAATGTATGTTGCGGTCAAGTTGACTTTAAATGTTTACTATACAATCTTGGTCGTAGTGATAGTTAGGACACGCTACACCTCCACCTTTTATAAGAATGTTCATATAACGTTAGTTTTATGGACATTCTTTTACAGATAAAAAGTATTTTTGAAGTATAATTAAAAATTTAAATCTTATTGTAAAATATTAGATTTTATTGGTAATGCGCATACCGTTTTAATTATTTTTACTCCCTTCCTAGATTTTCAATCACTGAGAATCAATATGAGGATTTCTACAAATCTCTTGGACCTTATTTTGTAGCAGCTGGAGACTACAATGCGAAACATACGTTCTGGCGTTCGCGCCTTGTTACACCCAGAGGTCGAGCATTGTTCAACACTATTTCAAAAATGGGTTTGGATGTCATTTCGAGTGGGGAGCCCACTTATTGGCCTACTGACATACAAAAAATTCCGGATGTTATAGATTTTGGCGTCATAAAAAATATCTCTAGGGATTTAATTCAAGTTCAAGCTTCTCTTGATCTCTCGTCCGATCACTCCCCGACGATCATTACAATTTGTAGCCCATTAAGAAGTAACTTACCTGACCCATATGTGAAGATGATCAATCGTGTTAATTGGCTGGGGTTCAAAAAATATCTCAGCAGTCATTGTACGGAAAACATTACGCTTAGAACACCCGATGATATTGAATCGAACATTGCCAATCTCAGCGAGAATATTAAACAGGCTGCTGAAAATGCCACTATCTCTCATCCGCAGATTGGGTTTAATAAAATTTATTCTACAGACATTGAACGTCTCGTACGTGAAAAAAGAAGGGCTAGAATGGAATGACAACAGCACAGATCACCACAAAATAAAATCAGATTTAAAGAGTGCACTAAACGACTCCAAGAGTTGCTTGCATCTGAAAAAATTGCATCTCTTAAAAATTATCTGGAGGGTCTTGATGTCACACCGGCGTCTAATTACTCTTTGTGGCGCGCTGCCAGAAAGCTTAAAACACCCGTTGAGTATAAGCCACCTCTACGCACATCTACCGGAGGTTGGGCAAGAAGCGATACTGAAAAAGGTAAAATATTTGCTGAGCACATAAAATCCGTTTTTACGCCAAATATATGTACTGGTGTTGCTGATTTGCCGAATATAGTCGCTCTACCCCCTCAACACATAAAGTTTAAGACGCGTGATTTACAAAAATGAATTGCCGAACTCAACCCGAAGAAAGCTCCGGGTATTGATGGAATTAGTAATCAGATGCTGATGAACTTGCCTCGTATTGCAATGAGAATCCTGTTATTCATATTTAATGCTATTTTACGACTGGAGTATTATCCACACAACTGGAAACTTGCCAAGGTTAAAATGATTCCAAAGCCGGGCAAAGATATAACAAAGGCTGAGTCATATAGGCCAATAAGTCTACTATCTACAATGTCAAAGCTTTTCGAAAAACTGCTCAAAACAAAATTGTCCCCAATTCTAATTAGTAGTGGGTGCATACCAGACCATCAATTTGGTTTTAGAAGTCAGCATAGCACCATTGAACAAACTCACAGATTAGTTCAATATATAAGAAGAACTTTTGAGGGAAAAAAGTATTGTTCTGCGCTGTTTATTGACGTTTCCCAGGCATTTGATAAAGTGTGGCATGAAGGCCTAATATTAAAATTGAAGACTTACTTACCAATAAACATTTTAAATCTTTTGGACAGTTACATTATTTCCCGTAAGTTCACTGTTGCGGAAGGAGACTTTACAAGTAGGCCTGAAACAATTTCATCTGGTGTGCCACAGGGGAGTATACTGGGACCAGTTTTATATTTAATTTATACTTGTGATATGCCTGTGAGCAGTAGTATCCATACTTCCACATTTGCCGACGATACAGCCTGCCTTAGTATGCATGAAAACCCTGATGAGGCATCCCGCAAACTCGAGGAACACATTAGCCAGATTGAGCTTTGGTTAAACTTATGGAGAATCAAGGTAAATGAACAAAAGTGTGTTCAAGTAACATTTACTTTACGAAGAGATACTTGTTCCCCCATTCGCATTAACAATCAAGTTGTTTCTCAACATTCACATGTGAAATATCTTGGTATACACCTTGATCGACGACTTACATGGAAACACCACATTGATTCTAAGTTAACTCAAATGAAACTTAAACTAACTCAGGTACATTGGCTGATTGGTCGAAATTCAACACTTAGCCTAGACTGTAAACTTTTAATATACAAGTCGCTTTTAAAGCCAGTATGGTGCTACGGAATTCAACTATGGGGCACTGCTTCAGCTTCAAATGTAGAGAAAATTCAACGCAGGCAAAATAAAATTTTACGCATGATAACATCGGCTCCATGGTACATCAAAAATTCAAATATACATCGTGATTTGAATATGCCACTAGTGACTGAAGAAATTGTAAAATACGCTGGCAAATATTTAACAAAACTCGAGTCACATCCTAATCCGCTTGCGCGTAATATTTTGAACTTTACTGGACACATCCGCCTAAAAAAGAGGGACACAATGGCTCTTATTCACAGCACTCCAGATGGGACTTCTTGAAAATACTTTTATTTTTTTCCTTTTGATTATCACTACTTACATATGTATTATATATAACTACTACTTAGCTTATGTCCGACATTGGTCGGGCCTAATTATATTTTTTAGATTTAAGATTTGAATACTTATTGTTAGTTCATATATGAAGATACAATAAATAAAAATCATGCATTAAAAAAAAAAAATGTTTTAAGGTTTTAGTAGTTTGGCATTTGTGACATGTTTTTACGTATTTAGATATGTCTTTGGACATATTTTTCCAATAGTAATATATTTTTATTTTTTCTAATGTTCTATATATTCCACAATGTCCTTCTTCTATGGGATCATCGTGATATTTCAGCATAATTTCAAGAATTGCCTTGGCATTCTTATTATTGATTTAGGTCACCTCATTTATTAGCGCTGCTTTAATTTTATTTAATATTTTATTGCATATAAGTTTAAATTCATTAATAGAGATAAATTCGAAAATTTTCTCACTAGGTGCCACTTGTAAATTATATATTTTGTGGTTACCGGCCACTTTTTCGAGCCTAGAGAAAAATTGTCCTAAGTCAAAATTCTCTTTAGTAAATAAATCATTAATATGTATATATGTTACTATAGATTTTCCACGTTTGATATAACATCTTGCGGGGGAAATCTTTAGTTTATAGTATTTTCTGACGTCAGTGTTTGTTAAAGCTACATATGTATATGTATACTGGGCTTATCATTGTTTTTATTTTTATCAAATTTATGCTGTTTATTTAGTGTATTACTATTCATTTCTTTTTCTGTATTGGTCATCGATCTAGTCGTGACTTTTAATATAGAACAAATTTTATTATTCATGTCTTTTAAGTCATTTATTGTAATTCGCGATAAAGCCTCAGCAACATAGTTATCTTTTCCTATTGTATTGATCTTAGGGGAAAGTCCGAGTTTTCTAACTATTTTCGTGGTTTCTATTTCTTCAGTTGCTAAATTTTTGTCTCATTCCATTGTTACAATTGCTATTGTTAGTATATCTATTATAGTTATAGTTATTACTATTATTATTATTATTATTATTAAAAAAAAATTTAATAACTTTTTTTCTTTTCTTTTTAATCTTCTTCATTTTCTTGTCGTGTTAAAACGTAATTGATAAAAAGGTACTATTAAATTTCTTTGTCTGAAATTAAGAAAATTTTGTAAGTTGTAAAAATACAGACTTACCTTGTTTGCTGGGTATAGTGCACAAACCTTTATAAGAGTTAAAAAAATCTCTTGTGCCTTTTTATTTTTTCTTTTGTGTCGTCTTCCCGCTATGACATGTGTTAAGTTGATTGGTATTGTTGTTGTTGTAATTGTGCAGTACTTATATTTATGTAAATATGTACTGTGTTTTTGATTTATGTATTTTATTAGAGTTTGTTGAACTTTAGAATTTAAAGTATATAAAAATATATATACATAAGCATGTACATATGTATGTATATATTATTGAAGTTTGAATATATAGATATGTATATTATACTGTATGTTTGTATGTAAGAATATGTCTTTTGTAAATTTTTTGTAACAATTATTCTTGTAAAGTGTTAAATGTATTTGTTTTTATGTATGTAAATAAAGAAATTTCAATTTGTTGAATTCTGTTTTGTTGTTTAATTTGTTAATTGTGTGAAATATGTATTGTGGTTTTTGTAATATGAACTTGTTTTATGTTAGATTATTAATTTTAATACATATGTAGGTATTGAATTTTATATTTTTAAATTTGAACAGTTTATGATTTAATTGTTTTTACGTGTGATTAGCAAAGATATTTATGAAATAAGGGTGGGTTTTAATGAATATGTAAATATTTATGTTAATTTGTATGTATGTATGTCGGTTAGTGTTTTTCATACGGTATTTCCCGGGAAAAATTTCCCGGGATCCCGCACATTTTTCGGGAAAGAAATCCCGGGAAATTTCTGCGGGAATTCCCGGGATTTTTTGATTTTGTTATGGCAACTTAATTTGTATTTACACATTCCTTGATGAGTGTCGTTATTCACTTTATGTATGCGATGGTGCAATAATATCACAATAGCTAAAGCTTTACAACAACTAAGGCCGAATTTACATCTGGCACTGAGATTTAGATGCCTTTATTTGAAAAAAGCAGAATGCGACGTTCAAAATTTAATTCTACAACAATCCATAAAAGTAAAAAACAGAAATGAGCAAGGAAATAAAAAAAATACAAATAATTACAGATTATATTTGGTAAATAGTACGGTTAACAGCATTAACAGCTTATTCTGTACGAAAGTCATATTTCCAAAGAAATATGCCCTTATGCAAAAACCATTGTTAAGGTTAAAGCATGCGTTAACCCTCTGCGACTGACGTGATATAGTTCTTACAATTCTAATGACGTGGTAGACTACCAGACACCATTTCCATGGCTTATATATTCCAAAGTTCCGTTTTGTAAAACTAATAAAACCATTATGAGTGTAAGTTATTATTTATATAGTATTTTTATAACTCAAAGCAAAAACTCGTGTTTTATGTTATTTATCGGCATGGCTTGAATTTTCTGTAAAAAACTTAGACCTTTGTTGGTGTCTGCTAGACTACCACATCAGTCGCAGAGGGTTAAAACTGGTTTTCCCATACAAAATTCGTTTGTTAAACCAACTTTAAGTTTAACAATGATTTTTTCATAAGGGGCATATTTTGTAATATTTTTTTAATAATACTATTATAATTTCTTTTTTATAATATTGGTATATATGTATTACTATTATATAAAGAACGGAAACGGTATTATTTTTTGAATAATGAGTGTATAAAACGTTATTATTTAATCGATCTCATGAATTACAATCTGTTTTTGTTGAAATAAACTAAATTTAAAAATATTTTGTATTGTTTTGTGCTGGGCGGGAATTCCCGGGAAACCGCAAAATCTTTCCCGCTTTCCCGGGAAATGAAAAAGTCCAGGAAAAGAAAAACTCTAATGTCGGTACATATGCAATATGTATTTTGCACTGTTATATTGTGTTTGTTTTTTAGTTCACTTAAATATTTGATTTATTTATGTATGTACATATGTATGTATGTAATTTAATTTTTTGTATACAACTTTTTAATCAAATATATTTTTGATTTCACTTATTAATGTTTGCAAAATTATGCTGCACTGTATAAGCACTTATAAATATTTTTAAGTTTATTTTTTGTGGACTGTATTTTATTTTCACTGTTTCACTACAGTAGGATCGATAGGACCATATTTAGACGGGTTATAGGGTTACAACAATACTCACAAGGGGATATCTGGTTTCTTTATACAAAAAATTAAAGACGGGAAATTTTAAAACGTTATAAAACGTATGTATATGAATAATAATTTATTTACTTAAACCGTAAAATTCTATATACATATGGTTTTTTTTGTATTCAATGTGATGTGTTTAAACGTTATTTCTATATGTGTGTATGTTTATACATTAATTTATGTTGTTTCACTTATGTAAATGTATTTTATTTGTTTGTTTGATTATTTAAGTTCATATGTGTATTATATGTAATTTATATGTATATATGTTGGGTTTTATTTGTCTGTATGTTTTGAACTTTTAATATTATTATTTTTATTAATTCACTAGAGCTGGAATTTGGGTTTGCACTTGATCTCTCACGAATGTAAAACGATAATAAAAACAGCGAGCTGTGTAGTTGGTCACTATTTCTTTTGCAGTTATGAAGTTGTTTTTGGGGGCATTGTAGTCAGGGTTTGATATGCGTATTTTTTTGTTCACAGAGGTGAACACTATCTATATGGTGTGTTTTAATATATCTGTTATACTTTATCTAAATCATTTGCTTTACTGAAATATTTTTCTTAGAGCTCTTTTATGTGACAAATATATTTTAACCAACAAGTTTATAGCTGAAATTATTACTAATATTAGCATTAGTGACCATAATGAATTTATTTCTGACTTATGATCAATGATTTCCAAATTGGTAATCACGTTAGCATTGGGTTTTTCCATTTTTGATTTTGTTTTACCCATGCTTACGAATTTATATATCTTACGAAATTATTGGTGCATACTATTTTCATTTTCTATACGTTCTGACCACCTGATTGCACGATTTGTAATTTTTTCTACACGAGTATTTTTTAAGACATCGTCCTCAGTTGGGACACCTGGCATTCCTATTATTGTCCATAATTTTTGTAACCATTCTATTTGTTCTTCCATAGGTATTTCTTTTTCCTTATAAATTGCGTTTTCGCTTTTCTATCCATTATAAAGGACCGTACAAGATATTATATTAAGTTTAACAAATTTTATTTATATATGTATATATATATTTATATTAAAAATCCAAAAAAAAGAAATTTTCCTCGAGCGGTTAACGCTTACAGGCCTTACGATTGCGGATTAGACGCAATGCATTATATTATTAATATTTTTTTTTTGCTACATAAGATAAAAAAATTTTGTTGGTGCTTCTTACACTTGGTGTGATTACCTCCAAAATTACTGCATTTTTTTCTGCTTGTACTTTTGGCTTGGTACAGTTAGCAGTACCATGCAGTGTTATCTGCGGTAAGTTTTTGTGTGGCCATATTCTTGGCAATTATGGCACTGTACGGGACCTGAACGCTTACGTGGCTCTTCAACTGTGATTTTTCGGTGTAAAAGGTATTTTAGACTATAAATTGGGTGCGTCTCGTTTTTTTAACTGTATACCATTCGGCTCCAGTTCAACACGAAATAGCGGCTGGGGAATCCTCTCTCTATTGATTATATTGGTAACATTTTTTACCTTAAATCCTTGTTCGATAAGTGCACATTTTACTTCTTCGGGCTCAACATATGCCCTTTAATACTATTTGTAGGCCTTTAGCACTCTTAAGTTGATATGTGTAAAAATTTGTTTTATTTTTTTCAAACTCACTAACAGTTTTTCGGAAATCTTTTTCATCATATATTTGGATTTTAGTTTCATCAATATTACCTTGTTTAATTGGAATGATGTGAAAAGTATTTTCACCAATGGTCGACAGTAGATTTTTTAGAAGCGCGTTAGAATTTTTTTCTCTCAGATAAATAGGTGGCGGCTTAAAAGACTTTTGCGATGATGCAGCCGGCTTGTCGTCATTGACTTGCAATACTGAAAAAAGATTTTGCCGATTAGTAGAGGATGCGCTGTTATCCCTAGACATCTTTGGAGCAGATGCAATTTTAGTAGAATTTGGGCTTCGCCCGCGCTTTAAAACTGTAATGTATCTGTCCATTCCGACTTGGACCTTAGGTTTTCTTCAGTGACTACATGTTTAAGTGATGACCACGAGCCCGAAGCGGATGATATCGCTGAGTTAAATGTGGAAGTACTAGGCAATAATGTCAACGATTCACTAGTTGGCATTGGACAAAGCGAAGTTGATCGCTGACGAAACTGTGGTTTTGCCGTTAGAAAAAGTCTATTATCAGATTTTTGATTTTTATTAAGAGCTTCAGAACTCACAGCAAGTCTATTATCAGATTTTCTATTTTTATTGTTATCATTATGAGCATCAGAACTCACAGTAAAATAGGTATTTCTGCCGTTATAACTCACTTCACAATTTTTTTCCTTTGAGGTACTCATATAGAGTATTCCTCAAGGGCACTTTGTTGTTTTTTTTTGTTTACGGTTTTTTTTTTGTTTTTGTTATTTCTATATGTAAAAAATATTTGCAAAGCAAATAAAGCTTATTTATTAAAGTCAATATGTATTATTTGGATTAACAATCAAGTTGTCCCTCAACATACTCATGTGAAATATCTTGGTATACACCTTGATCGACGGCTTACTTGGAAACACCACATTCACTCTAAGTTAACCCAAAGGAAACTAAAATTAACTCAGGTACATTGGCTGATTGGTAGAAATTCAACCCTCAGTCTAGATTGCATACTTTTGATATACAAGTCACTTTTGAAACCGATATAGTGCTACGGAATTCAACTATGGGGCACTGCTTCAGCTTCCAATGTCGAGAGAATCCAACGAAGGCAAAATAAAATTTTGCGATTAATAACATCGGCTAAATGGTATATAAAAAACTCAAATATACATCGTGATTTAAACATGCCACTAGTGATTGAAGAAATTGCAAAATATGCAGGCAAATATTTAACAAACCTCGAGTCACATCCTAATCCGCTTGCTCGTAATATTTTGAACTTTACTGGACACATCCGCCTAAAAAAGAGGGATACAAGGGCTCTTATACTCAACACTCCAGATGGGACTGCTTGAAAATAATTTTTATTTTTTATTTATTTTTTCTTCCTTTTGATTATCACTACTTATGTATTATTTATAACTATCTCTAAATTTATGTCCGGTAGTGGTCGGGCCTAATAATTATATTTTAGATTTAAGATTTGAATACTTATTGTTAGTTCATATTTGAAGATACAATAATGGCATGTTTCTACATTACAAGTAACTCAAAAATTTTGTTCATATGAGTGCAAAAGTTGGCTTTGGGGTTCCATAAAACAAGTGTCAACTTTTTTTGAGTAAAAAACGTAATACTTTTTTATTTTGTTGTTTCTACATAACAATTTCATTTGTATCTAATGTCAAATACGGACAATCAAAAACAGGTACTTGTGTGGAAATTTAAATAGGTTTTTATTAACTAAAGAAGAAATCTAATGTCCACACAATCGTCTAATTGGACCATTATGGAAACTGTAACCATAAATACAAACATTCTTACATTATATACCATATATTTTTATCACAACTTTACTTTCAATTTTGTTCACATAAATTTGTTCAAGGAAAGTAATAATAGGTTTGTTCGAGTACCTGAACCTTTTTACTGAACTTCGCTGTATTATATTGCATTTTATTCACTTTTACAAAATCATGAGAGAGTAATTTGAGCCTGAGAAACTGGAAGGTCTTACTGAATAAATGGTTGCCGAAAATACGCTTTTCTTTTTTGTGAATTTTATTTTTAGGTAAATTAATTCACTCGTTTTTAGTATATTAAAAAAAAATAGTATACATATATCTGTTTTATGTATATGAAATATATTTTTTATATCTCTAATACATTTGTCCACATTTCAAATCTATTGAAAGATATTAAACCCCAAAGTTCGATCATATCCGTAATTTTTAAGTTGAGTAAGCACTGCACCTTATTGTTATTGGCGACTTTGCCACGAAAGTCAGGCGTATTGTACTAGATTAACGAAAAATATAACTTGTTTTCTTTAATCAACTACAAATAGTCGAATTTGAAGTCATAAAATGCCAACCACGATACGGCCCATTATTTTGTTTCATATATAAATTGCTGTGCTTTGAACCACATTTCAATGTACCGTTTTTTTCAATATTACCTTGGTTATAGTTGTATTCAAAGCAAGAAGATTGGGAGCATTCCCATTAAATGCTGCAAATATGTGTACATATCGTATATAATGGATGAAATCCTTCTTTTTTATGTTTATTTAAGCATATACAATAATTTTAACTACTTGAAAAATATAATATACCCAAAATAAAAAGTGTGTCCCTATCGATGTTATTAATTAAAAATCTATGATGCAGCCTCTTTTGATTTATCCAACATTTTTTATTGCTTCTGGTGAAAAAATTCTCAGCATTTATTCAGTTACTCGATTTTGCTTGAAAAATAACGAACGGACCTAATATTGAACTGTAATTTAAAAGCAGCTGTTTTTTATTTTGTGTGATATTCTACTAGGGCTGCCATTCAATAATGCTTCTAGTATGGAAAAAAATTAACTCAAATACCAAATTGTATACCATGGCAATAATGAAATAAAAAATACAAAAAGTGATACCAAATATAACGTAAGCTAGACAAGTGTACTATAAAAACTCATTTTGTTACGTACTCGCCTGTGTACCGCTTGCTTGTCTGAGAACTGACTTGTTATGTAGAAACAGGCCATAAATAAAAAATATGTATTAAAAAAAATATGTATTACGAATATTTTTTATGATTTTGTTTGGTTAGTATGTATGTAAAAAAAAACTCCGCTAAGACGTCTGTTCACTATGAAGGTACAACGAGAACTCGACTAAGCCAGATGACTTTAATTTTTTAACTAAGCTAAATGCCAAATTTGGTTTGTGTGGGTATAAGCCTGAAGACAGAATTAGTTTTTACTTTCTGTTCTGTTACGAATCAGCTAACTCTTTTTTGTTTATAGAAATCTTATACAAGCCGTCAGTTTTTCTCTTTCGTTAAGGGGCCCGTTTCTGAAATCTACAAGTTACAAATCTAAAAATAAAATACACACAAAACAACAATAAAAATTTTAAAATTGTTGTTGTTTTGTGTCTATTTTACTTTAAAATTTTTAACTTGTAGGTTTGAAAAACAGGCCCCTGTTCTTTTTCGGTTGGACCTCTGAAAATCAAAATCATAAATAAAATAAAAACATTTCCAAATAAACTGTGAATGCTTTAAGAATTAAAAAAAATTAATTTTTATCAGAAAAACATCAAATTATATTTAAATATAACAATGAACAAAGCAAAACTCATCACTTTTGTGGAAAACTGTGACCATTCTTGGAAAAAATAAACACTTTATGAAACATAACAGTGAACCATGCAAAACGCATCAATTCAGTCGAAAACTGTGACCGTTCTGGTCAGAAACAGCTAATTTATTACAGAAAAATTAGCTATTAAAATTTAGAAATAGAACGGCACGGCACAAAACAGCAACATAAAGTAAAGGCAAATGAAGCCGTAAGGAGCTACAGTATATTACGTATAACTTAACATACGTATTTTCTTTGTATTAAATTTATTGAAGCTACTAATTGTGCATTGGAAATGAATGTAGTTTTTCAGAAATTATTCTATAACACAAATTAATCATACAGATGTATGGATAAATTTATTTCCTTTTTCGATACCAATATCAATTTGGGTTTTCTCCACTCATGGAGTTCATTAAGTTTTAAGTTAGTTGTTCGCGATGCAAAGTGAATATTTCTCGTATTCCGCAATGATGAACTTTGAAGTGTTAAAGACGGGCATTCGTTAATCAATGATTAACATCATTATTTATAAAAATTACACTGTGATACAAAAAAAAAAAAAAAAAATATTCAGGGATTCTAATGTACCAATTCGATTTTGTTGGAGTCCATGGATGACGAAAATACCGTTGGTTTTTTTAGGTCACTTCATAAAGTGATTTTATAACGGTAAATGTAGTGAAAAACGGGGTTTCAGTTTTAAACAGGTGTAACTTCTTTGTTTCCTAACGGATTTCTTTTAACTTTCCGTTGGTGTAAAGGACCGAATATTATCTTTCAGCCAAGATATATTTTTTGAAAATCGACTCACAAATGGCTAAGTTACAGTCGTTGAAGTGTAGAAAAAACCCATTAAAAAAGTATTCTTTTGTAACTCATAAGCAACTTATGGCCTGAGGAAAACAAAAGAATACTTTTTCAGTGGGTTTTTTCTACACTTCAACGACTGTAACTTAGCCATTTGTGAGTCGATTTTCAAAAAATATATCTTGGTTGAAAGATAATATTCGGTCCTTTACACCAACGGAAAGTTAAAAGAAATCCGTTAGGAAACAAAGAAGTTACACCTGTTTAGTAGATTAGTAATGGGGGCGATAGTCCTGTTTTGGGAATTAAAAACCGGGAAAAATCAAAAAGGGTGGCAACCCTGTTACAAATGGGGGGATTTTGGGGATTTTCATGCTGGGGGTTTTCTTAGCTATGTGTGTGTGTGTGTGTGTGTGACTTTGATTCTTTGTGGATGTGTATGTATGTATACTTGTGTGTACAGCTTTTGTTGTTATTGTAGAGAAGTGTTGTGCTTACAGTGTATGTATGTATGTATATGTGGGTGCGTGTGAGTGTGTGTATGTATGAGTATGTGTTTTTGTATTTACTTGTATGTTTGATGGTGTCCAATACTTTTGTTGTAGTGGCAGACAATCATTATACCCAGTAGGAAATGTTGATGGTGAAAATGTGCTGACTAGCTTTTGACTAGCTTGTCATCAGTACTACTATATAATTATACCTCATACAATACTTTGTACTATAGGCATTTAGCATGTGCTTGTCATTGAAAATATACTAGTCACACTAAAACAATTGATTAGGTAGTGACCACGTAGTTGTTATGGGGTCATGAGACATACTAACCAGACAGTTAGTTACCGATACATATCTATAATTTACGTGCATACAAATGTATGAATATTGACAATTCCACCTCTCTCCTTCTTTTATACTGACGGATAGTAGAAAACTTATTATACCAAAGTTGTAACTAGAATTTTAGTTGACACAAAGTCACTTGCTCCCAGTCTGACTGCAAGGTAGTGACAAGGGATCTGTGTATTTGTGTGTATGTAGTGATTGTTAATTGATAGTCTTTGGGTAGCTGTTTTGAGTTATCGTTGGTATGCTTATGTAGGGTTATTGTATTGCATTTATGTTTGCGATCTCTGGGGAAATAATCTAATAGCTACAGAGAGTGGCAACCATGTTGTCAATGGAAGTGGGTAGGGAATGTATTTGGTAATGTATGTATATGTTGTTGTATTAATGTATGTGATTGTATCTATTTTTACTTTGAAGAATATCATTGCTTGTGTGTATTGTTTGGCCTGCGAGAGTTTTTCATACATATTTACAAATGATTGTGTATATGTTTTCTAGGCTATTGACGTTGCTGTTCTTATGTAGATAGAAAATATTGTGTTGGCATAGGTTTTATATGTACAAGTGAATTTCAGATGTTAAATGTTTTGAATCAAATCAGGTTGATAAGCAGATTTTTTGAATAGGGGTAATGATATTTTTATTTCAGTATATTTTAATTTAATGTAATAATTATAGGAAGTAGCTTTTGGAGACATACACCAAAAATTTTACTCATACCTTTGTATTACAAACTGATCCTAGCGATTTTGATCTGGGTGTTGCTGTGTATATGAATTTCATCATATATCGTAATACCATCAGATAAATTAGATTTGACGTCTACTACACGATTATCATATGAATTATGGGAATTTGTATGTGTGTGTGTGTATGTGAGTATGTATGTATGTATGTATGTATGTATGTGTGTGTGTGCGTCTGTATGTATGAATTTCATAATATTATAAAATTTCATTATGTATGTTTGTGTTTGTGTATTACGTCATCACCTTTTTGTGTGTCATGTCAGACATTTGGTAGTATAAAATATTAGCATATATGTATGTAGGTATCAGAACTTTTTTTTATCCTAGTATGTTTTTATACTTATTTTGCTTTATATTTTGTCATGCTTAAAATTGTCCAGCTTTAAAGTCTCCCTGTGTGAAATTTGTTTATATTAGAGATTTTGTTTATTTAACTACGTCCGACTTCTTTGGCTGAACTTCTTTTCATACGATCATGGGAATTTATAGTTTCTCTGTCCATAATAAGTTCGTTTAGCTTTGGTATATGCTTTGAATGTAAGTGTGATTGTTAAGATCTAATAAATACTTGATTATTGATAAGAAATTTGATATTATGTGTGCATATGTATGTACATATCTACAAATTGATTTTATGTATGTATGTATGTACATACAAATATGTGTTTGACTCCGTGCTTGAATACATTTTTTTGTTGTTGTTGTAAATATTCGCCTGGTTTTTATGTATAGATGTGAAATATCTTCATAGTTTTTTTTTTTTTTTTTTTTTTTATTTGAAATTAAATAACGTGGATTTAATTTTTATCTGTATTTACTTCAAAGTTTGTGAGGATTTTCTGTTTTAAGTAAAACTGAATTCCTTAAGATACATACTTTAGAGTAATAGTAACTATAATAGAAATATTTCCTTTATTTAATTTACATTTGTTTAAAGTTGATGCAGCCTAATAGTCATTCTTAGAAATGTTTTGATATAAAATTTTTTTCCAGCCGTAGGCTTTTTCACCACCTTTTACATTTATTTTAGAACATCTTGCGTTGGCTTTTATAAAATTGCAAACGCTTTGAAATGAAACTGATCCAGCAGTCCAGCTTATGTAATGATAGTTTTTTGTTAGCCAGCTTGCTTCTTTTTTTTATTTAATTTTTTTTTTTGTTGATAAACATTTAAAATCAAAAGGGAGTTTTATATTGAAATTATTATATTCTTAATTGTTGAAAACAATCACTTCTTCTTTTCCGAAGAAATTATTTGAATTACTTTTGAAACCTTACGCGACTATAAAAATTATGTTATTTTTCATATTGCTTAATTTATAAGACTTTTAGAATTTGACATTTGATGGCTATATATTCTAGTATATGATCATGAATAAGAATACAGTAAGCTGATTTCTTTGCTTACTATTTCAAATTAAAATTTTATTCAATTGTCCCGCTATTGAATAAAAGTAGCTTTTATCTTAAACTCTGGTACAGTTAAAAGCGGTTGAGATTCTTTCATATAGTAGCTTTGTTGAAATCTTAGATACATATAATATGTAGATTAACATAACGTTTATTTATAAATTTTATTTTAAGATCAGCATCATATGGATATGTAACTGAACTTAAATGTACTTTTAAATTAGTTAATTCATAATGAACAATTTTATTTTCTTTTTGACTAGCGATCAACACAAAACGAAGTCGTTTTCTTACAATTTAGGTCTGGCCTCTCAACTGCTCCTCTAGTATACAATATAACTTTGTATGTCAGCATTTCTGTCTACTCTTTGTGAGCGTTAAGGATAATTAAATTTTAAACTTTTTATTCTTCAAATTGTGTTACTTCATACTGATAATATGTTTAAGTACATTAATAATGCGCCTATGGCTTTTATTTGATGTTCTGGATGAAGTGATTTTTTTTCTCATTTTATTAAAGTTTAGCGTATTGCGTATATATTTCTAATATATTTAAGTGAGCTTTTTGTATCTGTCAGACAGAGTGAACGTATCAGTTGGTCAGTCAGTCTCTCTTTTTATTTTATTAATTTTTTCTTCTAATGTGTCACTACTATTTTTTCAGATTTTACTACTTGAAATAGAAAATATTTATATAATTTTAAAAGTATTAATATATACATACATATAGGTAAATATATGTATGTACGTAGAAATTAGTTCATATACAAATAAATACACCTTTAATAATCAACTATTCTAGAAAATCGATCTAAAATAAAATGCGTTGTATCGCATTCAGATGTAATCATTTCTTACTTAGAAAAGGTCCTCATCACCATCAATCATACCTGTATACAATACATTCATGAGTTGAGTTGATCCAGATACAATTGCTGTCTACAAATTAATGATTAGAAAAAGCTTTCTCATCACCTTCTAACAGGTTTAATTTTTTGCTAGCATGCATGCTTTAGCATGCTTCTATCGATAATGACGCGAAAGTCCGACATTTAGTGGTGTTTCAATTAAAAATCTATACTATTAGAATTACGAATTCAATCTTTTGAATTTTTAACAAAGTAGATACATATGTATGTATTTCATTTTCCACAAAGTCTTAAAATTTCTTTGCTTATAAAAGTATGACGTGAGGAATTTTTTTAAATTATACATGCTTCGGCATGCTTTCAATATTTTTCCAGTAAATTTATTTCATATTCATACAGATACAGATATAAAGTAAGATCTGTTTACATTCCATTTTACAATTTATGCATGCTTCAGCATGATTCTAGTTGAAGTCGGTATTTATTTAGTAAGTTTGTTTGATACCCATTCATACACATGTACATTGTTAAAGATTGGATATCAAAGTACAATTTCCTTAGTTTATCTAGAAATGAACAGAGTGAATATCTATTATAATAACCATATTCACAATTTAAAATTTTGTGTGCTAGAGCTTTCGAAATGGAAATGGAAAATGTACAACTCTTACTATAAAAAATGATAATATGATGTGCTGAATATTTTTAACGCTTAAGTTTTCACAATATTTCATACAGACCATCAAGTTTAGAGAATTCAGTACATTAAGCTAATAATCTTCCCTGAGACCTAACATTCCTAATCAATCCTTCAAAAAAACCAATAAAAACTAGATTTTTCCTTTGTAATTTTATTTATATTTTCATTAAATTTAATCATTTTGTACATCTTCAAATTACTGTATACTGTATTTTGCACCTTTTTCTCATTCGTAGAGTTAACTTTAATCACAAATATTTTAATGATGAGATGATCTGTCCTATTTCATGCACTGAGTAAATCTTTATATATGTATATCATTCCACTTATATGAACCATTAATGCTAAATTCTTAACACATAATTCCTTTTAGTGATCTATTAAATCATTCTACTATTGATGTTGTCATATTAAGTAATTTTTAATCCTCTATTTATGCATGAATTTTACAGTGTTTATTAAGAAATTCTTTACCATCATCTATTTGTAAGTTTTTTGGTACTCGTACCATTTCAAAAATATTTTCCATTCCCGAGTGCAGTTTTTATTTTCAACGATACTCACCATATAAACTTTAAGAATAAGTATATTACAGTCTACAAAAATCAATAATTTCTATTTTCTGTAGAATAGTTACCCACTTCACCTAAATCAGCTCCATAAAAGATCATCTATTCCATTCATTACATCACTACAATGCACAAAATGTTTTCGTGCTTGCTTATGGAGTTCGTTTACTAAATTTCTTTTTAAAGACATTGAGTTGTTTTACAGTTTTATGGAGAGTGTTGTGATCTACTTGATACACTTTCAGCTATTTATACTAAAATGTAGTTGATTTTCCAGTCTATAAATTCTTTGGTTCAGTTGTTCAATTTGTTTGTCAAAAGTTGATTTAATTTTTAGAATATCTTTTTCAATTTTATACCTATCTTCTATCTATAATTTTATATCATTTGTAGTCCATTAATTTGCATTTGAATATGTCCTTGAATTATATTAATGCCTTAAGCTTTATTATTAATTCATCCTTTAGTTTCTCGATTTAAGTTTCCAGAAACTATTTACTCATAACATTATTCTCCGTCAGTGAATGATGATGATTCTCTATGTATACATTGGTAGAAATTATACATTTTATTTATCTATCAAAATCAAATTTGTCATAGTATTTACACGTTTTATTAATCATTAAAGAAAATAACCCCAATTTTAAACCCCATATTTGACCATCAACTTGTATTTTATCTTCATACAGTTTTAGATTTCTATCACCAAATTTCCATTCATTATTGAAATTTTTAGGTGAGCCATAGTTTGTATCTAATTCATTTCTTCCTTCCAAGACTAATAAGATAATATAAGTGTCTTCGGAATTGGAAGTCTGTGAGTAAAAATCACCTTCATAATCGTCACCACCATTTTCAGTATTAACATCATTAAATAAGATGCTATTATCAAATATTGTTCCTTATGCTAGGTTCTTTGGTATACTTGTCTCTATCTTGACTAATGGATTTTCAGGCGTTAAACTTGTATTATTTTCAACTTCTGTCTTCATTTTATTTTCTTCATTCATGGGAATTCTTTTAATTTTTTTAGAACTATTTATGAATTCTTTCAGTGGTTCTGTTGTAGGTTTAAATGTATCTCTTAGTTGTTCACGTGTATCTATTTCACCAGTTTTTATACTACGAAGCTTTTTCTTCAAGACATTTCTTGTCAACACCGACTGTTTTAAAATTTTCTCATCCATGTTTAATAAAGAAAAGGTATCAGCTATTAGATCAGCTTATCAGCTATTAGATCAGCTTATGAGGACCTGGTCTGGTTTTCAGATCAGCATTTCAGGACCTGGTCTGGTTTTCAGATCAGCTTTTCAGGACCTGGTCTGGTTTTCAGATCAGCTTTTCAGGACCTGGTCTGGTTTTCAGATCAGCTTATCAGGACCTGCTCTGGTTTTCAGATCAGCTTTTCAGGACCTAGTCTGGTTTTCAGATCAGCTTATCAGGACCTGGTCTGGTTTTCAGATCAGCTTTTCAGGACCTGGTCTGGTTTTCAGATCAGCTTTTCAGGACCTGGTCTGGTTTTCAGATCAGGTTATCAGGTATCAAATCAGGTTATTAGGTATCTGGTCTGGTTTTCAGATCAGGTTATCTGAGTCAGATTGAGTTATCAGTTTACAATTAGCTAGTCATTTATTAAATTTATATGAATGAAGTTTCAGGTCAGATGAAATAACTAAAGTCAATCTCTTATGAGCAGTAATTTATATAGTTATGAAACAGTCAAATTGTTTTCTAAAACGAACATCATTTAATTTATCATCAAAAATCCATATTTATCCTTCCAACACTTTAAAAATTTCATGAAACTTTTCAAAATTCATATTACTCACAACATGATCCCTATAGACGAGCTTAATATTTTTCTCATCTTGCTTAAACATTATAATAACATTTGCATTGTCTCTTGTTAAATGCTTACAACCGTATTCATAAAAATTTTAAACAGCATTTTGAATGTTGTTTAAGCAAAATTCGCTAAATTGTAGCTTAAAAACGTTTTTTAATTTAAACCTTGTTTAATTCACCAAATCCTAAAAATTAACTGCACCCATACTTAAAATAATTTTGAGTTGACGTTGTAATTTTGTTTCATGTTTATTTGCATTTTTAACTTTGCCTATATGTATGTATGTATGTATGCATGTATGTATGTATTTATGTATGTATTAGGAATTATACTAGAAGTTGGGCACAAGTAGAATGAGTCATCATTCTTCTGTCGCCCCATACAAAAATATACACGTACATATGTATGTATATTATTCTGCTTTGCACAGGCAGCATCAGCAAATATCATACTTGAAATTCTTTAAGCTTCATTACGAGAAAAAATAAATGTATAATATAGTATTCTTTTAATTATGAAATTTACTTCTTCAGATATTCATATTTGACTTGATATAGACAATTTTAGTATAAATATATGTTTTTAAACTATAGATAGTAGTAGTGAACTGGGGCTCCGGGCGTAGATTAAAAATTTAAAGTCCGACAAAGGACCTCCACAAATTATTACAAACCCCCAACTCTCTGACAGACTCGAATTCCCATAGACATACAGACATCAACAAATTTTTCGTCGGCTTTAGAAACATTTTATTTTCACGTTTTTCCCGTCACCATTATGAAAAATCAATTTCATGATTTTCCGTTGGCATTAGGAAAAATCATTTTCATGATTTTCCCGTCGGCATTATTAAAAATATTTTTTATTTCGCGTTTTCCCGTCCACATTATGTAAAATCAATTTCACGATTTTCCGTTGGTATTAGGAAAATCATTTTCACGATTATTCCGTCGGCATTACAAAAATATTTATTTTCACGTTTTTCCCGTCGGCATTATTAAAAATATTTTTTATTTAATATTTTTCCCGTCCACATTATGTAAAATCAATTTCATGATTTTCCGTTGGCATTACAAAAATATTTATCTTCACGTTTTTACCGTCCACCTTACGAAAATTTTTTTCATAAAACGGACTTATTGATCCACCCACTTATGTAGTAAGCAAAAAAAAAAAAAAAAAAAAAAAAAAAAAAAAAGTTAATGTAAACAAAAAAAAAATTTGGACGGACTTCTTAAACCACCCTCGTAGGTATCAAATTTCACAAATTTCCAAGAATTTTAAAATTTGGGTAATTAAAATTTTAAAATTTTAATTGGCGCCGTAGCCCCAGTTCACTACTACTATCTATAGTTTAAAAACATATATTTATACTAAAATTGTCTATATCAAGTCAGATATGAATATCTGAAGAAGTTAATTTCATAATTAAAAGAATACTATATTATACATTTATTTTTTCTCGTAATGAAGCTTAAAGAATTTCAAGTATGATATTTGCTGATGCTGCCTGTGCAAAGCAGAATAATATACATACATATGTACGTGTATATTTTTGTATGGGGCGACAGAAGAATGATGACTCATTCTACTTGTGCCCAACTTCTAGTATAATTCCTAATACATACATACATGCATACATACATACATACATATAGGCAAAGTTAAAAATGCAAATAAACATGAAGCAAAATTACAACGTCAACTCAAAATTATTTTAAGTATGGGTGCAGTTAATTTTTAGGATTTGGTGAATTAAACAAGGTTTAAATTAAAAAACGTTTTTAAGCTAAAATTTAGCGAATTTTGCTTAAACAACATTCAAAATGCTGTTTAAAATTTTTATGAATACGGTTGTAAGCATTTAACAAGAGACAATGCAAATGTTATTATAATGTTTAAGCAAGATGAGAAAAATATTAAGCTCGTCTATAGGGATCATGTTGTGAGTAATATGAATTTTGAAAAGTTTCAAGAAATTTTTATAGTGTTGGAAGGATAAATATGGATTTTTGATGATAAATTAAATGATGTTCGTTTTAGAAAACAATTTGACTATTTCATAACTATATAAATTACTGCTCATAAGAGATTGACTTTAGTTATTTCATCTGACCTGAAACTTCATTCATATAAATTTAATAAATGACTAGCTAATTGTAAACTGATAACTCAATCTGAATCAGATAACCTGATCTGAAAACCAGACCAGATACCTAATAACCTGATTTGATACCTGATAACCTGATCTGAAAACCAGACCAGGTCCTGAAAAGCTGATCTGAAAACCAGACCAGGTCCTGAAAAGCTGATCTGAAAACCAGACCAGGTCCTGATAAGCTGATCTGAAAACCAGACTAGGTCCTGAAAAGCTGATCTGAAAACCAGACCAGGTCCTGATAAGCTGATCTGAAAACCAGACCAGGTCATGAAAAGCTGATCTGAAAACCAGACCAGGTCCTGAAATGCTGATCTGAAAACCAGACCAGGTCCTGATAAGCTGATCTAATAGCTGATAAGCTGATCTAATAGCTGATACCTTTTCTTTATTAAACATGGATGAGAAAATTTTAAAACAGTCGGTGTTGACAAGAAATGTCTTGAAGAAAAAGCTTCGTAGTATAAAAACTGGTGAAATAGATACACGTGAACAACTAAGAGATACATTTAAACCTACAACAGAACCACTGAAAGAATTCATAAATAGTTCTAAAAAAATTAAAAGAATTCCCATGAATGAAGAAAATAAAATGAAGACAGAAGTTGAAAATAATACAAGTTTAACGCCTGAAAATCCATTAGTCAAGATAGAGACAAGTATACCAAAGAACCTAGCATAAGGAACAATATTTGATAATAGCATCTTATTTAATGATGTTAATACTGAAAATGGTGGTGACGATTATGAAGGTGATTTTTACTCACAGACTTCCAATTCCGAAGACACTTATATTATCTTATTAGTCTTGGAAGGAAGAAATGAATTAGATACAAACTATGGCTCACCTAAAAATTTCAATAATGAATGGAAATTTGGTGATAGAAATCTAAAACTGTATGAAGATAAAATACAAGTTGATGGTCAAATATGGGGTTTAAAAGTGGGGTTATTTTCTTTAATGATTAATAAAACGTGTAAATACTATGACAAATTTGATTTTGATAGATAAATAAAATGTATAATTTCTACCAATGTATACATAGAGAATCATCATCATTCACTGACGGAGAATAATGTTATGAGTAAATTGTTTCTGGAAACTTAAATCGAGAAACTAAAGGATGAATTAATAATAAAGCTTAAGGCATTAATATAATTCAAGGATATATTCAAATGCAAATTAATGGACTACAAATGATATAAAATTATAGATAGAAGATAGGTATAAAATTGAAAAAGATATTCTAAAAATTAAATCAACTTTTGACAAACATATTGAACAGCTGAACCAAAGAATTTATAGACTGGAAAATCAACTACATTTTAGTATAAATAGCTGAAAGTGTATCAAGTAGATCACAACACTCTCCATAAAACTGTAAAACAACTCGAATGTCTTTAAAAAGAAATTTAGTAAACGAACTCCATAAGCAAGCACGAAAACATTTTGTGCATTGTAGTGATGTAATGAATGGAATAGATGATCTTTTATGGAGCTGATTTAGGTGAAGTGGGTAACTATTCTACAGAAAATAGAAATTATTGATTTTTGTAGACTGTAATATACTTATTCTTAAAGTTTATATGGTGAGTATCGTTGAAAATAAAAACTGCACTCGGGAATGGAAAATATTTTTGAAATGGTACGAGTACCAAAAAACTTACAAATAGATGATGGTAAAGAATTTCTTAATAAACACTGTAAAATTCATGCATAAATAGAGGATTAAAAATTACTTAATATGACAACATCAATAGTAGAATGATTTAATAGATCACTAAAAGGAATTATGTGTTAAGAATTTAGCATTAATGGTTCATATAAGTGGAATGATATACATATATAAAGATTTACTCAGTGCATGAAATAGGACAGATCATCTCATCATTAAAATATTTGTGATTAAAGTTAACTCTACGAATGAGAAAAAGGTGCAAAATACAGTACACAGTAATTTGAAGATGTACAAAATGATTAAATTTAATGAAAATATAAATAAAATTACAAAGGAAAAATCTAGTTTTTATTGGTTTTTTTGAAGGATTGATTAGGAATGTTAGGTCTCAGGGAAGATTATTAGCTTAATGTACTGAATTCTCTAAACTTGATGGTCTGTATGAAATATTGTGAAAACTTAAGCGTTAAAAATATTCAGCACATCATATTATCATTTTTTATAGTAAGAGTTGTACATTTTCCATTTCCATTTCGAAAGCTCTAGCACACAAAATTTTAAATTGTGAATATGGTTATTATAATAGATATTCACTCTGTTCATTTCTAGATAAACTAAGGAAATTGTACTTTGATATCCAATCTTTAACAATGTACATGTGTATGAATGGGTATCAAACAAACTTACTAAATAAATACCGACTTCAACTAGAATCATGCTGAAGCATGCATAAATTGTAAAATGGAATGTAAACAGATCTTACTTTATATCTGTATCTGTATGAATATGAAATAAATTTACTGGAAAAATATTGAAAGCATGCCGAAGCATGTATAATTTAAAAAAAATTCCTCACGTCATACTTTTATAAGCAAAGAAATTTTAAGACTTTGTGGAAAATGAAATACATACATATGTATCTACTTTGTTAAAAATTCAAAAGATTGAATTCGTAATTCTAATAGTATAGATTTTTAATTGAAACACCACTAAATGTCGGACTTTCGCGTCATTATCGATAGAAGCATGCTAAAGCATGCATGCTAGCAAAATATTAAACCTGTTAGAAGGTGATGAGAAAGCTTTTTTCTAATCATTAATTTGTAGACAGCAATTGTATCTGGATCAACTCAACTCATGAATGTATTGTATACAGGTATGATTGATGGTGATGAGGACCTTTTCTAATTAAGAAATGATTACATCTGAATGCGATACAACGCAGCCTACATTAACCACAATAACGTCAAGGGGTCAACCATCAAACCTTATATAGAAACACTTGAAGTAAAAATTCTCCCAAACATAGATATTCCAATGTTTCTAACACTTTATGAACACACTGACGGTGAAATGATGATGGAGGTAAATGTGTTATTTTAGATCGATTTTCTAGAATAGTTGATTATTAAAGGTGTATTTATTTGTATATGAACTAATTTCTACGTACATACATATATTTACCTATATGTATGTATATATTAATACTTTTAAAATTATATAAATATTTTCTATTTCAAGTAGTAAAATCTGAAAAAATAGTAGTGACACATTAGAAGAAAAAATTAATAAAATAAAAAGAGAGACTGACTGACCACCTGATACGTTCACTCTGTCTGACAGATACAAAAAGGTCACTTAAATATATTAGAAATATATACGCAATACGCTAAACTTTAATAAAATGAGAAAAAAAATCACTTCATCCAGAACATCAAATAAAAGCCATAGGCGCATTATTAATGTACTTAAACATATTATCAGTATGAAGTAACACAATTTGAAGAATAAAAAGTTTAAAATTTAATTATCCTTAACGCTCACAAAGAGTAGACAGAAATGCTGACATACAAAGTTATATTGTATACTAGAGGAGCAGTTGAGAGGCCAGACCTAAATTGTAAGAAAACGACTTCGTTTTGTGTTGATCGCTAGTCAAAAAGAAAATAAAATTGTTCATTATGAATTAACTAATTTAAAAGTACATTTAAGTTCACTTACATATCCATATGATGCTGATCTTAAAATAAAATTTATAAATAAACGTTATGTTAATCTACATATTATATGTATCTAAGATTTCAACAAAGCTACTATATGAAAGAATCTCAACCGCTTTTAACTGTACCAGAGTTTAAGATAAAAGCTACTTTTATTCAATAGCGGGACAATTGAATAAAATTTTAATTTGAAATAGTAAGCAAAGAAATCAGCTTACTGTATTCTTATTCATGATCATATACTAGAATATATAGCCATCAAATGTCAAATTCTAAAAGTCTTATAAATTAAGCAATATGAAAAATAACATAATTTTTATAGTCGCGTAAGGTTTCAAAAGTAATTCAAATAATTTCTTCGGAAAAGAAGAAGTGATTGTTTTCAACAATTAAGAATATAATAATTTCAATATAAAACTCCCTTTTGATTTTAAATGTTTATCAACAAAAAAAAATTAAATAAAAAAAAAGAAGCAAGCTGGCTAACAAAAAACTATCATTACATAAGCTGGACTGCTGGATCAGTTTCATTTCAAAGCGTTTGCAATTTTATAAAAGCCAACGCAAGATGTTCTAAAATAAATGTAAAAGGTGGTGAAAAAGCCTACGGCTGGAAAAAAATTTTATATCAAAACATTTCTAAGAATGACTATTAGGCTGCATCAACTTTAAACAAATGTAAATTAAATAAAGGAAATATTTCTATTATAGTTACTATTACTTCAAAGTATGTATCTTAAGGAATTCAGTTTTACTTAAAACAGAAAATCCTCACAAACTTTGAAGTAAATACAGATAAAAATTAAATCCACGTTATTTAATTTCAAATAAAAAAAAAAAAAAAAAAAACTATGAAGATATTTCACATCTATACATAAAAACCAGGCGAATATTTACAACAACAACAAAAAAATGTATTCAAGCACGGAGTCAAACACATATTTGTATGTACATACATACATACATAAAATCAATTTGTAGATATGTACATACATATGCACACATAATATCAAATTTCTTATCAATAATCAAGTATTTATTAGATCTTAACAATCACACTTACATTCAAAGCATATACCAAAGCTAAACGAACTTATTATGGACAGAGAAACTATAAATTCCCATGATCGTATGAAAAGAAGTTCAGCCAAAGAAGTCGGACGTAGTTAAATAAACAAAATCTCTAATATAAACAAATTTCACACAGGGAGACTTTAAAGCTGGACAATTTTAAGCATGACAAAATATAAAGCAAAATAAGTATAAAAACATACTAGGATAAAAAAAAAGTTCTGATACCTACATACATATATGCTAATATTTTATACTACCAAATGTCTGACATGACACACAAAAAGGTGATGACGTAATACACAAACACAAACATACATAATGAAATTTTATAATATTATGAAATTCATACATACAGACGCACACACACACATACATACATACATACTCACATACACACACACACATACAAATTCCCATAATTCATATGATAATCGTGTAGTAGACGTCAAATCTAATTTATCTGATGGTATTACGATATATGATGAAATTCATATACACAGCAACGCCCAGATCAAAATCGCTAGGATCAGTTTGTAATACAAAGGTATGAGTAAAATTTTTGGTGTATGTCTCCAAAAGCTACTTCCTATAATTATTACATTAAATTAAAATATACTGAAATAAAAATATCATTACCCCTATTCAAAAAATCTGCTTATCAACCTGATTTGATTCAAAACATTTAACATCTGAAATTCACTTGTACATATAAAACCTATGCCAACACAATATTTTCTATCTACATAAGAACAGCAACGTCAATAGCCTAGAAAACATATACACAATCATTTGTAAATATGTATGAAAAACTCTCGCAGGCCAAACAATACACACAAGCAATGATATTCTTCAAAGTAAAAATAGATACAATCACATACATTAATACAACAACATATACATACATTACCAAATACATTCCCTACCCACTTCCATTGACAACATGGTTGCCACTCTCTGTAGCTATTAGATTATTTCCCCAGAGATCGCAAACATAAATGCAATACAATAACCCTACATAAGCATACCAACGATAACTCAAAACAGCTACCCAAAGACTATCAAATAACAATCACGACATACACACAAATACACAGATCCCTTGTCACTACCTTGCAGTCAGACTGGGAGCAAGTGACTTTGTGTCAACTAAAATTCTAGTTACAACTTTGGTATAATAAGTTTTCTACTATCCGTCAGTATAAAAGAAGGAGAGAGGTGGAATTGTCAATATTCATACATTTGTATGCACGTAAATTATAGATATGTATCGGTAACTAACTGTCTGGTTAGTATGTCTCATGACCCCATAACAACTACGTGGTCACTACCTAATCAATTGTTTTAGTGTGACTAGTATATTTTCAATGACAAGCACATGCTAAATGCCTATAGTACAAAGTATTGTATGAGGTATAATTATATAGTAGTACTGATGACAAGCTAGTCAAAAGCTAGTCAGCACATTTTCACCATCAACATTTCCTACTGGGTATAATGATTGTCTGCCACTACAACAAAAGTATTGGACACCATCAAACATACAAGTAAATACAAAAACACATACTCATACATACACACACTCACACGCACCCACATATACATACATACATACACTGTAAGCACAACACTTCTCTACAATAACAACAAAAGCTGTACACACAAGTATACATACATACACATCCACAAAGAATCAAAGTCACACACACACACACACACACATAGCTAAGAAAACCCCCAGCATGAAAATCCCCAAAATCCCCCCATTTGTAACAGGGTTGCCACCCTTTTTGATTTTTCCCGGTTTTTAATTCCCAAAACAGGACTATCGCCCCCATTACTACACTACTCTGTTTAAAACTGAAACCCCGTTTTTCACTACATTTACCGTTATAAAATCACTTTATGAAGTGACCTAAAAAAACCAACGGTATTTTCGTCATCCATGGACTCCAACAAAATCGAATTGGTACATTAGAATCCCTGAATATTTTTTTTTTTTTTTTGTATCATAGTGTTATTAAGGCTTTCTAAAGGCTTAATCAGAAAATTTTTTATGGAAATATGTTTGAAAAACCCTTTAAACCCATAAAGCAAAAAATATCGATATATCGAAATATCGATAGCAAAAAATATATATCGATGCTGTTCAAAAATATCGATACGATAATATCAATACATTTTTTTAAATTACCCATCCCTATATTGTACCCCCTCCTGCACTCTTTTATTCCAAATGAAGATGAACCAAATCTCGGTCGTATAAACTCCGACCTGTTTCTCATACATATTGGATGTCCCCAACAGCAATCTGACGTCACTAAGTTCACCAACGGGACGGCAGTGTGAGGACATTTATTAACTAGCTAATATTGTTTATTATATCGCCTAAGTCCAGCGCCCAACGCAATCTACACCCACGCTTCTGCGAAACAAAAAAATAAGTTAGCCGGGCAAAAATATTATCGATGGTGCCCTCCTCTCGTAGAGAAGTATTTATGTTTTGAACCCGATACGTTGTGTATAAAAAATTTTTTATTGCACGGATTCACTTGCTCGAGAGTTATGAAACATTGTTCTATTAATTAAAAAAAATAATTAAATAACTACATCGTTGAAGCATAGACAAGACTACTTAATCTACTTTTGTGCCAAAAAAATTGACAGTAAAACATTATTGTCTCGAAAGCATTCAATAAAATATGTCAACTACTCAGCCAGAAAAAGACAATCAGCACGACGTTGCTACGACTCTTGTTTTCAATGTTGTCACAATACTCTTAATGCTCACAATGCTCTAAATCAGTGATGTGCACTAACACATAAACACACTTGCGCTTGTGAGTGGAGCAGAGGAAAACCTCTGCTTACTTTTAACAGAGGTGGAAATGTTTTTTAAATCACTTTCTGTTTATCACTTGTTGAGACAAACCACGCGCGCAAAATGTTTAGAGAAAATTATGAAAGCGAAGTCTTCTTTATAGAAAATGTTGATGGTAATGCACAATGCGTTATATGTTATTGTGTTTTACATTTACCAAGCCATTTTTTTATAAAAAGACATTACCTCACACGTCATGGGGAATACGAAAATTTTAAAGGGAGGGATCGTACATTAAAAATGTATGAACTTCAAGCAAGTTTCTTTTTGAAGTTTATAATTTATGACTTAGCTTTAGCAAAGCAATGTCGCCTATTTGAAGATGGTCCTTTTTTTTAATATGACCAGTGATGTGCTGGGATGTTTCGGCGAAAAATGTAAGGAAGCTGCACAGCTTTGCCAAAATATTCCATTATCCCGATTCACAATGGCCCGACGGACAGAGGACCTTAGCAATTATATTTTTTCTGCCGCTAAGAATAGATTGAAAAATTGTAAATATTTTTCAATCGCATTAGATGAAAGTACAGATATAAATAATATTTGTCAATTCATTATATATATAAAAACTGTAAATGAAATTTTAGAGACTTTTGAGGAAGTGTTAGATGTGATTGCTTTTCATGGTCATGTTACAGGACAACATTTATATGACGCATTAAAAACACATGTTTTCGCACTTGCAGGAAAAGAAAAGCTTAGCTCCATTTGCTCGGATGGAGCTAAAGTCATGAGAGGTGAAGGCAGAGGCCTCTTAGGTCTTTTAAGACAAAATGAAATTCAGTGCCCAGCCTTTCACTGTGTCATTCATCAACAGGCTCTATTTGCGAAACAATTAAATGTGTCAAATACTATGCTCATCGCTATAAAAATAATAAATAAAATAAGAGGTGGGCATAATGCACTTTCACACCAAAAGTTTAAACAGTTTTTAGAAGATCTTGACTCGGATTATGGAGATCTTCTTTTATATACTGAAGTACGTTGGCTAAGCAAGGGGAAAAGCTTGGAACGCCTTTTCAATTTAAGAAAAGAAATTTTAATGTTTTTAAAAGAAAATATGAACAATAATAATGAATTAATTTGTGCCTTAGAGGACGAGAACTTCCTGCTGGACCTGTGACATTACGGAAATTCTCAATGGATTAAACAAAACACTGCAAGGTAAAAATATTAAAATTTTCCTACTGTCCGAAACTTTATAAGAAATTTTAACAGAAAACTAATTATTTTAATTAATCAATTGAAATGTAATAACATATCTAATTAAAAAAAAAAAACATCTTTAATAATTTCAGAGTTAAAAATTAATGTTGTAACCAAAATTCAGATGTACGCTGAAACAATTGAGTACTTAAAGGATAACTATGCACAAAGATTTCAGGATTTGAATTGCATAGAAAAAATTATTGAACTCCATCATTTCCCCCTTAGTTGTAGCATAGAGAACCAAAATGAGGAGCTACAAGAGGAGCTAAAAAAGCTAAGGGAAGACTTTCAAATCCCACTGGAAACAGGTGAAAATTTTGGAAAAATCTTGATGGCAGCAAATACAAAAAATTGAAGACAAAAGTCTACAAATTGTATTCAATGTTTGGTACCACATATAATTGTGAAGCCGCTTTTTCTACCATGAAAATAATTCTAAGCAAAGTACGCAATCGATTATACGATAGACACGTGACCGACCTACTTAGAATAAAGGAGTACCGAGGCCATATAGATCTGGATGAGCTAATAAATATTTATTATAAATGAGTTTAGTAAATAAATAAAATTTTCATCAATTAAAGCCATGTCTCAGTCCGATGCTAATAAATAAATTTATTGCGTTATATACAATAAATAAAATTATAAATACAAAACAAGCCCTTCAACTCAAAATATAGATAAAATTTAAAAATACTTGTTATCCATCTCTGCTCTCTGCTAAAGAGAAGCCAAAACCTAAAGAGAGCAACATTTTTTTTCGTGTACGTATTTGTTTGCTGCGTAAGCAGAATTTGTTTTTTTTTCTTGCTTTCCTATAACGCGTTATAGGGAAAGAGATGCTTGAACATCTATGCTCTAAATACAGTATGTGGTCTCAGGATCCTCAGCAGTATTTCCATTATTCGAGCTACCATAACCATAACCTTATATCCTTTTCTTCTCAGTTCTTCGTGTCTCTGCTGAATATTTGTTGTTTCGTGAGGACACAGTTTCATTACCTTTGATATTTCTATATTTGATATCATACTAGCGGCCCGGTCCGGCTTCACACGGGTATGTCATTCAATGAAGAAATTATTAAAATCGATCCAGTAGTTTTGATTTATTCATTACTGCCCGTGGCCCGCACGCGTTAAATTTAGGTTAAAACAATTCTTCTTTCCCTAAACCATGAAGATTTCCTGCTATCTTTGGAATATCTAAATTCATACACTTCATTTTTACTCATTTACTTTTTACGTTTTTACCTATTTATTTTATTTTTACTACAATTAACGTATTACAACGTTAACAGCTTTCTTGTCATTAGACAATACAAACATGTTTTCTCTAGAGGTTACTCTTGAAAGAGCGACATACAGTTGGCCATGTGAAAAGCAGTCAACGCTAAAATCTAAGCCTGTAACGTTGAAGGTTTGACCCTGCGATTTATTAATGGTCATTGCAAAAGATGTATTTACCAGAAAGTGTAAACGTTTAAATTGGAAGGCTAAATCCGATGTTATCAGAGCGATTCGGGGAATCAATACATCTTCTCCGGTAACACATCCTGTGAGTACTGTGCACTCTATTATGAAAGTTTTCAGTGATTTTACCAGCAAACGCGTGCCATTGCAAAGTTTATGTGGATTCAGGTTTCTTAATAAAATAACAGGACAACCTACTTTTAACACCATTTTGTGAGGAGGGAGTCCAGACGGGTTCAAAGAGTTTAGAAATTCTGTAGGAAAAAGAACAGCTTCTTCGAAATCGAGAACAGTATTAACCGAGTAGTATATTTTCGACGGCGCATCAATCTTTGAACGAATCAATTTATTTACTTTATGTACTTGTTCATTAGTTGGTGACAGAATCGCTCATTCTTTAAACCAAGATATTGTCTTATAACTTATGTTATCAATGTCAAGATAGACATTGTTGACTAACTCTTGGATGTTGTCTATCAAAAGACAAAGGTTTTCTAGGTTATTCCTTCCCTCACTTTGTGTTAACTCTCCATTGCCAACGTTTAGCAGCATCTCTGGAAATAGCCTGTTCTCACGCGAAGATGACGAAACCCTCATATTAGTTTTAAACTCTAATTTATTGACATGTCGCAAAAGGTTGGATCTTTTTAAGGAAGCATTTACTTCATCAGCACGTGTTCCTCGAGTCTCAACTGGTAGCGGTAGAACTGTTTTCTCTTGAAGAGTGGGAAATTTTAAAGGAACTTTGTAAAATATTAGTGCCTTTCAATGAAATAACAATTAAAATCAGCGCGGAAAAGTTTACAACCGTTTCCAAAATTATTGTATTAATTCGTGGACTGCAGAACGGTAGAACTGTTTTCTCTTGAAGAGTGGAAAATTTTAAAGGAACTTTTTAAAATATTAACGCCTTTCAATGAAATAACAATTGAAATCAGCGCTGAAAAGTTTACAACCGTTTCCAAAATTATTGTATTAATTCGTGGACTGCAGTCATTTTTGAATAACAAAATTGCAGAAAGTAATAAAGAAGAAATTACATTATTAATAGAAAGGTACCTACATAATATAAATAGACGCTTCCACCGATTGGAATTTAATGACATTTTAGCAAATTCTACTTTCTTGGACCCACGCTTTAAATCAAAAGCTTTTGCTGATCAAAGTGCATTAAAATATGTAAGGGAGAAGATTTCATCATTGTATTCTATGCCAAGATCTGAACCTACCGGAATAAGTTTAGCAAATTCAGAAAGCAATACTTTTATTTGGAACTATTTCGATAAGAAAACGCCCTTTGAAACAACTACTTCAAAATGCATTATTGAATTGAACACTTTCAGTCATGAACAAATATTAAACAGAAAAGGTGACCCATTAGAGTGGTGGAAAGCACATGAGACAATATACCCAGGCTTATCTATAATTGCAAAAAAGTATCTTCCGATTGTGGCAACCTCAGTTCCTAGCGAACGCGTTTTCTCCAAAGCTAGTCAAGTACTTACAGATAGGAGAAATCTTTTAAATTCTTGCAATGTAGATAAAATTTTATTTCTGCATTTTAACGATGAAATGTAGAAATGTTAAAAAAAATTTTGAGAAATTAATGCACCAGGAGGTACAAAGTACGTTAAAAATATTATCGTACGAAAACTTGTGTTCAAAATTGTTGATTTTTTATTTTTTATTTATAAATTAATTTATACCACACCTGATCAACAAGAGAGTATTAACTCGAAATTATAAAATTTCCAATAACGGCCAAAAACAGTTTGTCGTTATACATAAAGTGAATTTCAAAATCCAAATACGTCATGGTAAAAACATTCCATTAAAAAATATATTTAACGTGTAGTTTCCACAGTGCAAGCAAGCGACTTGTCAAAAATAGTTTTTATAGAAATCATTCAATAGTTTGAGTATTTTCCATATATTTTTTCTATGTAGACTAGTCGCTTGATTGCATTGTTGAAACTCCACGTCAACTTTTTTAAATTTTAATAGTCTTACTGCCAGTTTATAGAAGCAATGTAAAAATTCTCGGCTATCTATTTATATTGAAAACAAAAACAAATTTTGAGTGCTTTGTTTTTGCTTTCAATATAAATAGGCAGACGATAATTTTTACATGGTTTCTGTAAACTGGCAGTTAAATCTTTTTTCAACGAGAGAGTATAAACTCAATATACAAACAAATTTAAATAAACCAATTCATTAATTTTTTACTAAAAATTACTTTTTATATGCAAATATCTATGTATAATATATTCTGATTTTTTAATAACTTTTGTATTAACTGATGCAATAAGGGAAAATTTTACAGTGGATACAATTTCGAAAAAAGTTAATCTTTATAAATTTCGAATTTATACAAACTTGTGGATCAAGTGCGGTACGTATGAATAATTTTCGTTTTTTATATATATACATAATGCAATATTATTATATGTATTGCAGCTTAATATGTCATAATAAATATTAATTTTCATCCTTTAATGTGTGTTTTTACTTTTAAATGCAAAAATCAGTTAAAGTATTGAGTAGTATCGAGTACCCAATTGGAAAAGTACCAAGTAGTACTAAGTATTCACAAGTAGCCGCTTTTTACAACACTAACCAACAAAACAACTATAAAAAAAAATTATAAATTTTATCTCAAAAATATATATGTATGTACTTATGTATGTATCTGTATACTGCACATACATACGTTGGTAAATGGTATATAACATTCGGCACAGCCGAATATAGCACTCTTACTTGTTTCTACTAATGTGTTTATAAAACATTTAAGAAATTGTTTATTCGACATATTGTCAGTAGTTTATTTTAATTTGAAATTTATTTGCTGGTAATTCAGCGCTGTTTATATCCATTTCATTGTTGCTGTAACAAATCATCATTAGACTTCAAGCACACATTTTAAACAGTCACAAACCTCTAATCTTATGCACAGACTTTCAAAAACTATTTGAGAATTCACAAATAATAATATTATTGAAAATCACTAAAGATAAATAAGGATAGTAGGCTTAGAAACTTATACAAAACCCAGCAAATAATTTATATTCGATATGAATCTGTTCTATTTTTCTACACCTTAATAAAACTTTATTGTTCAATCGATCTGATGGATTATAACTTGTTTTTTCTTGAAATAAATTAAATTAAAATATATTTTCTATTGTTTTGTACTGGGCGGGAGTTCCCGGGAAACCGAAAAGGCATTCCCGCTTTCCGGGGAAATGAAAAAATTCGGGAAAAGAAAAACTCTAGCTCTAATGCGTCTAATATGTTTTGATTTAAGATTTGAATATTTATTGTTAGTTAATTTTTGAAGATACCAGAAATAAATATAATACATTATGTATTAAAATAGGATAATCTCTGAAAAACTGTAGAAAAGTATGTATTAATTTATAATGCACAAGTAGTCAGTTTAAATAAATTGGTACAAAAGACTTCTTTTGTACCAAGTTTTAAGTTACCTACTGTAGCTCCAGTGAAATAATAAATGTTATGTTATTTTAAATTACATTATGAAGGAAAGAAATCAAACCTAGAAACACGGAAAAATCATCGTACAAATGTTAAATATTTTTGAAAGCAACTTGAATACGTACGAATTGGGCGTTTGCGTAGGGTGTTTATGATACCTAATTATATTTTAAGTATTAATAGGCAATTTCTGCTTTAATTAAATAATTAAATTTCTTTTCGATTTTTACAGTGCTTTCTTAGGAAATATAAAAGATGCTTACGATAACAATCCGAAGTTGTTGAATTTACTATTGGATCCTTTCTTCCAAAAAGCCATGGAAACCGGTCAATCTTCGTGGCGTCAAGTGATATCGAAAGCAATTTTATGGGGCGTGCCAGTTCCTGCTTTGTCAGCTTCTTTAACTTTCTATGATGGATATCGCTCAGAAACATTACCAGCCAATCTTTTGCAGGCTCAAAGAGATTACTTTGGCGCACATACCTATGAACTTTTAGGGCAAGAGGGTAAATTTCTGCATACCAATTGGACAGGTACCGGTGGAAATGTTTCTGCAAGTACTTACGATGCATAAATAGATTCCAGTCAGTGTGCCAAATCCTTGTTTACAGAATCAAATATAAGCGATTGAAAATTTAGACATTCCAGAAAAAAATTATTGATATTGGTTAATATTTAATATAATCGCTCTATTTATTTGCATTTAAATACGTTAAAGCCGTTTGTTAAATAAAAATTAAATAATTGGTGAAAAATGGTTTTGATCATGGTATAAAAATAGGAGGTACTTTCATTTTCCCATTCTTGACATTTACCACATGACAAGAATAACATTTCCATTTTAACATTGGTATTTCCGGTAAAATCTTGTCGTACCGCACAAGGCATACTCACCTTCAGCTAATACTACAGGAGTACAAAAATACAAAACTGTGAAAAGAACAATAGTTGTGGAATGAGCATTCTTGGTCAATGAAAATTTTAAAATTTGGGTACCCACTCAGCTAAAAAAAATATGTATAGAGCATATATGATATACCATATATCTATGGTTCGGATCCGAAAAATGAGGGTACATGGGCGTATATTTAATGTATTAGGGTGTCACCGAAATTGCAACTTTCGATTTTCGTGAATGCCCAGGCGGAATAGTGTGCCTATTTGTCTAAAATATAACTGGTCAAAATTTCAGCAAAATCGGACAACTGCTGCCCCAAAGAGGTCAAAGGTAAAATTTAAGTATATTCTATATTTTTATTAGGAATTTTCTTGGTTGATCTTGGGTCGGCACAAAAATTGTTCATTAGTTTTATGAAGGGTGGTTAGAATATATTTTGGAGAAATTAACCCTTCTGAGGTTAAAAGTATCTAAAGAAGAGAAGAAAAATTAAACTAGACTTTTATTAGCTGGGGGAAATACCGATATTTTTCTGTGCAGTCACGCAATACATCAGCACCCATGTGAATCTACTGTGGTAGCGATTATTATTAACATCAGCTATTTGCAAATGCAAAATGCAAATTTTCAATGAAATGGAATTTGAGACATTATTTCCCCAGCTAATAAAGTCTACTTTAATTGTACTTCTCTTCTTTAGAAACTCACATCAAATATTTCATTCAATAAGAATAGAAATTACTGAACTGAAGTCAGATTAAGAAATTATTTCTGATTAACGTAATGCTAATTTTTACCCGACTGCGCAACGCATCTTTGCGGCATTATATAAATCGAACGCGTGGACTGATTTTGATGATTCTTACGTCAATCGATTTGTCATAGTCCTGGAAGTATCACTAAAGATATGTCAGTTGTCAAAATTCAATATGGCGGCCAACAGACGAACTATATCAAAATGGGTATCATGCGACAGGTGTTTTAAAATCATCTCTAGGTTTCTCTTATGATTTTTCATTTCGAATGACTAATTAAATTAATTATAAATACTTGGTTAAAGCAAACCATTATTTATTTTTAATAATGGGTAAATTACATTTCTCCTGTCTCACAGGAAAAACTGAAGAACGCCTTGCCAAAATAGCAACTGCTCCAGATCTTGAAGATATAATTTATATTCCTGATATACTGGCAGAAACTGGTTTGAAAATATCTTCTGCCATTTATGATTCTCTTGAAGAAAACAATATTCTAGATGAGGCACAGGCATTCGTGTTTGGCACAACCGCGTCGAACACTGGAAAGTTTAACGGAGCGTGTAATCTTTTAGAAAAAAGAATTAGAAAAAATATTTTATTACTTGGATGCAGATATCATATTTTTGAAATTGTCTTATTGTCTTTCAAGGAATCTGTATTACGGAGCATCTAGTTGTCCGGAAATAGTAATATTTAAAAAATTTATAAATCATTGTCCAAAAATACAACAGAATGGTTTTTTTTACTGGATTGTCATATTCAAGATTCAAGGAAATTTTAGATGGAACCGAAGATAACTTTTTAAGTTTTGCAAATGAGAAAATATTATAAGACTTTCCACGCAATAACTGTAAAGATTTTTTAGAACTGATAATAATATTCTTAGGAGGAAGTCCGCCTAGAGGCATTAAATTTACGAAACATGGAGCTATGCATTTAAGCAGATGGATGACAAAGGCCATTTATTGTTTAAAAATACTTATTTTTCGAAACCAATTTCCTGCGTTAACCGAAATTGAAGTTATGGTTTGATGCTGATAAAGCAAGCCAAGCTCCTTTGAATGACATTGAATTCTTGAGAAATTTGGAAAATTACAAAAAAATTAACAAACATATAACATAAAAAATAACAAAATTTCTTAACCATCTTTACTATTTGAATGAAGAATGTGTAGGTTTTTCGTTATCCTATGATAGAATAGATTTTGCAACTTAAGCTAAGTTTGTACCGAAGATGGAAGAAGATAATCTGGTTGAAGACGAAGCAATTCCGAAAAGACTTACGCTTAAACATCAAAATCTCGAATGCTTCATGAACAGAGATAATTTATTAATTCTGGAGGAATTGTTCTCCAAGAATACTAGCAAACTTTAAAAAAGATTTAAAACTTCAACAGATTCTTTTAAAATAAAGCCAAGCTTATGGAATGATTTACCGGAATATCGAAGGGCAAAAAATATAATTGGGAACTTAAAAATAATAAACGACTGCGCCGAAAGAGGAAATAAGCTTATCCAAGATTACCATAAAAAATCACGAAAGATGAGGATCAGAGGCAACATCTATTTAAAGTAACACACATTTTTTTGTATTTCTTATTAAAGTTAAAGATTTAACACACTGTTGCTTTTTCTATTTTAGATCGTACAAAATTATCGAAATCAATTTCCAAAAGAAGCTATTGTACGAAATTTAAAAAGCAATTATTACTAAAGCATCCTGAATTATATAATTTACTAATTTAGCATTGTTGAAACTCCACGTCAACTTTTTTAAATTTTAATACAGTCTTACTGCCAGTTTATAGAAGCAATGTAAAAATTCTCGGCTATATATTTATATTGAAAACAAAAACAAATTTTGAGTGCTTTGTTTTTACTTTCAATATAAATAGGCAGACGATAATTTTTACATGGTTTCTGTAAACTGGCAGTTAAATCTTTTTTCAACGAGAGAGTATAAACTCAATATACAAACAAATTTAAATAAACCAATTCATTAATTTTTTACTAAAAATTACTTTTTATATGCAAATATCTATGTATAATATATTCTGATTTTTTAATAACTTTTGTATTAACTGATGCAATAAGGGAAAATTTTACAGTGGATACAATTTCGAAAAAAAGTTAATCTTTATAAATTTCGAATTTATACAAACTTGTGGATCAAGTGCGGTACGTATGAATAATTTTCGTTTTATATATATATACATAATGCAATATTATTATATGTATTGCAGCTTAATATGTCATAATAAATATTAATTTTCATCCTTTAATGTGTGTTTTTACTTTTAAATGCAAAAATCAGTTAAAGTATTGAGTAGTTTCGAGTACCCAATTGGAAAAGTACCAAGTAGTACTAAGTATTCACAAGTAGCCGCTTTTTACAACACTAACCAACAAAACATACTATAACAAAAAATTATAAATTTTATCTCAAAAATATATACAGTGAACAAAGAAAAAACTTGTACGGCAAACGCTCCGCTCTTCTAATCAAAATATCTCTGTTGCTTTGTAAGATTTTAAGATAACACCAAAAGCGATTTCAAGGAAAATTAATCAGCTTTCTATGAAAATCTTTAATTTTATTAACAAATTTATTTTAATGCGAAAAAAATAACTTAAAATATAATAACACTATTTTCCAGAGCAAAAAAAAAACTTGTACACTAACTCTTCTTTCAGGAAGGAGCTATGAAATAAGGAATACACTAAAAATTAGTACTAAATGTGGCCACGTCTAGCATCTAATAGATTATTTTCATAGAATGAACTGGGTTTTTGGTAATTTTGGGAGCTATATGGTCCAATATGCCCTGGAGAGCACTTTTGAGTTAATTTTTACACATAATCTACAGCTCGCGTAATTTTTTGTTCACATACGCCCACAGAATTTCATTTGTACTAAGGCCAAGGATCTAGGGAGGATGTGCCTGCAATTTTTTCCCATTGAATGGAAGCCATTCTCTTATTATTGAAGACGAATGTTTCGGGTATTTAACTCTAACTAATCAATAGTCTCCACTTACATTTAATTTGGCAGCTAACTGTGCTAAATTATCTCTTAGTATTTTTAAATAATTCATTTTATTTATTGTACGTTCTATAAAAACCGGATTTCATACACCACTCGATCCCATTGGGCCCCATACCATCATATTACACCCCGCATGCTTCACCGTGTTATTCAGGTTATTATCGTTAAGGTTGGAGCTTTTCTTTGCCACGCAAAGAAAGAATATATTAATCACTATGACGACTTTTGGGACACTGCTGAATCCAAATTTAATATATTTGGATGTTATCGTTGTAGATTTTTGTGGCGAAGAGGAATTCCAGCATTAGTGATAAAAACCTGAATAACACGGTGAAGCATGCGGGGTGTAATATGATGGTGTGGGGCCCAATGGGATCGAGTGATGTATGAAATCCGGTTTTTATAGAACGTACAATAAATAAAATGAATTATTTAAAAATACTAAGAGATAATTTAGCACAGTTAGCTGCCAAATTAAATGTAAGTGGAGACTATTGATTAGTTAGAGTTAAATACCCGAAACATTCGTCTTCAATAATAAGAGAATGGCTTCCATTCAATGGGAAAAAATTGCAGGCACATCCTCCCTAGATCCTTGGCCTTAGTACAAATGAAATTCTGTGGGCGTATGTGAACAAAAAATTACGCGAGCTGTAGATTATGTGTAAAAATTAACTCAAAAGTGCTCTCCAGGGCATATTGGACCATATAGCTCCCAAAATTACCAAAAACCCAGTTCATTCTATGAAAATAATCTATTAGATGCTAGACGTGGCCACATTTAGTACTAATTTTTAGTGTATTCCTTATTTCATAGCTCCTTCCTGAAAGAAGAGTTAGTGTACAAGTTTTTTTTTTGCTCTGGAAAATAGTGTTATTATATTTTAGGTTATTTTTTTCGCATTAAAATAAATTTGTTAATAAAATTAAAGATTTTCATAGAAAGCTGATTAATTTTCCTTGAAATCGCTTTTGGTTTTATCTTAAAATCTTACACAGCAACAGAGATATTTTGATTAGAAGAGCGGAGCGTTTGCTGTACAAGTTTTTTCTTTGTTCACTGTATGTATGTACTTATGTATGTATCTGTATACTGCACATACATACGTTGGTAAAGGGTATATAAGATTCGGCACAGCCGAATATTTTTTTTTTTTTAATACATGATTTTTATTTATTGTATCTTCATATATGAACTATCAATAAGTATTCAAATCTTAAATATAAAAATATAATTAGGCCCGACCAGTGTCGGACATAAGCTTAGTAATAGTTATATATAATACATAAGTAGTGATAGTCAAAAGGAAAAAAATAAAAGTATTTTCAAGAAGTCCCATCTGGAGTGCTATGAATAAGAGCCCTTGTGTCCCTCTTTTTTAGGCGGATGTATCCAGTAAAGTTCAAAATATTACGGGCAAGCGGATTAGGATGTGAGTCGAGTTTTGTTAAATATTCGCCAGCGTATTTTGCAATTTCTTCAGTCACTAGTGGCATATTTAAATCACGATGTATATTTGAATTTTTTATATACCATGGATCCAATGTTATTAACCGTAAAATTTTGATTTGCCTTCGTTGGATTCTCTCGACATTAGAAGCTGAAGCAGTGCCCCATAACTGTATTCCGTAGCACCATATTGGTTTCAAAATCGACTTGTATATTAAAAGTTTACAATCTAGACTGAGTGTTGAATTTCTACCAATCAGCCAATGTATCTGAGTTAATTTCAGTTTCATTTGTGTTAGCTTTGAGTCAATATGGGGCTTCCATGTAAGCCGTCGATCAAGGTGTATACCAAGGTATTTTACGTGTGAATGTTGAAGAACAACTTGATTGTTGATTCGAATTGGCGAACAAGTATCTCTTCGCAGGGTAAATGTTACCTGGACATACTTTTGCTCGTTTAATTTGATTCTCCATAAATTTAACCATAGTTCCAGTTGTGTAATATGTTCTTGTAGATATCGGGAAGCCTCGTGAGGGTTTTCGTGCATACTAAGGCAGGCTGTATCATCGGCAAACGTAGATGTATGGATATTGCTGCTCAAAGGCATATCACAAGTATAAATCAAATATAAAACTGGCCCCAGTATACTCCCCTGTGGCACACCGGATGAGATTATTTCAGGCGTATTCATAAAGTCTCTTTCCACAACAGTGAACTTCCGGGCAATAATGTAACTTTCCAGCAGATTTAGAATGTTTATTGGTAGGTAAGTCTTTAATTTTAAAATTAGGCCTTCAGCCGAATATAGCACTCTTACTTGTTTCTACTAATGTGTTTATAAAACATTTAAGAAATTGTTTATTCGACATATTGTCAGAAGTTTATTTTAATTTGAAATTTATTTGCTGGTAGTTCAGCGCTGTTTATATGCATTTCATTGTTGCTGTAACAAATCATCATTAGACTTCAAGCACACATTTTAAATAGTCACAAACCTCTAATCTTATGCACAGACTTTCAAAAACTATTTGAGAATTCACAAATAATAATATTATTGAAAATCACTAAAGATAAATAAGGATAGTAGGCTTAGAAACTTATACAAAACCCAGCAAATAATTTATATTCGATATGAATCTGTTCTATTTTTCTACACCTTTATAAAACTTTATTGTTCAATCGATCTGATGGATTATAACTTGTTTTTTCTTGAAATAAATTAAATTAAAATATATTTTCTATTGTTTTGTACTGGGCGGGAGTTCCCGGGAAACCGAAAAGGCATTCCCGCTTTCCGGGGAAATGAAAAAATTCGGGAAAAGAAAAACTCTAGCTCTAATGCGTCTAATATGTTTTGATTTAAGATTTGAATATTTATTGTTAGTTAATTTTTGAAGATACCATAAATAAATATAATACATTATGTATTAAAATAGGATAATCTCTGAAAAACTGTAGAAAAGTATGTATTAATTTATAATGCACAAGTAGTCAGTTTAAATAAATTGGTACAAAAGACTTCTTTTGTACCAAGTTTTAAGTTACCTACTGTAGCTCCAGTGAAATAATAAATGTTATGTTATTTTAAATTACATTATGAAGGAAAGAAATCAAACCTAGAAACACGGAAAAATCATCGTACAAATGTTAAATATTTTTGAAAGCAACTTGAATACGTACGAATTGGGCGTTTGCGTAGGGTGTTTATGATACCTAATTATATTTTAAGTATTAATAGGCAATTTCTGCTTTAATTAAATAATTAAATTTCTTTTCGATTTTTACAGTGCTTTCTTAGGAAATATAAAAGATGCTTACGATAACAATCCGAAGTTGTTGAATTTACTATTGGATCCTTTCTTCCAAAAAGCCATGGAAACCGGTCAATCTTCGTGGCGTCAAGTGATATCGAAAGCAATTTTATGGGGCGTGCCAGTTCCTGCTTTGTCAGCTTCTTTAACTTTCTATGATGGATATCGCTCAGAAACATTACCAGCCAATCTTTTGCAGGCTCAAAGAGATTACTTTGGCGCACATACCTATGAACTTTTAGGGCAAGAGGGTAAATTTCTGCATACCAATTGGACAGGTACCGGTGGAAATGTTTCTGCAAGTACTTACGATGCATAAATAGATTCCAGTCAGTGTGCCAAATCCTTGTTTACAGAATCAAATATAAGCGATTGAAAATTTAGACATTCCAAAAAAAAGTTATTGATATTGGTTAATATTTAATATAATCGCTCTATTTATTTGCATTTAAATACGTTAAAGCCGTTTGTTAAATAAAAATTAAATAATTGGTGAAAAATGGTTTTGATCATGGTATAAAAATAGGAGGTACTTTCATTTTCCCATTATTGACATTTACCACATGACAAGAATAACATTTCCATTTTAACATTGGTATTTCCGGTAAAATCTTGTCGTACCGCACAAGGCATACTCACCTTCAGCTAATACTACAGGAGTACAAAAATACAAAACTGTGAAAAGAACAATAGTTGTGGAATGAGCATTCTTGGTCAATGAAAATTTTAAAATTTGGGTACCCACTCAGCTAAAAAAAATATGTATAGAGCATACATCTCTCATTTGCGAGAAGAGTGGCATAATTAAAAAAAAAGCGGTTCCGAGATAAATTCATTTAAAGTTTTCAATTGAAGCTAACTGCTGAGAAAAGCACAAAGCACCACAAACAGATATGCTGAAACTTCAATTTTTTTGTTATTTTAAACATAGGTACGGAATAATTGGCGATAAACAATTTTTGTCTGAGTTCTTGAAGAGAATTTATCAATGCTTTGAATTATGTCATTATTGTTGCAAAAAAATCATCATTATACTGTCATAAGTAGAAATGCGTCTTTGTAACTGAAAAAAAACTTAACAATCTAAGTATGTGTTCACAGTTGAATAGTAAATAATACACAAATGCATAATAAAAATCAGATAGCTTTATTTTCACAGCTCTTTAAACTTAAGAAATACATACATAGTTCATAAAAGAAAAAAGAATTAAAATTATTTTAAGTTAAAAAAAGCGAGAAAAAATTCGGCAAAAATTAAAAAACTGTATTACAAATTTTCATAAAATGCTTTATAAAAGGGTGGAATAAGCTTTTTATTTAATAATTCCATTAAATCCTTTTTTTTATTTTGGGAAATAGCAGGTTTTTCAAAGAAAGATTTAGTGAGTTGTATTTGTAAATTGTTTTGCTTTTTTGTTTTTTTAATAATTACAGCCTCTTGAAATTCATCTGCACTATATGAATTTTTGAAAAAAACGGATGCCGGTGATTCTCGACGCATTTCCAGAATTTTGACTTCCGACAATTTAAACTTGTTCATATATGTATAAAGGACCAATATCTGTTGCCAATATTTTTTAGGTCAACAAAATCTGTATAGCACATTTCATTTACCTTAAATGGTTCACCTTTTTTTCGCGCTGAACGAATTATTGACATGTAAGATTCGGGCGAATAAATTGGACCACTCCTAAGCATACGATTTGTTTCCCTTTCGATTAGAGAATGAGCAGAGTCCCCTCATTTTGAGTATGGCCTTTTATTAAATATTTATGGGTTATTGACTTGATACCCAAGAAGCGCGCCACATAAATGTATAGCGCTACCATAAACTTATTTTTTTGTTGGCCAGCGCAATTGTCAGAATAAAATATTACCTCTGCGTCCGTGGTTTTTGCTAAATTTTGTAGGTATTTTAGCACGCAAGTCCCCAATTCGTTGGTCCCAAACAAAGCATTCACATTTATTTGTTTTCAAATCGTATATAGTGAAGTTATATACATTCAATTTAGACTTGTAATAAAAAGATGACAAGTCACCTTTTGGTAGTGGCATTACTGCTTGCAAATCATATACAGCCACAAATGAATTTTTATCTTTATCACTGTTTTTTCTATTCTAATAATTTTTTTTCCTTCTGATGAAGGTCATACATGTCTTTTTTAGATATTTTTTCATTTTCTTCCAAATTATCGTAAACTGAGCATGTTTCGCATAAGTCTTTTTTAGGAACAAAAAACGATATATTAAACTCCTCAGTGAAGATTCTATAAAAATATATATAATTTGCAAATGGCTTGTTATCTCTTTTGCAAATATCTACATAATCTTTATGCAGATTGGATATACTTTTGCTTCCGTCAATAAATGTTTTTGACGTATTAGCACGGGTATAGTGACTTTCAATTTTCGGTATTGATTCAATGAAATCTTTGAGATCTTTTTTTATCTGTGGGTCTATTGTTCTGTACTTTCCATGTTTTCCTCTTTGATCTGCCTAAAAAACATTATTTAACACTTTATGTCTTTTTTCGAGGACAGTGCGAATTACGCGATCACTAATATTAAATGTGTTCTTAAAGAATAATTTGCAAACGCGAACTTCCTCATTATTACGTTTCAAAAAATATGCATTGTTATTTTGTCTGCTAGGTCTGGTTCCACCAATTCGTACGTAGCGGTATCTTGGTTCAATAGAATACATACAATTCGCAATATATTGCCTTTGTAGCTCAATGTTACCTAATTTCCAAAATGAGTTAAAATACATTTTCTTTCTTCTTCGTTAAAACTGTTTGAGCACTTTAGTCTACAATTTTCTCCACACGGAATTTTCATTTGTCTCGCGGGCTTCTTATATTTATGTTTTGAGATTGATTCATATGCTTGTCCACTATTTCTTTTTTTTGGCCAAAGATTTTTTTCCAATTTTCCAGTTTTTTTTTCTCTATTCCTTTTTTTGATGGACTTACGTAAATTGTTGTTAATTATGTGTTTGTGGAAGAGCTTGTATTATTTGTATTGGACAGACATCTATCCAAAATATTTGTGAATTTCGTGGTAGAATTTGGTTTATGTGTAATAGTTTCTTGGTCGCTGTCACTTTTATCGTCATTACTTGGCAAGTATGTAATGTCCCTATTGGAATCATCGCAATCTTCTGAAAATGATGACGTACTTGATGATAGGGAGTGGGTAGGTTGTATTCTTGATCGTGATTGAGCTGATGGCGTGCTTCCTGATAATGCCCCTGATGGAGAAGAACAATTTTCCTGCTCCGACATGTTCAAAATATCTAAAACGATCAGTAAGATTAATTGTCTTGAACTTAACTATAATATTCCAATTAATGACTTTCATCAAAACTGAGTCATTTTGAGTTATTTCTAGCGTGAGAGGTTCAATTCCCACAATATTTTCAACAATACCGGCACATTGTTTTAAAATGTGAAAGAGCGAGATGACCATACTACGTACATCAGTATCAACAACGACATAACCCGAAATATGCAAGCGAAAGTAATTTATTTTTCATCAATAACGTCGTAGTTAGTGTTAAGACAATGGTAAATAACAAAAAATTTATCACTTAAATTATCACAACACAAAATAACTCCATATAAATGAAAATTACAAACGTTAAAACTATACATACTTTTCTAAGAATTATGTCGCAACTTGAATTATGTCATTACTTTTGATAAAGGCAACCACCTTCCACTTCAACGACCAACGCCAAACTGATATGTGTCGTTCTTGTAAAAAAATAATAAAATTTCTAAAGAAATAACGGCACTTTTGGTCGCTAGTCAATAAAAAAAAGTGATATCAATACCATTTTTTTACACATTGTAGATTTTGGTGTGACGCATGTTTCTGCATCAATAACTCAAAAATCGCGTTTTTTTAATTATGCCACTCTTCTCGCAAATGAGCGAAATGATATACCATATATCTATGGTTCGGATCCGAAAAATGAGGGTACATGGGCGTATATTTAATGTATTACGGTGTCACCGAAATCGCAACTTTCGATTTTCGTGAATGCCCAGGCGGAATAGTGTGCCTATTGGTCTAAAATATGACTTGTCAAAATTTCGGCAAAATCGGACAACTTTAAGTGCTGCCCCAAAGAGGTCAAAGGTAAAATTTAAGTATATTCTATATTTTTATTAGGAATTTTCTTGGTTGATCTTGGATCGGCACAAAAATTGTTCATTAGTTTTATGAAGGGTGGTTAGAATATTTTTTGGAGAAATTAACCCTTCTGAGGTTAAAAGGGGCAAAATGACCCGATTTTTTAAACGCAAGTCTTTTTTTTATATTTAATTGAACTGCAGTGAATTTAAATCAGAAATAATTTCTCAAGCGGGCTTATGTTCTTAATTTCAATTCTTATTGAATGAAATATTTTTATTAATTAATGTGAGTTTCTAAAGAAGAGAAGAAAAATTAAACTAGTCTTTATTAGTTAGGGGAAATACCGATATTTTTCTGTGCAGTCACGCAATACATCAGCACCCATGTGAATCTACTCTGGTAGCGATTATTATTAACATCAGCTATTTGCAAATGCAAAATGCAAATTTTCAATGAAATGGAATTTGAGACATTATTATTTCCCCAGCTAATAAAGTCTACTTTAATTGTACTTCTCTTCTTTAGAAACTCACATCAAATATTTCATTCAATAAGAATTGAAATTACTGAACTGAAGTCAGATTAAGAAATTATTTCTGATTAACATAATGCTAATTTTGTATGTATGTATATACATATGTGTGTTCCTTTGCGGCATTATATAAATCGAACGCGTAGACTGATTTTGATGATTCTTACGTCAATCGATTTGTCATAGTCCTGGGAGTATCACTAAAGATATGTCAGTTGTCAAAATTCAATATGGCGGCCAACAGACGAACTATATCAAAATGGGTATCATGCGACAGGTGTTTTAAAATCATCTCTAGGTTTCTCTTATGATTTTTCATTTCGAATGACTAATTAAATTAATTATAAATACTTGGTTAAAGCAAACCATTATTTATTTTTAATAATGGGTAAATTACATTTCTCCTGTCTCAAAGGAAAAACTGAAGAACGCCTTGCCAAAATAGCAACTGCTCCAGATCTTGAAGATATAATTTATATTCCTGATATACTGGCAGGAACTGGTTTGAAAATATCTTCTGCCATTTATGATTCTCTTGAAGAAAACAATATTCTAGATGAGGCACAGGCATTTGTGTTTGTCACAACCGCGTCGAACACTGGAAAGTTTAACGGAGCGTGTAATCTTTTAGAAAAAAGAATTAGAAAAAATATTTTATTACTTGGATGCAGATATCATATTTTTGAAATTGTCTTATTGTCTTTCAAGGAATCTGTATTACGGAGCATCTAGTGGTCCGGAAATAGTAATATTTAAAAAATTTATAAATCATTGTCCAAAAATACAACAGAATGGTTTTTTTACTGGATTGTCATATTCAAGATTCAATGAAATTTTAGATGGAACCGAAGATAACTTTTTAAGTTTTGCAAATGAGAAAATATTATAAGACTTTCCACGCAATAACTGTAAAGATTTTTTAGAACTGATAATAATATTCTTAGGAGGAAGTCCGCCTAGAGGCATTAAATTTACGAAACATGGAGCTATGCATTTAAGCAGATGGATGACAAAGGCCATTTATTGTTTAAAAATACTTATTTTTCGAAACCAATTTCCTGCGTTAACCGAAATTGAAGTTATGGTTTGATGCTGATAAAGCAAGCCAAGCTCCTTTGAATGACATTGAATTCTTGAGAAATTTGGAAAATTACAAAAAAATTAACAAACATATAACATAAAAAATAACAAAATTTCTTAACCATCTTTACTATTTGAATGAAGAATGTGTAGGTTTTTCGTTATCCTATGATAGAATAGATTTTGCAACTTAAGCTAAGTTTGTACCGAAGATGGAAGAAGATAATCTGGTTGAACACGAAGCAATTCCGAAAAGACTTACGCTTAAACATCAAAATCTCGAATGCTTCATGAACAGAGATAATTTATTAATTCTGGAGGAATTGTTCTCCAAGAATACTAGCAAACTTTAAAAAAGATTTAAAACTTCAACAGATTCTTTTAAAATAAAGCCAAGCTTATGGAATGATTTACCGGAATATCGAAGGGCAAAAAATATAATTGGGAACTTAAAAATAATAAACGACTGCGCCGAAAGAGGAAATAAGCTTATCCAAGATTACCATAAAAAATCACGAAAGATGAGGATCAGAGGCAACATCTATTTAAAGTAACACACATTTTTTTGTATTTCTTATTAAAGTTAAAGATTTAACACACTGTTGCTTTTTCTATTTTAGATCGTACAAAATTATCGAAATCAATTTCCAAAAGAAGCTATTGTACGAAATTTAAAAAGCAATTATTACTAAAGCATCCTGAATTATATAATTTACTAATTTAGCATTGTTGAAACTCCACGTCAACTTTTTTAAATTTTAATACAGTCTTACTGCCAGTTTATAGAAGCAATGTAAAAATTCTCGGCTATATATTTATATTGAAAACAAAAACAAATTTTGAGTGCTTTGTTTTTGCTTTCAATATAAATAGGCAGACGATAATTTTTACATGGTTTCTGTAAACTGGCAGTTAAATCTTTTTTCAACGAGAGAGTATAAACTCAATATACAAACAAATTTAAATAAGCCAATTCATTAATTTTTTACTAAAAATTACTTTTTATATGCAAATATCTATGTATAATATATTCTGATTTTTTAATAACTTTTGTATTAACTGATGCAATAAGGGAAAATTTTACAGTGGATACAATTTCGAAAAAAAGTTAATCTTTATAAATTTCGAATTTATACAAACTTGTGGATCAAGTGCGGTACGTATGAATAATTTTCGTTTTATATATATATACATAATGCAATATTATTATATGTATTGCAGCTTAATATGTCATAATAAATATTAATTTTCATCCTTTAATGTGTGTTTTTACTTTTAAATGCAAAAATCAGTTAAAGTATTGAGTAGTTTCGAGTACCCAATTGGAAAAGTACCAAGTAGTACTAAGTATTCACAAGTAGCCGCTTTTTACAACACTAACCAACAAAACATACTATAACAAAAAATTATAAATTTTATCTCAAAAATATATACAGTGAACAAAGAAAAAACTTGTACGGCAAACGCTCCGCTCTTCTAATCAAAATATCTCTGTTGCTTTGTAAGATTTTAAGATAACACCAAAAGCGATTTCAAGGAAAATTAATCAGCTTTCTATGAAAATCTTTAATTTTATTAACAAATTTATTTTAATGCGAAAAAAATAACTTAAAATATAATAACACTATTTTCCAGAGCAAAAAAAAAACTTGTACACTAACTCTTCTTTCAGGAAGGAGCTATGAAATAAGGAATACACTAAAAATTAGTACTAAATGTGGCCACGTCTAGCATCTAATAGATTATTTTCATAGAATGAACTGGGTTTTTGGTAATTTTGGGAGCTATATGGTCCAATATGCCCTGGAGAGCACTTTTGAGTTAATTTTTACACATAATCTACAGCTCGCGTAATTTTTTGTTCACATACGCCCACAGAATTTCATTTGTACTAAGGCCAAGGATCTAGGGAGGATGTGCCTGCAATTTTTTCCCATTGAATGGAAGCCATTCTCTTATTATTGAAGACGAATGTTTCGGGTATTTAACTCTAACTAATCAATAGTCTCCACTTACATTTAATTTGGCAGCTAACTGTGCTAAATTATCTCTTAGTATTTTTAAATAATTCATTTTATTTATTGTACGTTCTATAAAAACCGGATTTCATACACCACTCGATCCCATTGGGCCCCATACCATCATATTACACCCCGCATGCTTCACCGTGTTATTCAGGTTATTATCGTTAAGGCTGGAGCTTTTCTTTGCCACGCAAAGAAAGAATATATTAATCACTATGACGACTTTTGGGACACTGCTGAATCCAAATTTAATATATTTGGATGTTATCGTTGTAGATTTTTGTGGCGAAGAGGAATTCCAGCATTAGTGATAAAAACCTGAATAACACGGTGAAGCATGCGGGGTGTAATATGATGGTGTGGGGCCCAATGGGATCGAGTGATGTATGAAATCCGGTTTTTATAGAACGTACAATAAATAAAATGAATTATTTAAAAATACTAAGAGATAATTTAGCACAGTTAGCTGCCAAATTAAATGTAAGTGGAGACTATTGATTAGTTAGAGTTAAATACCCGAAACATTCGTCTTCAATAATAAGAGAATGGCTTCCATTCAATGGGAAAAAATTGCAGGCACATCCTCCCTAGATCCTTGGCCTTAGTACAAATGAAATTCTGTGGGCGTATGTGAACAAAAAATTACGCGAGCTGTAGATTATGTGTAAAAATTAACTCAAAAGTGCTCTCCAGGGCATATTGGACCATATAGCTCCCAAAATTACCAAAAACCCAGTTCATTCTATGAAAATAATCTATTAGATGCTAGACGTGGCCACATTTAGTACTAATTTTTAGTGTATTCCTTATTTCATAGCTCCTTCCTGAAAGAAGAGTTAGTGTACAAGTTTTTTTTTTGCTCTGGAAAATAGTGTTATTATATTTTAGGTTATTTTTTTCGCATTAAAATAAACTTGTTAATAAAATTAAAGATTTTCATAGAAAGCTGATTAATTTTCCTTGAAATCGCTTTTGGTTTTATCTTAAAATCTTACACAGCAACAGAGATATTTTGATTAGAAGAGCGGAGCGTTTGCTGTACAAGTTTTTTCTTTGTTCACTGTATGTATGTACTTATGTATGTATCTGTATACTGCACATACATACGTTGGTAAAGGGTATATAAGATTCGGCACAGCCGAATATTTTTTTTTTTTTAATACATGATTTTTATTTATTGTATCTTCATATATGAACTATCAATAAGTATTCAAATCTTAAATATAAAAATATAATTAGGCCCGACCAGTGTCGGACATAAGCTTAGTAATAGTTATGTATAATACATAAGTAGTGATAGTCAAAAGGAAAAAAATAAAAGTATTTTCAAGAAGTCCCATCTGGAGTGCTATGAATAAGAGCCCTTGTGTCCCTCTTTTTTAGGCGGATGTATCCAGTAAAGTTCAAAATATTACGGGCAAGCGGATTAGGATGTGAGTCGAGTTTTGTTAAATATTCGCCAGCGTATTTTGCAATTTCTTCAGTCACTAGTGGCATATTTAAATCACGATGTATATTTGAATTTTTTATATACCATGGACCCAATGTTATTAACCGTAAAATTTTGATTTGCCTTCGTTGGATTCTCTCGACATTAGAAGCTGAAGCAGTGCCCCATAACTGTATTCCGTAGCACCATATTGGTTTCAAAATCGACTTGTATATTAAAAGTTTACAATCTAGACTGAGTGTTGAATTTCTACCAATCAGCCAATGTATCTGAGTTAATTTCAGTTTCATTTGTGTTAGCTTTGAGTCAATATGGGGCTTCCATGTAAGCCGTCGATCAAGGTGTATACCAAGGTATTTTACGTGTGAATGTTGAAGAACAACTTGATTGTTGATTCGAATTGGCGAACAAGTATCTCTTCGCAGGGTAAATGTTACCTGGACATACTTTTGCTCGTTTAATTTGATTCTCCATAAATTTAACCATAGTTCCAGTTGTGTAATATGTTCTTGTAGATATCGGGAAGCCTCGTGAGGGTTTTCGTGCATACTAAGGCAGGCTGTATCATCGGCAAACGTAGATGTATGGATATTGCTGCTCAAAGGCATATCACAAGTATAAATCAAATATAAAACTGGCCCCAGTATACTCCCCTGTGGCACACCGGACGAGATTATTTCAGGCGTATTCATAAAGTCTCTTTCCACAACAGTGAACTTCCGGGCAATAATGTAACTTTCCAGCAGATTTAGAATGTTTATTGGTAGGTAAGTCTTTAATTTTAAAATTAGGCCTTCAGCCGAATATAGCACTCTTACTTGTTTCTACTAATGTGTTTATAAAACATTTAAGAAATTGTTTATTCGACATATTGTCAGAAGTTTATTTTAATTTGAAATTTATTTGCTGGTAGTTCAGCGCTGTTTATATGCATTTCATTGTTGCTGTAACAAATCATCATTAGACTTCAAGCACACATTTTAAATAGTCACAAACCTCTAATCTTATGCACAGACTTTCAAAAACTATTTGAGAATTCACAAATAATAATATTATTGAAAATCACTAAAGATAAATAAGGATAGTAGGCTTAGAAACTTATACAAAACCCAGCAAATAATTTATATTCGATATGAATCTGTTCTATTTTTCTACACCTTTATAAAACTTTATTGTTCAATCGATCTGATGGATTATAACTTGTTTTTTCTTGAAATAAATTAAATTAAAATATATTTTCTATTGTTTTGTACTGGGCGGGAGTTCCCGGGAAACCGAAAAGGCATTCCCGCTTTCCGGGGAAATGAAAAAATTCGGGAAAAGAAAAACTCTAGCTCTAATGCGTCTAATATGTTTTGATTTAAGATTTGAATATTTATTGTTAGTTAATTTTTGAAGATACCATAAATAAATATAATACATTATGTATTAAAATAGGATAATCTCTGAAAAACTGTAGAAAAGTATGTATTAATTTATAATGCACAAGTAGTCAGTTTAAATAAATTGGTACAAAAGACTTCTTTTGTACCAAGTTTTAAGTTACCTACTGTAGCTCCAGTGAAATAATAAATGTTATGTTATTTTAAATTACATTATGAAGGAAAGAAATCAAACCTAGAAACACGGAAAAATCATCGTACAAATGTTAAATATTTTTGAAAGCAACTTGAATACGTACGAATTGGGCGTTTGCGTAGGGTGTTTATGATACCTAATTATATTTTAAGTATTAATAGGCAATTTCTGCTTTAATTAAATAATTAAATTTCTTTTCGATTTTTACAGTGCTTTCTTAGGAAATATAAAAGATGCTTACGATAACAATCCGAAGTTGTTGAATTTACTATTGGATCCTTTCTTCCAAAAAGCCATGGAAACCGGTCAATCTTCGTGGCGTCAAGTGATATCGAAAGCAATTTTATGGGGCGTGCCAGTTCCTGCTTTGTCAGCTTCTTTAACTTTCTATGATGGATATCGCTCAGAAACATTACCAGCCAATCTTTTGCAGGCTCAAAGAGATTACTTTGGCGCACATACCTATGAACTTTTAGGGCAAGAGGGTAAATTTCTGCATACCAATTGGACAGGTACCGGTGGAAATGTTTCTGCAAGTACTTACGATGCATAAATAGATTCCAGTCAGTGTGCCAAATCCTTGTTTACAGAATCAAATATAAGCGATTGAAAATTTAGACATTCCAAAAAAAAGTTATTGATATTGGTTAATATTTAATATAATCGCTCTATTTATTTGCATTTAAATACGTTAAAGCCGTTTGTTAAATAAAAATTAAATAATTGGTGAAAAATGGTTTTGATCATGGTATAAAAATAGGAGGTACTTTCATTTTCCCATTATTGACATTTACCACATGACAAGAATAACATTTCCATTTTAACATTGGTATTTCCGGTAAAATCTTGTCGTACCGCACAAGGCATACTCACCTTCAGCTAATACTACAGGAGTACAAAAATACAAAACTGTGAAAAGAACAATAGTTGTGGAATGAGCATTCTTGGTCAATGAAAATTTTAAAATTTGGGTACCCACTCAGCTAAAAAAAATATGTATAGAGCATACATCTCTCATTTGCGAGAAGAGTGGCATAATTAAAAAAAAAGCGGTTCAAAGATAAATGCATTTAAAGTTTTCAATTGAAGCTAACTGCTGAGAAAAGCACAAAGCACCACAAACAGATATGCTGAAACTTCAATTTTTTTGTTATTTTAAACATAGGTACGGAATAATTGGCGATAAACAATTTTTGTCTGAGTTCTTGAAGAGAATTTATCAATGCTTTGAATTATGTCATTATTGTTGCAAAAAAATCATCATTATACTGTCATAAGTAGAAATGCGTCTTTGTAACTGAAAAAAAACTTAACAATCTAAGTATGTGTTCACAGTTGAATAGTAAATAATACACAAATGCATAATAAAAATCAGATAGCTTTATTTTCACAGCTCTTTAAACTTAAGAAATACATACATAGTTCATAAAAGAAAAAAGAATTAAAATTATTTTAAGTTAAAAAAAGCGAGAAAAAATTCGGCAAAAATTAAAAAACTGTATTACAAATTTTCATAAAATGCTTTATAAAAGGGTGGAATAAGCTTTTTATTTAATAATTCCATTAAATCCTTTTTTTTATTTTGGGAAATAGCAGGTTTTTCAAAGAAAGATTTAGTGAGTTGTATTTGTAAATTGTTTTGCTTTTTTGTTTTTTTAATAATTACAGCCTCTTGAAATTCATCTGCACTATATGAATTTTTGAAAAAAACGGATGCCGGTGATTCTCGACGCATTTCCAGAATTTTGACTTCCGACAATTTAAACTTGTTCATATATGTATAAAGGACCAATATCTGTTGCCAATATTTTTTAGGTCAACAAAATCTGTATAGCACATTTCATTTACCTTAAATGGTTCACCTTTTTTTCGCGCTGAACGAATTATTGACATGTAAGATTCGGGCGAATAAATTGGACCACTCCTAAGCATACGATTTGTTTCCCTTTCGATTAGAGAATGAGCAGAGTCCCCTCATTTTGAGTATGGCCTTTTATTAAATATTTATGGGTTATTGACTTGATACCCAAGAAGCGCGCCACATAAATGTATAGCGCTACCATAAACTTATTTTTTTGTTGGCCAGCGCAATTGTCAGAATAAAATATTACCTCTGCGTCCGTGGTTTTTGCTAAATTTTGTAGGTATTTTAGCACGCAAGTCCCCAATTCGTTGGTCCCAAACAAAGCATTCACATTTATTTGTTTTCAAATCGTATATAGTGAAGTTATATACATTCAATTTAGACTTGTAATAAAAAGATGACAAGTCACCTTTTGGTAGTGGCATTACTGCTTGCAAATCATATACAGCCACAAATGAATTTTTATCTTTATCACTGTTTTTTCTATTCTAATAATTTTTTTTCCTTCTGATGAAGGTCATACATGTCTTTTTTAGATATTTTTTCATTTTCTTCCAAATTATCGTAAACTGAGCATGTTTCGCATAAGTCTTTTTTAGGAACAAAAAACGATATATTAAACTCCTCAGTGAAGATTCTATAAAAATATATATAATTTGCAAATGGCTTGTTATCTCTTTTGCAAATATCTACATAATCTTTATGCAGATTGGATATACTTTTGCTTCCGTCAATAAATGTTTTTGACGTATTAGCACGGGTATAGTGACTTTCAATTTTCGGTATTGATTCAATGAAATCTTTGAGATCTTTTTTTATCTGTGGGTCTATTGTTCTGTACTTTCCATGTTTTCCTCTTTGATCTGCCTAAAAAACATTATTTAACACTTTATGTCTTTTTTCGAGGACAGTGCGAATTACGCGATCACTAATATTAAATGTGTTCTTAAAGAATAATTTGCAAACGCGAACTTCCTCATTATTACGTTTCAAAAAATATGCATTGTTATTTTGTCTGCTAGGTCTGGTTCCACCAATTCGTACGTAGCGGTATCTTGGTTCAATAGAATACATACAATTCGCAATATATTGCCTTTGTAGCTCAATGTTACCTAATTTCCAAAATGAGTTAAAATACATTTTCTTTCTTCTTCGTTAAAACTGTTTGAGCACTTTAGTCTACAATTTTCTCCACACGGAATTTTCATTTGTCTCGCGGGCTTCTTATATTTATGTTTTGAGATTGATTCATATGCTTGTCCACTATTTCTTTTTTTTGGCCAAAGATTTTTTCCAATTTTCCAGTTTTTTTTTCTCTATTCCTTTTTTTGATGGACTTACGTAAATTGTTGTTAATTATGTGTTTGTGGAAGAGCTTGTATTATTTGTATTGGACAGACATCTATCCAAAATATTTGTGAATTTCGTGGTAGAATTTGGTTTATGTGTAATAGTTTCTTGGTCGCTGTCACTTTTATCGTCATTACTTGGCAAGTATGTAATGTCCCTATTGGAATCATCGCAATCTTCTGAAAATGATGACGTACTTGATGATAGGGAGTGGGTAGGTTGTATTCTTGATCGTGATTGAGCTGATGGCTTGCTTCCTGATAATGCCCCTGATGGAGAAGAACAATTTTCCTGCTCCGACATGTTCAAAATATCTAAAACGATCAGTAAGATTAATTGTCTTGAACTTAACTATAATATTCCAATTAATGACTTTCATCAAAAACTGAGTCATTTTGAGTTATTTCTAGCGTGAGAGGTTCAATTCCCACAATATTTTCAACAATACCGGCACATTGTTTTAAAATGTGAAAGAGCGAGATGACCATACTACGTACATCAGTATCAACAACGACATAACCCGAAATATGCAAGCGAAAGTAATTTATTTTTCATCAATAACGTCGTAGTTAGTGTTAAGACAATGGTAAATAACAAAAAATTTATCACTTAAATTATCACAACACAAAATAACTCCATATAAATGAAAATTACAAACGTTAAAACTATACATACTTTTCTAAGAATTATGTCGCAACTTGAATTATGTCATTACTTTTGATAAAGGCAACCACCTTCCACTTCAACGACCAACGCCAAACTGATATGTGTCGTTCTTGTAAAAAAATAATAAAATTTCTAAAGAAATAACGGCACTTTTGGTCGCTAGTCAATAAAAAAAAGTGATATCAATACCATTTTTTTACACATTGTAGATTTTGGTGTGACGCATGTTTCTGCATCAATAACTCAAAAATCGCGTTTTTTTAATTATGCCACTCTTCTCGCAAATGAGCGAAATGATATACCATATATCTATGGTTCGGATCCGAAAAATGAGGGTACATGGGCGTATATTTAATGTATTACGGTGTCACCGAAATCGCAACTTTCGATTTTCGTGAATGCCCAGGCGGAATAGTGTGCCTATTGGTCTAAAATATGACTTGTCAAAATTTCGGCAAAATCGGACAACTTTAAGTGCTGCCCCAAAGAGGTCAAAGGTAAAATTTAAGTATATTCTATATTTTTATTAGGAATTTTCTTGGTTGATCTTGGATCGGCACAAAAATTGTTCATTAGTTTTATGAAGGGTGGTTAGAATATTTTTTGGAGAAATTAACCCTTCTGAGGTTAAAAGGGGCAAAATGACCCGATTTTTTAAACGCAAGTCTTTTTTTTATATTTAATTGAACTGCAGTGAATTTAAATCAGAAATAATTTCTCAAGCGGGCTTATGTTCTTAATTTCAATTCTTATTGAATGAAATATTTTTATTAATTAATGTGAGTTTCTAAAGAAGAGAAGAAAAATTAAACTAGTCTTTATTAGTTAGGGGAAATACCGATATTTTTCTGTGCAGTCACGCAATACATCAGCACCCATGTGAATCTACTCTGGTAGCGATTATTATTAACATCAGCTATTTGCAAATGCAAAATGCAAATTTTCAATGAAATGGAATTTGAGACATTATTATTTCCCCAGCTAATAAAGTCTACTTTAATTGTACTTCTCTTCTTTAGAAACTCACATCAAATATTTCATTCAATAAGAATTGAAATTACTGAACTGAAGTCAGATTAAGAAATTATTTCTGATTAACATAATGCTAATTTTGTATGTATGTATATACATATGTGTGTTCCTTTGCGGCATTATATAAATCGAACGCGTAGACTGATTTTGATGATTCTTACGTCAATCGATTTGTCATAGTCCTGGGAGTATCACTAAAGATATGTCAGTTGTCAAAATTCAATATGGCGGCCAACAGACGAACTATATCAAAATGGGTATCATGCGACAGGTGTTTTAAAATCATCTCTAGGTTTCTCTTATGATTTTTCATTTCGAATGACTAATTAAATTAATTATAAATACTTGGTTAAAGCAAACCATTATTTATTTTTAATAATGGGTAAATTACATTTCTCCTGTCTCAAAGGAAAAACTGAAGAACGCCTTGCCAAAATAGCAACTGCTCCAGATCTTGAAGATATAATTTATATTCCTGATATACTGGCAGGAACTGGTTTGAAAATATCTTCTGCCATTTATGATTCTCTTGAAGAAAACAATATTCTAGATGAGGCACAGGCATTTGTGTTTGTCACAACCGCGTCGAACACTGGAAAGTTTAACGGAGCGTGTAATCTTTTAGAAAAAAGAATTAGAAAAAATATTTTATTACTTGGATGCAGATATCATATTTTTGAAATTGTCTTATTGTCTTTCAAGGAATCTGTATTACGGAGCATCTAGTGGTCCGGAAATAGTAATATTTAAAAAATTTATAAATCATTGTCCAAAAATACAACAGAATGGTTTTTTTACTGGATTGTCATATTCAAGATTCAATGAAATTTTAGATGGAACCGAAGATAACTTTTTAAGTTTTGCAAATGAGAAAATATTATAAGACTTTCCACGCAATAACTGTAAAGATTTTTTAGAACTGATAATAATATTCTTAGGAGGAAGTCCGCCTAGAGGCATTAAATTTACGAAACATGGAGCTATGCATTTAAGCAGATGGATGACAAAGGCCATTTATTGTTTAAAAATACTTATTTTTCGAAACCAATTTCCTGCGTTAACCGAAATTGAAGTTATGGTTTGATGCTGATAAAGCAAGCCAAGCTCCTTTGAATGACATTGAATTCTTGAGAAATTTGGAAAATTACAAAAAAATTAACAAACATATAACATAAAAAATAACAAAATTTCTTAACCATCTTTACTATTTGAATGAAGAATGTGTAGGTTTTTCGTTATCCTATGATAGAATAGATTTTGCAACTTAAGCTAAGTTTGTACCGAAGATGGAAGAAGATAATCTGGTTGAACACGAAGCAATTCCGAAAAGACTTACGCTTAAACATCAAAATCTCGAATGCTTCATGAACAGAGATAATTTATTAATTCTGGAGGAATTGTTCTCCAAGAATACTAGCAAACTCTAAAAAAGATTTAAAACTTCAACAGATTCTTTTAAAATAAAGCCAAGCTTATGGAATGATTTACCGGAATATCGAAGGGCAAAAAATATAATTGGGAACTTAAAAATAATAAACGACTGCGCCGAAAGAGGAAATAAGCTTATCCAAGATTACCATAAAAAATCACGAAAGATGAGGATCAGAGGCAACATCTATTTAAAGTAACACAAATTTTTTTTGTATTTCTTATTAAAGTTAAAGATTTAACACACTGTTGCTTTTTCTATTTTAGATCGTACAAAATTATCGAAATCAATTTCCAAAAGAAACTATTGTACGAAATTTAAAAAGCAATTATTACTAAAGCATCCTGAATTAGAAGCAATGTAAAAATTATCGGCTATATATTTATATTGAAAACAAAAACAAATTTTGAGTGCTTTGTTTTTGCTTTCAATATAAATAGGCAGACAATAATTTTTACATGGTTTCTGTAAACTGGCAGTTAAATCTTTTTTCAACGAGAGAGTATAAACTCAATATATAAACAAATTTAAATAAACCAATTCATTAATTTTTTACTAAAAATTACTTTTTATATGCAAATATCTATGTATAATATATTCTGATTTTTTAATAACTTTTGTATTAACTGATGCAATAAGGGAAAATTTTACAGTGGATACAATTTCGAAAAAAAGTTAATCTTTATAAATTTCGAATTTATACAAACTTGTGGATCAAGTGCGGTACGTATGAATAATTTTCGTTTTTTATATATATACATAATGCAATATTATTATATGTATTGCAGCTTAATATGTCATAATAAATATTAATTTTCATCCTTTAATGTGTGTTTTTACTTTTAAATGCAAAAATCAGTTAAAGTATTGAGTAGTATCGAGTACCCAATTGGAAAAGTACCAAGTAGTACTAAGTATTCACAAGTAGCCGCTTTTTACAACACTAACCAACAAAACAACTATAACAAAAAATTATAAATTTTATCTCAAAAATATATATGTATGTACTTATGTATGTATCTGTATACTGCACATACATACGTTGGTAAATGGTATATAAGATTCGGCACAGCCGAATATAGCACTCTTACTTGTTTCTACTAATGTGTTTATACAACATTTAAGAAATTGTTTATTCGACATATTGTCAGAAGTTTATTTTAATTTGAAATTTATTTGCTGGTAATTCAGCGCTGTTTATATCCATTTCATTGTTGCTGTAACAAATCATCATTAGACTTCAAGCACACATTTTAAACAGTCACAAACCTCTAATCCTATGCACAGACTTTCAAAAACTATTTGAGAATTCACAAATAATAATATTATTGAAAATCACTAAAGATAAATAAGGATAGTAGGCTTAGAAACTTATACAAAACCCAGCAAATAATTTATATTCGATATGAATCTGTTCTATTTTTCTACACCTTTATAAAACTTTATTGTTCAATCGATCTGATGGATTATAACTTGTTTTTTCTTGAAATAAATTAAATTAAAATATATTTTCTATTGTTTTGTACTGGGCGGGAGTTCCCGGGAAACCGAAAAGGCATTCCCGCTTTCCGGGGAAATGAAAAAATTCGGGAAAAGAAAAACTCTAGCTCTAATGCGTCTAATATGTTTTGATTTAAGATTTGAATATTTATTGTTAGTTAATTTTTGAAGATACCATAAATAAATATAATACATTATGTATTAAAATAGGATAATCTCTGAAAAACTGTAGAAAAGTATGTATTAATTTATAATGCACAAGTAGTCAGTTTAAATAAATTGGTACAAAAGAAGTACACATGTTAAGTTTTAAGTTACCTACTGTAGCTCCAGTGAAATAATAAATGTTATGTTATTTGAAATTACATTATGAGGGAAAGAAATCAAACCTAGAAACACGGAAAAATCATCGTACAAATGTTAAATATTTTTGAAAGCAACTTGAATACGTACGAATTGGGCGTTTACGTAGGGTGTTTATGATACCTAATTATATTTTAAGTATTAATAGGCAATTTCTGCTTTAATTAAATAATTAAATTTCTTTTCGATTTTCACAGTGCTTTCTTAGGAAATATAAAAGATGCTTACGATAACAATCCGAAGTTGTTGAATTTACTATTGGATCCTTTCTTCCAAAAAGCCATGGAAACCGGTCAATCTTCGTGGCGTCAAGTGATATCGAAAGAAATTTTATGGGGCGTGCCAGTTCCTGCTTTGTCAGCTTCTTTAACTTTCTATGATGGATATCGCTCAGAAACATTACCAGCCAATCTTTTGCAGGCTCAAAGAGATTACTTTGGCGCACATACCTATGAACTTTTAGGGCAAGAGGGTAAATTTCTGCATACCAATTGGACAGGAACCGGTGGAAATGTTTCTGCAAGTACTTACGATGCATAAATAGATTCCAGTCAGTGTGCCAAATCCTTGTTTACAGAATCAAATATAAGCGATTGAAAATTTAGACATTCCAGAAAAAAATTATTGATATTGGTTAATATTTAATATAATCGCTCTATTTATTTGCATTTAAATACGTTAAAGCCGTTTGTTAAATAAAAATTAAATAATTGGTGAAAAATGGTTTTGATCATGGTATAAAAATAGGAGGTACTTTCATTTTCCCATTCTTGACATTTACCACATGACAAGAATAACATTTCCATTTTAACATTGGTATTTCCGGTAAAATCTTGTCGTACCGCACAAGGCATACTCACCTTCAGCTAATACTACAGGAGTACAAAAATACAAAACTGTGAAAAGAACAATAGTTGTGGAATGAGCATTCTTGGTCAATGAAAATTTTAAAATTTGGGTACCCACTCAGCTAAAAAAAATATGTATAGAGCATACATCTCTCATTTGCGAGAAGAGTGGCATAATTAAAAAAAAAGCGGTTCAAAGATAAATGCATTTAAAGTTTTCAATTGAAGCTAACTGCTGAGAAAAGCACAAAGCACCACAAACAGATATGCTGAAACTTCAATTTTTTTGTTATTTTAAACATAGGTACGGAATAATTGGCGATAAACAATTTTTGTCTGAGTTCTTGAAGAGAATTTATCAATGCTTTGAATTATGTCATTATTGTTGCAAAAAAATCATCATTATACTGTCATAAGTAGAAATGCGTCTTTGTAACTGAAAAAAAACTTAACAATCTAAGTATGTGTTCACAGTTGAATAGTAAATAATACACAAATGCATAATAAAAATCAGATAGCTTTATTTTCACAGCTCTTTAAACTTAAGAAATACATACATAGTTCATAAAAGAAAAAAGAATTAAAATTATTTTAAGTTAAAAAAAGCGAGAAAAAATTCGGCAAAAATTAAAAAACTGTATTACAAATTTTCATAAAATGCTTTATAAAAGGGTGGAATAAGCTTTTTATTTAATAATTCCATTAAATCCTTTTTTTTATTTTGGGAAATAGCAGGTTTTTCAAAGAAAGATTTAGTGAGTTGTATTTGTAAATTGTTTTGCTTTTTTGTTTTTTTAATAATTACAGCCTCTTGAAATTCATCTGCACTATATGAATTTTTGAAAAAAACGGATGCCGGTGATTCTCGACGCATTTCCAGAATTTTGACTTCCGACAATTTAAACTTGTTCATATATGTATAAAGGACCAATATCTGTTGCCAATATTTTTTAGGTCAACAAAATCTGTATAGCACATTTCATTTACCTTAAATGGTTCACCTTTTTTTCGCGCTGAACGAATTATTGACATGTAAGATTCGGGCGAATAAATTGGACCACTCCTAAGCATACGATTTGTTTCCCTTTCGATTAGAGAATGAGCAGAGTCCCCTCATTTTGAGTATGGCCTTTTATTAAATATTTATGGGTTATTGACTTGATACCCAAGAAGCGCGCCACATAAATGTATAGCGCTACCATAAACTTATTTTTTTGTTGGCCAGCGCAATTGTCAGAATAAAATATTACCTCTGCGTCCGTGGTTTTTGCTAAATTTTGTAGGTATTTTAGCACGCAAGTCCCCAATTCGTTGGTCCCAAACAAAGCATTCACATTTATTTGTTTTCAAATCGTATATAGTGAAGTTATATACATTCAATTTAGACTTGTAATAAAAAGATGACAAGTCACCTTTTGGTAGTGGCATTACTGCTTGCAAATCATATACAGCCACAAATGAATTTTTATCTTTATCACTGTTTTTTCTATTCTAATAATTTTTTTTCCTTCTGATGAAGGTCATACATGTCTTTTTTAGATATTTTTTCATTTTCTTCCAAATTATCGTAAACTGAGCATGTTTCGCATAAGTCTTTTTTAGGAACAAAAAACGATATATTAAACTCCTCAGTGAAGATTCTATAAAAATATATATAATTTGCAAATGGCTTGTTATCTCTTTTGCAAATATCTACATAATCTTTATGCAGATTGGATATACTTTTGCTTCCGTCAATAAATGTTTTTGACGTATTAGCACGGGTATAGTGACTTTCAATTTTCGGTATTGATTCAATGAAATCTTTGAGATCTTTTTTTATCTGTGGGTCTATTGTTCTGTACTTTCCATGTTTTCCTCTTTGATCTGCCTAAAAAACATTATTTAACACTTTATGTCTTTTTTCGAGGACAGTGCGAATTACGCGATCACTAATATTAAATGTGTTCTTAAAGAATAATTTGCAAACGCGAACTTCCTCATTATTACGTTTCAAAAAATATGCATTGTTATTTTGTCTGCTAGGTCTGGTTCCACCAATTCGTACGTAGCGGTATCTTGGTTCAATAGAATACATACAATTCGCAATATATTGCCTTTGTAGCTCAATGTTACCTAATTTCCAAAATGAGTTAAAATACATTTTCTTTCTTCTTCGTTAAAACTGTTTGAGCACTTTAGTCTACAATTTTCTCCACACGGAATTTTCATTTGTCTCGCGGGCTTCTTATATTTATGTTTTGAGATTGATTCATATGCTTGTCCACTATTTCTTTTTTTTGGCCAAAGATTTTTTCCAATTTTCCAGTTTTTTTTTCTCTATTCCTTTTTTTGATGGACTTACGTAAATTGTTGTTAATTATGTGTTTGTGGAAGAGCTTGTATTATTTGTATTGGACAGACATCTATCCAAAATATTTGTGAATTTCGTGGTAGAATTTGGTTTATGTGTAATAGTTTCTTGGTCGCTGTCACTTTTATCGTCATTACTTGGCAAGTATGTAATGTCCCTATTGGAATCATCGCAATCTTCTGAAAATGATGACGTACTTGATGATAGGGAGTGGGTAGGTTGTATTCTTGATCGTGATTGAGCTGATGGCGTGCTTCCTGATAATGCCCCTGATGGAGAAGAACAATTTTCCTGCTCCGACATGTTCAAAATATCTAAAACGATCAGTAAGATTAATTGTCTTGAACTTAACTATAATATTCCAATTAATGACTTTCATCAAAACTGAGTCATTTTGAGTTATTTCTAGCGTGAGAGGTTCAATTCCCACAATATTTTCAACAATACCGGCACATTGTTTTAAAATGTGAAAGAGCGAGATGACCATACTACGTACATCAGTATCAACAACGACATAACCCGAAATATGCAAGCGAAAGTAATTTATTTTTCATCAATAACGTCGTAGTTAGTGTTAAGACAATGGTAAATAACAAAAAATTTATCACTTAAATTATCACAACACAAAATAACTCCATATAAATGAAAATTACAAACGTTAAAACTATACATACTTTTCTAAGAATTATGTCGCAACTTGAATTATGTCATTACTTTTGATAAAGGCAACCACCTTCCACTTCAACGACCAACGCCAAACTGATATGTGTCGTTCTTGTAAAAAAATAATAAAATTTCTAAAGAAATAACGGCACTTTTGGTCGCTAGTCAATAAAAAAAAGTGATATCAATACCATTTTTTTACACATTGTAGATTTTGGTGTGACGCATGTTTCTGCATCAATAACTCAAAAACCGCGTTTTTTTAATTATGCCACTCTTCTCGCAAATGAGCGAAATGATATACCATATATCTATGGTTCGGATCCGAAAAATGAGGGTACATGGGCGTATATTTAATGTATTACGGTGTCACCGAAATCGCAACTTTCGATTTTCGTGAATGCCCAGGCGGAATAGTGTGCCTATTGGTCTAAAATATGACTTGTCAAAATTTCGGCAAAATCGGACAACTTTTAGTGCTGCCCCAAAGAGGTCAAAGGTAAAATTTAAGTATATTCTATATTTTTATTAGGAATTTTCTTGGTTGATCTTGGATCGGCACAAAAATTGTTCATTAGTTTTATGAAGGGTGGTTAGAATATTTTTTGGAGAAATTAACCCTTCTGAGGTTAAAAGGGGCAAAATGACCCGATTTTTTAAACGCAAGTCTTTTTTTTATATTTAATTGAACTGCAGTGAATTTAAATCAGAAATAATTTCTCAAGCGGGCTTATGTTCTTAATTTCAATTCTTATTGAATGAAATATTTTTATTAATTAATGTGAGTTTCTAAAGAAGAGAAGAAAAATTAAACTAGTCTTTATTAGTTAGGGGAAATACCGATATTTTTCTGTGCAGTCACGCAATACATCAGCACCCATGTGAATCTACTCTGGTAGCGATTATTATTAACATCAGCTATTTGCAAATGCAAAATGCAAATTTTCAATGAAATGGAATTTGAGACATTATTATTTCCCCAGCTAATAAAGTCTACTTTAATTGTACTTCTCTTCTTTAGAAACTCACATCAAATATTTCATTCAATAAGAATTGAAATTACTGAACTGAAGTCAGATTAAGAAATTATTTCTGATTAACATAATGCTAATTTTGTATGTATGTATATACATATGTGTGTTCCTTTGCGGCATTATATAAATCGAACGCGTAGACTGATTTTGATGATTCTTACGTCAATCGATTTGTCATAGTCCTGGGAGTATCACTAAAGATATGTCAGTTGTCAAAATTCAATATGGCGGCCAACAGACGAACTATATCAAAATGGGTATCATGCGACAGGTGTTTTAAAATCATCTCTAGGTTTCTCTTATGATTTTTCATTTCGAATGACTAATTAAATTAATTATAAATACTTGGTTAAAGCAAACCATTATTTATTTTTAATAATGGGTAAATTACATTTCTCCTGTCTCAAAGGAAAAACTGAAGAACGCCTTGCCAAAATAGCAACTGCTCCAGATCTTGAAGATATAATTTATATTCCTGATATACTGGCAGGAACTGGTTTGAAAATATCTTCTGCCATTTATGATTCTCTTGAAGAAAACAATATTCTAGATGAGGCACAGGCATTTGTGTTTGTCACAACCGCGTCGAACACTGGAAAGTTTAACGGAGCGTGTAATCTTTTAGAAAAAAGAATTAGAAAAAATATTTTATTACTTGGATGCAGATATCATATTTTTGAAATTGTCTTATTGTCTTTCAAGGAATCTGTATTACGGAGCATCTAGTGGTCCGGAAATAGTAATATTTAAAAAATTTATAAATCATTGTCCAAAAATACAACAGAATGGTTTTTTTACTGGATTGTCATATTCAAGATTCAATGAAATTTTAGATGGAACCGAAGATAACTTTTTAAGTTTTGCAAATGAGAAAATATTATAAGACTTTCCACGCAATAACTGTAAAGATTTTTTAGAACTGATAATAATATTCTTAGGAGGAAGTCCGCCTAGAGGCATTAAATTTACGAAACATGGAGCTATGCATTTAAGCAGATGGATGACAAAGGCCATTTATTGTTTAAAAATACTTATTTTTCGAAACCAATTTCCTGCGTTAACCGAAATTGAAGTTATGGTTTGATGCTGATAAAGCAAGCCAAGCTCCTTTGAATGACATTGAATTCTTGAGAAATTTGGAAAATTACAAAAAAATTAACAAACATATAACATAAAAAATAACAAAATTTCTTAACCATCTTTACTATTTGAATGAAGAATGTGTAGGTTTTTCGTTATCCTATGATAGAATAGATTTTGCAACTTAAGCTAAGTTTGTACCGAAGATGGAAGAAGATAATCTGGTTGAACACGAAGCAATTCCGAAAAGACTTACGCTTAAACATCAAAATCTCGAATGCTTCATGAACAGAGATAATTTATTAATTCTGGAGGAATTGTTCTCCAAGAATACTAGCAAACTCTAAAAAAGATTTAAAACTTCAACAGATTCTTTTAAAATAAAGCCAAGCTTATGGAATGATTTACCGGAATATCGAAGGGCAAAAAATATAATTGGGAACTTAAAAATAATAAACGACTGCGCCGAAAGAGGAAATAAGCTTATCCAAGATTACCATAAAAAATCACGAAAGATGAGGATCAGAGGCAACATCTATTTAAAGTAACACACATTTTTTTGTATTTCTTATTAAAGTTAAAGATTTAACACACTGTTGCTTTTTCTATTTTAGATCGTACAAAATTATCGAAATCAATTTCCAAAAGAAGCTATTGTACGAAATTTAAAAAGCAATTATTACTAAAGCATCCTGAATTATATAATTTACTAATTTAGCATTGTTGAAACTCCACGTCAACTTTTTTAAATTTTAATACAGTCTTACTGCCAGTTTATAGAAGCAATGTAAAAATTCTCGGCTATATATTTATATTGAAAACAAAAACAAATTTTGAGTGCTTTGTTTTTGCTTTCAATATAAATAGGCAGACGATAATTTTTACATGGTTTCTGTAAACTGGCAGTTAAATCTTTTTTCAACGAGAGAGTATAAACTCAATATACAAACAAATTTAAATAAACCAATTCATTAATTTTTTACTAAAAATTACTTTTTATATGCAAATATCTATGTATAATATATTCTGATTTTTTAATAACTTTTGTATTAACTGATGCAATAAGGGAAAATTTTACAGTGGATACAATTTCGAAAAAAAGTTAATCTTTATAAATTTCGAATTTATACAAACTTGTGGATCAAGTGCGGTACGTATGAATAATTTTCGTTTTATATATATATACATAATGCAATATTATTATATGTATTGCAGCTTAATATGTCATAATAAATATTAATTTTCATCCTTTAATGTGTGTTTTTACTTTTAAATGCAAAAATCAGTTAAAGTATTGAGTAGTTTCGAGTACCCAATTGGAAAAGTACCAAGTAGTACTAAGTATTCACAAGTAGCCGCTTTTTACAACACTAACCAACAAAACATACTATAACAAAAAATTATAAATTTTATCTCAAAAATATATACAGTGAACAAAGAAAAAACTTGTACGGCAAACGCTCCGCTCTTCTAATCAAAATATCTCTGTTGCTTTGTAAGATTTTAAGATAACACCAAAAGCGATTTCAAGGAAAATTAATCAGCTTTCTATGAAAATCTTTAATTTTATTAACAAATTTATTTTAATGCGAAAAAAATAACTTAAAATATAATAACACTATTTTCCAGAGCAAAAAAAAAACTTGTACACTAACTCTTCTTTCAGGAAGGAGCTATGAAATAAGGAATACACTAAAAATTAGTACTAAATGTGGCCACGTCTAGCATCTAATAGATTATTTTCATAGAATGAACTGGGTTTTTGGTAATTTTGGGAGCTATATGGTCCAATATGCCCTGGAGAGCACTTTTGAGTTAATTTTTACACATAATCTACAGCTCGCGTAATTTTTTGTTCACATACGCCCACAGAATTTCATTTGTACTAAGGCCAAGGATCTAGGGAGGATGTGCCTGCAATTTTTTCCCATTGAATGGAAGCCATTCTCTTATTATTGAAGACGAATGTTTCGGGTATTTAACTCTAACTAATCAATAGTCTCCACTTACATTTAATTTGGCAGCTAACTGTGCTAAATTATCTCTTAGTATTTTTAAATAATTCATTTTATTTATTGTACGTTCTATAAAAACCGGATTTCATACACCACTCGATCCCATTGGGCCCCATACCATCATATTACACCCCGCATGCTTCACCGTGTTATTCAGGTTATTATCGTTAAGGCTGGAGCTTTTCTTTGCCACGCAAAGAAAGAATATATTAATCACTATGACGACTTTTGGGACACTGCTGAATCCAAATTTAATATATTTGGATGTTATCGTTGTAGATTTTTGTGGCGAAGAGGAATTCCAGCATTAGTGATAAAAACCTGAATAACACGGTGAAGCATGCGGGGTGTAATATGATGGTGTGGGGCCCAATGGGATCGAGTGATGTATGAAATCCGGTTTTTATAGAACGTACAATAAATAAAATGAATTATTTAAAAATACTAAGAGATAATTTAGCACAGTTAGCTGCCAAATTAAATGTAAGTGGAGACTATTGATTAGTTAGAGTTAAATACCCGAAACATTCGTCTTCAATAATAAGAGAATGGCTTCCATTCAATGGGAAAAAATTGCAGGCACATCCTCCCTAGATCCTTGGCCTTAGTACAAATGAAATTCTGTGGGCGTATGTGAACAAAAAATTACGCGAGCTGTAGATTATGTGTAAAAATTAACTCAAAAGTGCTCTCCAGGGCATATTGGACCATATAGCTCCCAAAATTACCAAAAACCCAGTTCATTCTATGAAAATAATCTATTAGATGCTAGACGTGGCCACATTTAGTACTAATTTTTAGTGTATTCCTTATTTCATAGCTCCTTCCTGAAAGAAGAGTTAGTGTACAAGTTTTTTTTTTGCTCTGGAAAATAGTGTTATTATATTTTAGGTTATTTTTTTCGCATTAAAATAAATTTGTTAATAAAATTAAAGATTTTCATAGAAAGCTGATTAATTTTCCTTGAAATCGCTTTTGGTTTTATCTTAAAATCTTACACAGCAACAGAGATATTTTGATTAGAAGAGCGGAGCGTTTGCTGTACAAGTTTTTTCTTTGTTCACTGTATGTATGTACTTATGTATGTATCTGTATACTGCACATACATACGTTGGTAAAGGGTATATAAGATTCGGCACAGCCGAATATTTTTTTTTTTTTAATACATGATTTTTATTTATTGTATCTTCATATATGAACTATCAATAAGTATTCAAATCTTAAATATAAAAATATAATTAGGCCCGACCAGTGTCGGACATAAGCTTAGTAATAGTTATATATAATACATAAGTAGTGATAGTCAAAAGGAAAAAAATAAAAGTATTTTCAAGAAGTCCCATCTGGAGTGCTATGAATAAGAGCCCTTGTGTCCCTCTTTTTTAGGCGGATGTATCCAGTAAAGTTCAAAATATTACGGGCAAGCGGATTAGGATGTGAGTCGAGTTTTGTTAAATATTCGCCAGCGTATTTTGCAATTTCTTCAGTCACTAGTGGCATATTTAAATCACGATGTATATTTGAATTTTTTATATACCATGGATCCAATGTTATTAACCGTAAAATTTTGATTTGCCTTCGTTGGATTCTCTCGACATTAGAAGCTGAAGCAGTGCCCCATAACTGTATTCCGTAGCACCATATTGGTTTCAAAATCGACTTGTATATTAAAAGTTTACAATCTAGACTGAGTGTTGAATTTCTACCAATCAGCCAATGTATCTGAGTTAATTTCAGTTTCATTTGTGTTAGCTTTGAGTCAATATGGGGCTTCCATGTAAGCCGTCGATCAAGGTGTATACCAAGGTATTTTACGTGTGAATGTTGAAGAACAACTTGATTGTTGATTCGAATTGGCGAACAAGTATCTCTTCGCAGGGTAAATGTTACCTGGACATACTTTTGCTCGTTTAATTTGATTCTCCATAAATTTAACCATAGTTCCAGTTGTGTAATATGTTCTTGTAGATATCGGGAAGCCTCGTGAGGGTTTTCGTGCATACTAAGGCAGGCTGTATCATCGGCAAACGTAGATGTATGGATATTGCTGCTCAAAGGCATATCACAAGTATAAATCAAATATAAAACTGGCCCCAGTATACTCCCCTGTGGCACACCGGATGAGATTATTTCAGGCGTATTCATAAAGTCTCTTTCCACAACAGTGAACTTCCGGGCAATAATGTAACTTTCCAGCAGATTTAGAATGTTTATTGGTAGGTAAGTCTTTAATTTTAAAATTAGGCCTTCAGCCGAATATAGCACTCTTACTTGTTTCTACTAATGTGTTTATAAAACATTTAAGAAATTGTTTATTCGACATATTGTCAGAAGTTTATTTTAATTTGAAATTTATTTGCTGGTAGTTCAGCGCTGTTTATATGCATTTCATTGTTGCTGTAACAAATCATCATTAGACTTCAAGCACACATTTTAAATAGTCACAAACCTCTAATCTTATGCACAGACTTTCAAAAACTATTTGAGAATTCACAAATAATAATATTATTGAAAATCACTAAAGATAAATAAGGATAGTAGGCTTAGAAACTTATACAAAACCCAGCAAATAATTTATATTCGATATGAATCTGTTCTATTTTTCTACACCTTTATAAAACTTTATTGTTCAATCGATCTGATGGATTATAACTTGTTTTTTCTTGAAATAAATTAAATTAAAATATATTTTCTATTGTTTTGTACTGGGCGGGAGTTCCCGGGAAACCGAAAAGGCATTCCCGCTTTCCGGGGAAATGAAAAAATTCGGGAAAAGAAAAACTCTAGCTCTAATGCGTCTAATATGTTTTGATTTAAGATTTGAATATTTATTGTTAGTTAATTTTTGAAGATACCATAAATAAATATAATACATTATGTATTAAAATAGGATAATCTCTGAAAAACTGTAGAAAAGTATGTATTAATTTATAATGCACAAGTAGTCAGTTTAAATAAATTGGTACAAAAGACTTCTTTTGTACCAAGTTTTAAGTTACCTACTGTAGCTCCAGTGAAATAATAAATGTTATGTTATTTTAAATTACATTATGAAGGAAAGAAATCAAACCTAGAAACACGGAAAAATCATCGTACAAATGTTAAATATTTTTGAAAGCAACTTGAATACGTACGAATTGGGCGTTTGCGTAGGGTGTTTATGATACCTAATTATATTTTAAGTATTAATAGGCAATTTCTGCTTTAATTAAATAATTAAATTTCTTTTCGATTTTTACAGTGCTTTCTTAGGAAATATAAAAGATGCTTACGATAACAATCCGAAGTTGTTGAATTTACTATTGGATCCTTTCTTCCAAAAAGCCATGGAAACCGGTCAATCTTCGTGGCGTCAAGTGATATCGAAAGCAATTTTATGGGGCGTGCCAGTTCCTGCTTTGTCAGCTTCTTTAACTTTCTATGATGGATATCGCTCAGAAACATTACCAGCCAATCTTTTGCAGGCTCAAAGAGATTACTTTGGCGCACATACCTATGAACTTTTAGGGCAAGAGGGTAAATTTCTGCATACCAATTGGACAGGTACCGGTGGAAATGTTTCTGCAAGTACTTACGATGCATAAATAGATTCCAGTCAGTGTGCCAAATCCTTGTTTACAGAATCAAATATAAGCGATTGAAAATTTAGACATTCCAGAAAAAAATTATTGATATTGGTTAATATTTAATATAATCGCTCTATTTATTTGCATTTAAATACGTTAAAGCCGTTTGTTAAATAAAAATTAAATAATTGGTGAAAAATGGTTTTGATCATGGTATAAAAATAGGAGGTACTTTCATTTTCCCATTCTTGACATTTACCACATGACAAGAATAACATTTCCATTTTAACATTGGTATTTCCGGTAAAATCTTGTCGTACCGCACAAGGCATACTCACCTTCAGCTAATACTACAGGAGTACAAAAATACAAAACTGTGAAAAGAACAATAGTTGTGGAATGAGCATTCTTGGTCAATGAAAATTTTAAAATTTGGGTACCCACTCAGCTAAAAAAAATATGTATAGAGCATATATGATATACCATATATCTATGGTTCGGATCCGAAAAATGAGGGTACATGGGCGTATATTTAATGTATTAGGGTGTCACCGAAATTGCAACTTTCGATTTTCGTGAATGCCCAGGCGGAATAGTGTGCCTATTTGTCTAAAATATAACTGGTCAAAATTTCAGCAAAATCGGACAACTGCTGCCCCAAAGAGGTCAAAGGTAAAATTTAAGTATATTCTATATTTTTATTAGGAATTTTCTTGGTTGATCTTGGGTCGGCACAAAAATTGTTCATTAGTTTTATGAAGGGTGGTTAGAATATATTTTGGAGAAATTAACCCTTCTGAGGTTAAAAGTATCTAAAGAAGAGAAGAAAAATTAAACTAGACTTTTATTAGCTGGGGGAAATACCGATATTTTTCTGTGCAGTCACGCAATACATCAGCACCCATGTGAATCTACTGTGGTAGCGATTATTATTAACATCAGCTATTTGCAAATGCAAAATGCAAATTTTCAATGAAATGGAATTTGAGACATTATTTCCCCAGCTAATAAAGTCTACTTTAATTGTACTTCTCTTCTTTAGAAACTCACATCAAATATTTCATTCAATAAGAATTGAAATTACTGAACTGAAGTCAGATTAAGAAATTATTTCTGATTAACGTAATGCTAATTTTTACCCGACTGCGCAACGCATCTTTGCGGCATTATATAAATCGAACGCGTGGACTGATTTTGATGATTCTTACGTCAATCGATTTGTCATAGTCCTGGAAGTATCACTAAAGATATGTCAGTTGTCAAAATTCAATATGGCGGCCAACAGACGAACTATATCAAAATGGGTATCATGCGACAGGTGTTTTAAAATCATCTCTAGGTTTCTCTTATGATTTTTCATTTCGAATGACTAATTAAATTAATTATAAATACTTGGTTAAAGCAAACCATTATTTATTTTTAATAATGGGTAAATTACATTTCTCCTGTCTCACAGGAAAAACTGAAGAACGCCTTGCCAAAATAGCAACTGCTCCAGATCTTGAAGATATAATTTATATTCCTGATATACTGGCAGGAACTGGTTTGAAAATATCTTCTGCCATTTATGATTCTCTTGAAGAAAACAATATTCTAGATGAGGCACAGGCATTCGTGTTTGGCACAACCGCGTCGAACACTGGAAAGTTTAACGGAGCGTGTAATCTTTTAGAAAAAAGAATTAGAAAAAATATTTTATTATTGTCTTTCAAGGAATCTGTATTACGGAGCATCTAGTGGTCCGGAAATAGTAATATTTAAAAAATTTATAAATCATTGTCCAAAAATACAACAGAATGGTTTTTTTTACTGGATTGTCATATTCAAGATTCAAGGAAATTTTAGATGGAATCGAAGATAACTTTTTAAGTTTTGCAAATGAGAAAATATTATAAGACTTTCCACGCAATAACTGTAAAGATTTTTTAGAACTGATAATAATATTCTTAGGAGGAAGTCCGCCTAGAGGCATTAAATTTACGAAACATGGAGCTATGCATTTAAGCAGATGGATGACAAAGGCCATTTATTGTTTAAAAATACTTATTTTTCGAAACCAATTTCCTGCGTTAACCGAAATTGAAGTTATGGTTTGATGCTGATAAAGCAAGCCAAGCTCCTTTGAATGACATTGAATTCTTGAGAAATTTGGAAAATTACAAAAAAATTAACAAACATATAACATAAAAAATAACAAAATTTCTTAACCATCTTTACTATTTGAATGAAGAATGTGTAGGTTTTTCGTTATCCTATGATAGAATAGATTTTGCAACTTAAGCTAAGTTTGTACCGAAGATGGAAGAAGATAATCTGGTTGAAGACGAAGCAATTCCGAAAAGACTTACGCTTAAACATCAAAATCTCGAATGCTTCATGAACAGAGATAATTTATTAATTCTGGAGGAATTGTTCTCCAAGAATACTAGCAAACTCTAAAAAAGATTTAAAACTTCAACAGATTCTTTTAAAATAAAGCCAAGCTTATGGAATGATTTACCGGAATATCGAAGGGCAAAAAATATAATTGGGAACTTAAAAATAATAAACGACTGCGCCGAAAGAGGAAATAAGCTTATCCAAGATTACCATAAAAAATCACGAAAGATGAGGATCAGAGGCAACATCTATTTAAAGTAACACACATTTTTTTGTATTTCTTATTAAAGTTAAAGATTTAACACACTGTTGCTTTTTCTATTTTAGATCGTACAAAATTATCGAAATCAATTTCCAAAAGAAGCTATTGTACGAAATTTAAAAAGCAATTATTACTAAAGCATCCTGAATTATATAATTTACTAATTTAGCATTGTTGAAACTCCACGTCAACTTTTTTAAATTTTAATACAGTCTTACTGCCAGTTTATAGAAGCAATGTAAAAATTCTCGGCTATATATTTATATTGAAAACAAAAACAAATTTTGAGTGCTTTGTTTTTGCTTTCAATATAAATAGGCAGACGATAATTTTTACATGGTTTCTGTAAACTGGCAGTTAAATCTTTTTTCAACGAGAGAGTATAAACTCAATATACAAACAAATTTAAATAAACCAATTCATTAATTTTTTACTAAAAATTACTTTTTATATGCAAATATCTATGTATAATATATTCTGATTTTTTAATAACTTTTGTATTAACTGATGCAATAAGGGAAAATTTTACAGTGGATACAATTTCGAAAAAAAGTTAATCTTTATAAATTTCGAATTTATACAAACTTGTGGATCAAGTGCGGTACGTATGAATAATTTTCGTTTTATATATATATACATAATGCAATATTATTATATGTATTGCAGCTTAATATGTCATAATAGATATTAATTTTCATCCTTTAATGTGTGTTTTTACTTTTAAATGCAAAAATCAGTTAAAGTATTGAGTAGTTTCGAGTACCCAATTGGAAAAGTACCAAGTAGTACTAAGTATTCACAAGTAGCCGCTTTTTACAACACTAACCAACAAAACATACTATAACAAAAAATTATAAATTTTATCTCAAAAATATATACAGTGAACAAAGAAAAAACTTGTACGGCAAACGCTCCGCTCTTCTAATCAAAATATCTCTGTTGCTTTGTAAGATTTTAAGATAAAACCAAAAGCGATTTCAAGGAAAATTAATCAGCTTTCTATGAAAATCTTTAATTTTATTAACAAATTTATTTTAATGCGAAAAAAATAACTTAAAATATAATAACACTATTTTCCAGAGCAAAAAAAAAACTTGTACACTAACTCTTCTTTCAGGAAGGAGCTATGAAATAAGGAATACACTAAAAATTAGTACTAAATGTGGCCACGTCTAGCATCTAATAGATTATTTTCATAGAATGAACTGGGTTTTTGGTAATTTTGGGAGCTATATGGTCCAATATGCCCTGGAGAGCACTTTTGAGTTAATTTTTACACATAATCTACAGCTCGCGTAATTTTTTGTTCACATACGCCCACAGAATTTCATTTGTACTAAGGCCAAGGATCTAGGGAGGATGTGCCTGCAATTTTTTCCCATTGAATGGAAGCCATTCTCTTATTATTGAAGACGAATGTTTCGGGTATTTAACTCTAACTAATCAATAGTCTCCACTTACATTTAATTTGGCAGCTAACTGTGCTAAATTATCTCTTAGTATTTTTAAATAATTCATTTTATTTATTGTACGTTCTATAAAAACCGGATTTCATACACCACTCGATCCCATTGGGCCCCATACCATCATATTACACCCCGCATGCTTCACCGTGTTATTCAGGTTATTATCGTTAAGGCTGGAGCTTTTCTTTGCCACGCAAAGAAAGAATATATTAATCACTATGACGACTTTTGGGACACTGCTGAATCCAAATTTAATATATTTGGATGTTATCGTTGTAGATTTTTGTGGCGAAGAGGAATTCCAGCATTAGTGATAAAAACCTGAATAACACGGTGAAGCATGCGGGGTGTAATATGATGGTGTGGGGCCCAATGGGATCGAGTGATGTATGAAATCCGGTTTTTATAGAACGTACAATAAATAAAATGAATTATTTAAAAATACTAAGAGATAATTTAGCACAGTTAGCTGCCAAATTAAATGTAAGTGGAGACTATTGATTAGTTAGAGTTAAATACCCGAAACATTCGTCTTCAATAATAAGAGAATGGCTTCCATTCAATGGGAAAAAATTGCAGGCACATCCTCCCTAGATCCTTGGCCTTAGTACAAATGAAATTCTGTGGGCGTATGTGAACAAAAAATTACGCGAGCTGTAGATTATGTGTAAAAATTAACTCAAAAGTGCTCTCCAGGGCATATTGGACCATATAGCTCCCAAAATTACCAAAAACCCAGTTCATTCTATGAAAATAATCTATTAGATGCTAGACGTGGCCACATTTAGTACTAATTTTTAGTGTATTCCTTATTTCATAGCTCGTTCCTGAAAGAAGAGTTAGTGTACAAGTTTTTTTTTTGCTCTGGAAAATAGTGTTATTATATTTTAGGTTATTTTTTTCGCATTAAAATAAATTTGTTAATAAAATTAAAGATTTTCATAGAAAGCTGATTAATTTTCCTTGAAATCGCTTTTGGTTTTATCTTAAAATCTTACACAGCAACAGAGATATTTTGATTAGAAGAGCGGAGCGTTTGCTGTACAAGTTTTTTCTTTGTTCACTGTATGTATGTACTTATGTATGTATCTGTATACTGCACATACATACGTTGGTAAAGGGTATATAAGATTCGGCACAGCCGAATATTTTTTTTTTTTTAATACATGATTTTTATTTATTGTATCTTCATATATGAACTATCAATAAGTATTCAAATCTTAAATATAAAAATATAATTAGGCCCGACCAGTGTCGGACATAAGCTTAGTAATAGTTATATATAATACATAAGTAGTGATAGTCAAAAGGAAAAAAATAAAAGTATTTTCAAGAAGTCCCATCTGGAGTGCTATGAATAAGAGCCCTTGTGTCCCTCTTTTTTAGGCGGATGTATCCAGTAAAGTTCAAAATATTACGGGCAAGCGGATTAGGATGTGAGTCGAGTTTTGTTAAATATTCGCCAGCGTATTTTGCAATTTCTTCAGTCACTAGTGGCATATTTAAATCACGATGTATATTTGAATTTTTTATATACCATGGATCCAATGTTATTAACCGTAAAATTTTGATTTGCCTTCGTTGGATTCTCTCGACATTAGAAGCTGAAGCAGTGCCCCATAACTGTATTCCGTAGCACCATATTGGTTTCAAAATCGACTTGTATATTAAAAGTTTACAATCTAGACTGAGTGTTGAATTTCTACCAATCAGCCAATGTATCTGAGTTAATTTCAGTTTCATTTGTGTTAGCTTTGAGTCAATATGGGGCTTCCATGTAAGCCGTCGATCAAGGTGTATACCAAGGTATTTTACGTGTGAATGTTGAAGAACAACTTGATTGTTGATTCGAATTGGCGAACAAGTATCTCTTCGCAGGGTAAATGTTACCTGGACATACTTTTGCTCGTTTAATTTGATTCTCCATAAATTTAACCATAGTTCCAGTTGTGTAATATGTTCTTGTAGATATCGGGAAGCCTCGTGAGGGTTTTCGTGCATACTAAGGCAGGCTGTATCATCGGCAAACGTAGATGTATGGATATTGCTGCTCAAAGGCATATCACAAGTATAAATCAAATATAAAACTGGCCCCAGTATACTCCCCTGTGGCACACCGGATGAGATTATTTCAGGCGTATTCATAAAGTCTCTTTCCACAACAGTGAACTTCCGGGCAATAATGTAACTTTCCAGCAGATTTAGAATGTTTATTGGTAGGTAAGTCTTTAATTTTAAAATTAGGCCTTCAGCCGAATATAGCACTCTTACTTGTTTCTACTAATGTGTTTATAAAACATTTAAGAAATTGTTTATTCGACATATTGTCAGAAGTTTATTTTAATTTGAAATTTATTTGCTGGTAGTTCAGCGCTGTTTATATGCATTTCATTGTTGCTGTAACAAATCATCATTAGACTTCAAGCACACATTTTAAATAGTCACAAACCTCTAATCTTATGCACAGACTTTCAAAAACTATTTGAGAATTCACAAATAATAATATTATTGAAAATCACTAAAGATAAATAAGGATAGTAGGCTTAGAAACTTATACAAAACCCAGCAAATAATTTATATTCGATATGAATCTGTTCTATTTTTCTACACCTTTATAAAACTTTATTGTTCAATCGATCTGATGGATTATAACTTGTTTTTTCTTGAAATAAATTAAATTAAAATATATTTTCTATTGTTTTGTACTGGGCGGGAGTTCCCGGGAAACCGAAAAGGCATTCCCGCTTTCCGGGGAAATGAAAAAATTCGGGAAAAGAAAAACTCTAGCTCTAATGCGTCTAATATGTTTTGATTTAAGATTTGAATATTTATTGTTAGTTAATTTTTGAAGATACCATAAATAAATATAATACATTATGTATTAAAATAGGATAATCTCTGAAAAACTGTAGAAAAGTATGTATTAATTTATAATGCACAAGTAGTCAGTTTAAATAAATTGGTACAAAAGACTTCTTTTGTACCAAGTTTTAAGTTACCTACTGTAGCTCCAGTGAAATAATAAATGTTATGTTATTTTAAATTACATTATGAAGGAAAGAAATCAAACCTAGAAACACGGAAAAATCATCGTACAAATGTTAAATATTTTTGAAAGCAACTTGAATACGTACGAATTGGGCGTTTGCGTAGGGTGTTTATGATACCTAATTATATTTTAAGTATTAATAGGCAATTTCTGCTTTAATTAAATAATTAAATTTCTTTTCGATTTTTACAGTGCTTTCTTAGGAAATATAAAAGATGCTTACGATAACAATCCGAAGTTGTTGAATTTACTATTGGATCCTTTCTTCCAAAAAGCCATGGAAACCGGTCAATCTTCGTGGCGTCAAGTGATATCGAAAGCAATTTTATGGGGCGTGCCAGTTCCTGCTTTGTCAGCTTCTTTAACTTTCTATGATGGATATCGCTCAGAAACATTACCAGCCAATCTTTTGCAGGCTCAAAGAGATTACTTTGGCGCACATACCTATGAACTTTTAGGGCAAGAGGGTAAATTTCTGCATACCAATTGGACAGGTACCGGTGGAAATGTTTCTGCAAGTACTTACGATGCATAAATAGATTCCAGTCAGTGTGCCAAATCCTTGTTTACAGAATCAAATATAAGCGATTGAAAATTTAGACATTCCAAAAAAAAGTTATTGATATTGGTTAATATTTAATATAATCGCTCTATTTATTTGCATTTAAATACGTTAAAGCCGTTTGTTAAATAAAAATTAAATAATTGGTGAAAAATGGTTTTGATCATGGTATAAAAATAGGAGGTACTTTCATTTTCCCATTATTGACATTTACCACATGACAAGAATAACATTTCCATTTTAACATTGGTATTTCCGGTAAAATCTTGTCGTACCGCACAAGGCATACTCACCTTCAGCTAATACTACAGGAGTACAAAAATACAAAACTGTGAAAAGAACAATAGTTGTGGAATGAGCATTCTTGGTCAATGAAAATTTTAAAATTTGGGTACCCACTCAGCTAAAAAAAATATGTATAGAGCATACATCTCTCATTTGCGAGAAGAGTGGCATAATTAAAAAAAAAGCGGTTCCGAGATAAATGCATTTAAAGTTTTCAATTGAAGCTAACTGCTGAGAAAAGCACAAAGCACCACAAACAGATATGCTGAAACTTCAATTTTTTTGTTATTTTAAACATAGGTACGGAATAATTGGCGATAAACAATTTTTGTCTGAGTTCTTGAAGAGAATTTATCAATGCTTTGAATTATGTCATTATTGTTGCAAAAAAATCATCATTATACTGTCATAAGTAGAAATGCGTCTTTGTAACTGAAAAAAAACTTAACAATCTAAGTATGTGTTCACAGTTGAATAGTAAATAATACACAAATGCATAATAAAAATCAGATAGCTTTATTTTCACAGCTCTTTAAACTTAAGAAATACATACATAGTTCATAAAAGAAAAAAGAATTAAAATTATTTTAAGTTAAAAAAAGCGAGAAAAAATTCGGCAAAAATTAAAAAACTGTATTACAAATTTTCATAAAATGCTTTATAAAAGGGTGGAATAAGCTTTTTATTTAATAATTCCATTAAATCCTTTTTTTTATTTTGGGAAATAGCAGGTTTTTCAAAGAAAGATTTAGTGAGTTGTATTTGTAAATTGTTTTGCTTTTTTGTTTTTTTAATAATTACAGCCTCTTGAAATTCATCTGCACTATATGAATTTTTGAAAAAAACGGATGCCGGTGATTCTCGACGCATTTCCAGAATTTTGACTTCCGACAATTTAAACTTGTTCATATATGTATAAAGGACCAATATCTGTTGCCAATATTTTTTAGGTCAACAAAATCTGTATAGCACATTTCATTTACCTTAAATGGTTCACCTTTTTTTCGCGCTGAACGAATTATTGACATGTAAGATTCGGGCGAATAAATTGGACCACTCCTAAGCATACGATTTGTTTCCCTTTCGATTAGAGAATGAGCAGAGTCCCCTCATTTTGAGTATGGCCTTTTATTAAATATTTATGGGTTATTGACTTGATACCCAAGAAGCGCGCCACATAAATGTATAGCGCTACCATAAACTTATTTTTTTGTTGGCCAGCGCAATTGTCAGAATAAAATATTACCTCTGCGTCCGTGGTTTTTGCTAAATTTTGTAGGTATTTTAGCACGCAAGTCCCCAATTCGTTGGTCCCAAACAAAGCATTCACATTTATTTGTTTTCAAATCGTATATAGTGAAGTTATATACATTCAATTTAGACTTGTAATAAAAAGATGACAAGTCACCTTTTGGTAGTGGCATTACTGCTTGCAAATCATATACAGCCACAAATGAATTTTTATCTTTATCACTGTTTTTTCTATTCTAATAATTTTTTTTCCTTCTGATGAAGGTCATACATGTCTTTTTTAGATATTTTTTCATTTTCTTCCAAATTATCGTAAACTGAGCATGTTTCGCATAAGTCTTTTTTAGGAACAAAAAACGATATATTAAACTCCTCAGTGAAGATTCTATAAAAATATATATAATTTGCAAATGGCTTGTTATCTCTTTTGCAAATATCTACATAATCTTTATGCAGATTGGATATACTTTTGCTTCCGTCAATAAATGTTTTTGACGTATTAGCACGGGTATAGTGACTTTCAATTTTCGGTATTGATTCAATGAAATCTTTGAGATCTTTTTTTATCTGTGGGTCTATTGTTCTGTACTTTCCATGTTTTCCTCTTTGATCTGCCTAAAAAACATTATTTAACACTTTATGTCTTTTTTCGAGGACAGTGCGAATTACGCGATCACTAATATTAAATGTGTTCTTAAAGAATAATTTGCAAACGCGAACTTCCTCATTATTACGTTTCAAAAAATATGCATTGTTATTTTGTCTGCTAGGTCTGGTTCCACCAATTCGTACGTAGCGGTATCTTGGTTCAATAGAATACATACAATTCGCAATATATTGCCTTTGTAGCTCAATGTTACCTAATTTCCAAAATGAGTTAAAATACATTTTCTTTCTTCTTCGTTAAAACTGTTTGAGCACTTTAGTCTACAATTTTCTCCACACGGAATTTTCATTTGTCTCGCGGGCTTCTTATATTTATGTTTTGAGATTGATTCATATGCTTGTCCACTATTTCTTTTTTTTGGCCAAAGATTTTTTCCAATTTTCCAGTTTTTTTTTCTCTATTCCTTTTTTTGATGGACTTACGTAAATTGTTGTTAATTATGTGTTTGTGGAAGAGCTTGTATTATTTGTATTGGACAGACATCTATCCAAAATATTTGTGAATTTCGTGGTAGAATTTGGTTTATGTGTAATAGTTTCTTGGTCGCTGTCACTTTTATCGTCATTACTTGGCAAGTATGTAATGTCCCTATTGGAATCATCGCAATCTTCTGAAAATGATGACGTACTTGATGATAGGGAGTGGGTAGGTTGTATTCTTGATCGTGATTGAGCTGATGGCGTGCTTCCTGATAATGCCCCTGATGGAGAAGAACAATTTTCCTGCTCCGACATGTTCAAAATATCTAAAACGATCAGTAAGATTAATTGTCTTGAACTTAACTATAATATTCCAATTAATGACTTTCATCAAAACTGAGTCATTTTGAGTTATTTCTAGCGTGAGAGGTTCAATTCCCACAATATTTTCAACAATACCGGCACATTGTTTTAAAATGTGAAAGAGCGAGATGACCATACTACGTACATCAGTATCAACAACGACATAACCCGAAATATGCAAGCGAAAGTAATTTATTTTTCATCAATAACGTCGTAGTTAGTGTTAAGACAATGGTAAATAACAAAAAATTTATCACTTAAATTATCACAACACAAAATAACTCCATATAAATGAAAATTACAAACGTTAAAACTATACATACTTTTCTAAGAATTATGTCGCAACTTGAATTATGTCATTACTTTTGATAAAGGCAACCACCTTCCACTTCAACGACCAACGCCAAACTGATATGTGTCGTTCTTGTAAAAAAATAATAAAATTTCTAAAGAAATAACGGCACTTTTGGTCGCTAGTCAATAAAAAAAAGTGATATCAATACCATTTTTTTACACATTGTAGATTTTGGTGTGACGCATGTTTCTGCATCAATAACTCAAAAACCGCGTTTTTTTAATTATGCCACTCTTCTCGCAAATGAGCGAAATGATATACCATATATCTATGGTTCGGATCCGAAAAATGAGGGTACATGGGCGTATATTTAATGTATTACGGTGTCACCGAAATCGCAACTTTCGATTTTCGTGAATGCCCAGGCGGAATAGTGTGCCTATTGGTCTAAAATATGACTTGTCAAAATTTCGGCAAAATCGGACAACTTTTAGTGCTGCCCCAAAGAGGTCAAAGGTAAAATTTAAGTATATTCTATATTTTTATTAGGAATTTTCTTGGTTGATCTTGGATCGGCACAAAAATTGTTCATTAGTTTTATGAAGGGTGGTTAGAATATTTTTTGGAGAAATTAACCCTTCTGAGGTTAAAAGGGGCAAAATGACCCGATTTTTTAAACGCAAGTCTTTTTTTTATATTTAATTGAACTGCAGTGAATTTAAATCAGAAATAATTTCTCAAGCGGGCTTATGTTCTTAATTTCAATTCTTATTGAATGAAATATTTTTATTAATTAATGTGAGTTTCTAAAGAAGAGAAGAAAAATTAAACTAGTCTTTATTAGTTAGGGGAAATACCGATATTTTTCTGTGCAGTCACGCAATACATCAGCACCCATGTGAATCTACTCTGGTAGCGATTATTATTAACATCAGCTATTTGCAAATGCAAAATGCAAATTTTCAATGAAATGGAATTTGAGACATTATTATTTCCCCAGCTAATAAAGTCTACTTTAATTGTACTTCTCTTCTTTAGAAACTCACATCAAATATTTCATTCAATAAGAATTGAAATTACTGAACTGAAGTCAGATTAAGAAATTATTTCTGATTAACATAATGCTAATTTTGTATGTATGTATATACATATGTGTGTTCCTTTGCGGCATTATATAAATCGAACGCGTAGACTGATTTTGATGATTCTTACGTCAATCGATTTGTCATAGTCCTGGGAGTATCACTAAAGATATGTCAGTTGTCAAAATTCAATATGGCGGCCAACAGACGAACTATATCAAAATGGGTATCATGCGACAGGTGTTTTAAAATCATCTCTAGGTTTCTCTTATGATTTTTCATTTCGAATGACTAATTAAATTAATTATAAATACTTGGTTAAAGCAAACCATTATTTATTTTTAATAATGGGTAAATTACATTTCTCCTGTCTCAAAGGAAAAACTGAAGAACGCCTTGCCAAAATAGCAACTGCTCCAGATCTTGAAGATATAATTTATATTCCTGATATACTGGCAGGAACTGGTTTGAAAATATCTTCTGCCATTTATGATTCTCTTGAAGAAAACAATATTCTAGATGAGGCACAGGCATTTGTGTTTGTCACAACCGCGTCGAACACTGGAAAGTTTAACGGAGCGTGTAATCTTTTAGAAAAAAGAATTAGAAAAAATATTTTATTACTTGGATGCAGATATCATATTTTTGAAATTGTCTTATTGTCTTTCAAGGAATCTGTATTACGGAGCATCTAGTGGTCCGGAAATAGTAATATTTAAAAAATTTATAAATCATTGTCCAAAAATACAACAGAATGGTTTTTTTACTGGATTGTCATATTCAAGATTCAATGAAATTTTAGATGGAACCGAAGATAACTTTTTAAGTTTTGCAAATGAGAAAATATTATAAGACTTTCCACGCAATAACTGTAAAGATTTTTTAGAACTGATAATAATATTCTTAGGAGGAAGTCCGCCTAGAGGCATTAAATTTACGAAACATGGAGCTATGCATTTAAGCAGATGGATGACAAAGGCCATTTATTGTTTAAAAATACTTATTTTTCGAAACCAATTTCCTGCGTTAACCGAAATTGAAGTTATGGTTTGATGCTGATAAAGCAAGCCAAGCTCCTTTGAATGACATTGAATTCTTGAGAAATTTGGAAAATTACAAAAAAATTAACAAACATATAACATAAAAAATAACAAAATTTCTTAACCATCTTTACTATTTGAATGAAGAATGTGTAGGTTTTTCGTTATCCTATGATAGAATAGATTTTGCAACTTAAGCTAAGTTTGTACCGAAGATGGAAGAAGATAATCTGGTTGAACACGAAGCAATTCCGAAAAGACTTACGCTTAAACATCAAAATCTCGAATGCTTCATGAACAGAGATAATTTATTAATTCTGGAGGAATTGTTCTCCAAGAATACTAGCAAACTCTAAAAAAGATTTAAAACTTCAACAGATTCTTTTAAAATAAAGCCAAGCTTATGGAATGATTTACCGGAATATCGAAGGGCAAAAAATATAATTGGGAACTTAAAAATAATAAACGACTGCGCCGAAAGAGGAAATAAGCTTATCCAAGATTACCATAAAAAATCACGAAAGATGAGGATCAGAGGCAACATCTATTTAAAGTAACACAAATTTTTTTTGTATTTCTTATTAAAGTTAAAGATTTAACACACTGTTGCTTTTTCTATTTTAGATCGTACAAAATTATCGAAATCAATTTCCAAAAGAAACTATTGTACGAAATTTAAAAAGCAATTATTACTAAAGCATCCTGAATTAGAAGCAATGTAAAAATTATCGGCTATATATTTATATTGAAAACAAAAACAAATTTTGAGTGCTTTGTTTTTGCTTTCAATATAAATAGGCAGACAATAATTTTTACATGGTTTCTGTAAACTGGCAGTTAAATCTTTTTTCAACGAGAGAGTATAAACTCAATATATAAACAAATTTAAATAAACCAATTCATTAATTTTTTACTAAAAATTACTTTTTATATGCAAATATCTATGTATAATATATTCTGATTTTTTAATAACTTTTGTATTAACTGATGCAATAAGGGAAAATTTTACAGTGGATACAATTTCGAAAAAAAGTTAATCTTTATAAATTTCGAATTTATACAAACTTGTGGATCAAGTGCGGTACGTATGAATAATTTTCGTTTTTTATATATATACATAATGCAATATTATTATATGTATTGCAGCTTAATATGTCATAATAAATATTAATTTTCATCCTTTAATGTGTGTTTTTACTTTTAAATGCAAAAATCAGTTAAAGTATTGAGTAGTATCGAGTACCCAATTGGAAAAGTACCAAGTAGTACTAAGTATTCACAAGTAGCCGCTTTTTACAACACTAACCAACAAAACAACTATAACAAAAAATTATAAATTTTATCTCAAAAATATATATGTATGTACTTATGTATGTATCTGTATACTGCACATACATACGTTGGTAAATGGTATATAAGATTCGGCACAGCCGAATATAGCACTCTTACTTGTTTCTACTAATGTGTTTATACAACATTTAAGAAATTGTTTATTCGACATATTGTCAGAAGTTTATTTTAATTTGAAATTTATTTGCTGGTAATTCAGCGCTGTTTATATCCATTTCATTGTTGCTGTAACAAATCATCATTAGACTTCAAGCACACATTTTAAACAGTCACAAACCTCTAATCCTATGCACAGACTTTCAAAAACTATTTGAGAATTCACAAATAATAATATTATTGAAAATCACTAAAGATAAATAAGGATAGTAGGCTTAGAAACTTATACAAAACCCAGCAAATAATTTATATTCGATATGAATCTGTTCTATTTTTCTACACCTTTATAAAACTTTATTGTTCAATCGATCTGATGGATTATAACTTGTTTTTTCTTGAAATAAATTAAATTAAAATATATTTTCTATTGTTTTGTACTGGGCGGGAGTTCCCGGGAAACCGAAAAGGCATTCCCGCTTTCCGGGGAAATGAAAAAATTCGGGAAAAGAAAAACTCTAGCTCTAATGCGTCTAATATGTTTTGATTTAAGATTTGAATATTTATTGTTAGTTAATTTTTGAAGATACCATAAATAAATATAATACATTATGTATTAAAATAGGATAATCTCTGAAAAACTGTAGAAAAGTATGTATTAATTTATAATGCACAAGTAGTCAGTTTAAATAAATTGGTACAAAAGAAGTACACATGTTAAGTTTTAAGTTACCTACTGTAGCTCCAGTGAAATAATAAATGTTATGTTATTTGAAATTACATTATGAGGGAAAGAAATCAAACCTAGAAACACGGAAAAATCATCGTACAAATGTTAAATATTTTTGAAAGCAACTTGAATACGTACGAATTGGGCGTTTGCGTAGGGTGTTTATGATACCTAATTATATTTTAAGTATTAATAGGCAATTTCTGCTTTAATTAAATAATTAAATTTCTTTTCGATTTTCACAGTGCTTTCTTAGGAAATATAAAAGATGCTTACGATAACAATCCGAAGTTGTTGAATTTACTATTGGATCCTTTCTTCCAAAAAGCCATGGAAACCGGTCAATCTTCGTGGCGTCAAGTGATATCGAAAGAAATTTTATGGGGCGTGCCAGTTCCTGCTTTGTCAGCTTCTTTAACTTTCTATGATGGATATCGCTCAGAAACATTACCAGCCAATCTTTTGCAGGCTCAAAGAGATTACTTTGGCGCACATACCTATGAACTTTTAGGGCAAGAGGGTAAATTTCTGCATACCAATTGGACAGGAACCGGTGGAAATGTTTCTGCAAGTACTTACGATGCATAAATAGATTCCAGTCAGTGTGCCAAATCCTTGTTTACAGAATCAAATATAAGCGATTGAAAATTTAGACATTCCAGAAAAAAATTATTGATATTGGTTAATATTTAATATAATCGCTCTATTTATTTGCATTTAAATACGTTAAAGCCGTTTGTTAAATAAAAATTAAATAATTGGTGAAAAATGGTTTTGATCATGGTATAAAAATAGGAGGTACTTTCATTTTCCCATTCTTGACATTTACCACATGACAAGAATAACATTTCCATTTTAACATTGGTATTTCCGGTAAAATCTTGTCGTACCGCACAAGGCATACTCACCTTCAGCTAATACTACAGGAGTACAAAAATACAAAACTGTGAAAAGAACAATAGTTGTGGAATGAGCATTCTTGGTCAATGAAAATTTTAAAATTTGGGTACCCACTCAGCTAAAAAAAATATGTATAGAGCATATATGATATACCATATATCTATGGTTCGGATCCGAAAAATGAGGGTACATGGGCGTATATTTAATGTATTAGGGTGTCACCGAAATTGCAACTTTCGATTTTCGTGAATGCCCAGGCGGAATAGTGTGCCTATTTGTCTAAAATATAACTGGTCAAAATTTCAGCAAAATCGGACAACTTTAAGTGCTGCCCCAAAGAGGTCAAAGGTAAAATTTAAGTATATTCTATATTTTTATTAGGAATTTTCTTGGTTGATCTTGGATCGGCACAAAAATTGTTCATTAGTTTTATGAAGGGTGGTTAGAATATATTTTGGAGAAATTAACCCTTCTGAGGTTAAAAGTATCTAAAGAAGAAAAGAAAAATTAAACTAGACTTTTATTAGCTGGGGGAAATACCGATATTTTTCTGTGCAGTCACGCAATACATCAGCACCCATGTGAATCTACTGTGGTAGCGATTATTATTAACATCAGCTATTTGCAAATGCAAAATGCAAATTTTCAATGAAATGGAATTTGAGACATTATTATTTCCCCAGCTAATAAAGTCTACTTTAATTGTACTTCTCTTCTTTAGAAATTCACATCAAATATTTCATTCAATAAGAATTGAAATTACTGAACTGAAGTCAGATTAAGAAATTATTTCTGATTAACATAATGCTAATTTTTACCCGACTGCGCAACGCATCTTTGCGGCATTATATAAATCGAACGCGTGGACTGATTTTGATGATTCTTACGTCAATCGATTTGTCATAGTCCTGGAAGTATCAGTAAAGATATGTCAGTTGTCAAATTCAATATGGCGGCCAACAGACGAACTATATCAAAATGGGTATCATGCGACAGGTGTTTTAAAATCATCTCTAGGTTTCTCTTATGATTTTTCATTTCGAATGACTAATTAAATTAATTTTTTTTTTTTTCAAAAAGAGAAGTAACACTCAGGCAATTAATGCCTACTGCTAATACTAGGTGTTACCTTCTTTAGGAAAGGGATAGTGAGAGAGAAGACAGGTGGTGAAAGAAGAGATAGAGGAAAGCTTCATTCTTTTACAACTCTGCTTTTCGCACGTTTTTTTTTTTTAATAATGCAGTGTTGCAGCGCCTCTCTGATGCTAAATGGGGCGTTCATTTTTTGAAGCTGTGTCTTGTAGCCATTTTATTGATTATTTTACTTCGCCGATGATTTTGCTACACAACGAAGGAGGGCGCTCTGATGTTACATTAGGACTAGTATCTGCTGAAGTCGGTATAGTTCAGTGACCAGTGACTATGCCTTCATCAGTTGAACTTTCCTACAACAACTGACACAAAGGGACACTAATGCACATTAGAAAAATGCGTGGTGTTGTTATTTAATGACTGTCGGATATCGGGATTGAACCCAGGACCTTCGGTTTTGTAGTCAACGTGCTAACTACTTCAGCCAACGCCACCCTCAAATTATAAATACTTGGTTAAAGCAAACCATTATTTATTTTTAATAATGGGTAAATTACATTTCTCCTGTCTCAAAGGAAAAACTGAAGAACGCCTTGCCAAAATAGCAACTGCTCCAGATCTTGAAGATATAATTTATATTCCTGATATACTGGCAGGAACTGGTTTGAAAATATCTTCTGCCATTTATGATTCTCTTGAAGAAAACAATATTCTAGATGAGGCACAGGCATTCGTGTTTGGCACAACCGCGTCGAACACTGGAAAGTTTAACGGAGCGTGTAATCTTTTAGAAAAAAGAATTAGAAAAAATATTTTATTACTTGGATGCAGATATCATATTTTTGAAATTGTCTTATTGTCTTTCAAGGAATCTGTATTACGGAGCATCTAGTGGTCCGGAAATAGTAATATTTAAAAAATTTATAAACCATTGTCCAAAAATACAACAGAATGGTTTTTTTTACTGAATTGTCATATTCAAGATTCAATGAAATTTTAGATGGAACCGAAGATAACTTTTTAAGTTTTGCAAATGAGAAAATATAAGACTTTCCACGCAATAACTGTAAAGATTTTTTAGAACTGATAATAATATTCTTAGGAGGAAGTCCGCCTAGAGGCATTAAATTTACGAAACATGGAGCTATGCATTTAAGCAGATGGATGACAAATGCCATTTATTGTTTAAAAATACTTATTTTTCGAAACCAATTTCCTGCGTTAACCAAAATTGAAGTTATGGTTTGATGCTGATAAAGCAGACCAAGCTCCTTTGAATGATATTGAATTCTTAAGAAATTTGGAAAATTACAAAATAATTAACAAACATATAACATAAATTTTTTTTTTTCATATACATATATATTTATTTATTGTATCTTCAAAAATGAACTAACAATAAGTAATCAAATCTTAAATCTAAATATAATTATTAGGCCCGACCAGTATTGGACATAAACTTAGTGATAATTATAAATAATACATAAGTAGTGCTAATCGAAAAGGAAAAAAAAAGAAGTATTAAGCAGTCCCATCTGGAGTGTTGAGTATAAGAGCCCTTGTGTCCCTCTTTTTTAAGCGGATGTGTTCAGTAAAGCTCAAAATATTACGGGCAAGCGGATTAGGATGTGACTCGAGTTTTGTTAAATATTTGCCTGCGTATTTTTCAATTTCTTCACTCACTAGTGGCATATTTAAATCACGATGAATATTTGAATTTTTAATGTACCATGGAACAGATGTTATCAAACGTAAAATTTTGCTTTGCCTTCGTTGGATTTTCTCAATATTTGAAGCTGAAGCAGTGCCCCATAGCTGAATTCCATATCACCATATTGGCTTCAAAAGCGACTTGTATATCAAAAGTTTGCAGTCTAGGCTGAGTGTTGAATTTCTGCCAATTAACCAATATATTTGAATTAATTTAAGTTTCATTTGGGTTAACTTAAAGTCAGTATGATATTTCCATGTAAGCCTTCGATCAAGGTGAGTAGTATTGAAATGTATGCGCCTGGACCATTAAAATTGTCAAATTTGGGTAATTAAAATCGAAATTTGTAATTTATGGGCTAAAATTTACATTTTATGTTAATTACTGTCAATGGTATGAAGTGACGAGGGTTATGGATGGTTTGTACATAGATAAGGATGCTTTGATGTCGGTGCGTCGATGTGTGTTTGTTTTAATTTTATGGTTTGATATCCGAACGTGTATGTGCATAGTTATTTATGTAGGCACGCAGGTGCGCTTGTTTGTACGTAGTATGTTTTTTCGTTTGTTAAGCGGTTGCAGTAGCTGTATGATTTTAGATTGTGTGTGCGTGTGTCGCTTCCCTGCAGTCAGACTGGGGCCAAATGTCCCTATGTCAACACTAAAAATCTAGTAGTATGTACATTGTCTACAATTTCTCTTCTATTTGTCAGTACAAAAGAACGAGAGAAAACAGATGTGGTGCATTTGTGGTGGGTTTTGCAACAACTTGTGAATATTCCTATAATTGTATGTACGTAAGGTATAGAAATGTACCACTAAATGTCTGGTTGGTCTGTCTCCATGTTCCCATAAGAACTATGTAGTCACTACCTAGTCAACTGTTTAAATGTTACTAGTAGATTTTCAATGACAAGCACATGCTAAATGTCTATAGCACAAAGCATTGTATGGGGAATAATTAGAGAGTAGTACTGGTGACAAAGTCAAAAGCGACTCAGTACATTTTCACCATCGACATTTCCTTCAGGGTTGTTTGTACGTAGTATGTTTTTTCGTTTGTTAAGCGGTTGCAGTAGCTGTATGATTTTAAATTGTGTGTGCTTGTGTGGATAGAGAAAATGTTGCTTTGGTTTTTTTGTATTATTCTTTTGTTTGTACGTAGTATGGTTTTTCGTTTGTTAAACGGTTGCAGAAGGGTATTTGAGAAAGAAATTATGTATGCTTGTGTGGGGGGAATCTGAGAATGTTTTTGTTGTTGGTTTTAATTAGTTTGATTTTTCTATTTCCTATGTTTAAAGAGTTTGAAGAGATGAATAAAATATGTAATTTATGAGCAATGAACTTATTTGAAGGTTGGACAAATTGAAGTGTAACATATTTAGGATTGTCAAAGGGAATTAGAGATGCGTGATCATGGGAGCTAACGTTATGCTCGTGCGTGTGTATGAAGATTGTGATATTGAGGATTATCAAAGATTGGTTGTTATTTTCTTGTATTATTTTTTTTGTTTGTACGAAGTATGGTTAATCGTTTGTTAAACGGTTGCAGAAGGGTATTTGAGAAAGAAATTATGTATGCTTATGGGGGGAATCTAAGAATGTTTTTGTTGTTGGTTTTATTTAGTTTGATTTTCCTATTTCCTATGTTTAAAGAGTTTGAGGAGATGAATAAAATATGTAATTTATGAGCAATGAACTCACTTGAAGGTTAAAGAAATTGAAGTGTACGATATTTAGGATTGTTAGAGGGAATTAGAGATGCGTTATCATGGGAGCCAACGTTATGCTCATGCATGTGTATTTACGTATGTTTTTTTACAATAACTTGAGCGTTGGCAGATGGGTAAGTAGTCGTATATGTATATAAAAAAAGCGAGTGTGTAATGCCGAGTACACATCTGGCATTTGTTGTGTTCTAATAATTTTTTAAAATGTGTGCAACGCCTTTCACATTATGTTTTTTATAGCGGCAACACCACACAACAAAAAATAAATAAATAAAAAATCGGAAATCATAAACGTTACCACTAGTGCACACTGTTGCGATTACACAAAATATCATAGTATGCATGCGGCATTACTTTTTTTGTTTGTAGTATTTCGTTTAGGGCATGGAAGGGTATTTATAGAAAGTAATTATGTATGCTGGTGAGATATCAATGTTTCTGTTTTTGTTGTTGTTTGATTTTTAATTTTTTTATGTGTAAAGAATTTGAAGAAATGAATAAAATATACAATTTATGCGTGTTGTATTTATTCATTCTTTTCACTTATTTTGTAAACAAATTGAAGTTTGTGATATTGAGGATTGTCAAAGATTGGTTGTTATTTTCACTGCTTGCTGACATTTGTCTCTGTCTCTGTCTATTGACTCTTAAATTATGCATATGACTTGATCGTAATTCGTATAAATTAAGAAGTTTTCTAATCTAGCAGCAAGTACAGCATTGTATCTAGCAAGTACATCATCGTATAAAATCTTAAAAAATATTATCAATACATTCTATAAATTATTAAAATGGACACATTAAGCAGCAGCCCAATTTTAGTATCTTTGAACGTCTCACAAACTCATCAAGCGACATGTGTGAGATTGTGCTCCGGCAATCAGGAAGAGGTAACCATAAGCCCTCTGTCAATACAGTTTTCGGAGGACGATTTGCCTCCTAATATATCTATTAAAGATATATTTTTTGGGGACGAGATAGATGATGACATTCCAAACAACCAAATGGCATACATCTACAATGAAAACTTCCAAAATGAAGAAGAGAAGTTTATGCTAGATGAAGAGGGCGATGCTTTCTTGGCAGCATTTAACTATATGCCAGAAGATGTGGAAATCTTTATGCAAGACGAAGAGGGGGATGCATTATTGGCGGCCTTAAATTTAAGATTTTGATTTGATTAATTTTTTAAACATAAATTCAAATTGATTTTCCTAAAAACGTAAAAAATGTGTGAATAGATTTTTTTTTCATTGACGTTTTTTCACATTTGTCTCTGTCTCGTGTACATACCATATACATATAAAAAAATTATTGAACAAAATTTTGTATATTTTAAATCTACATATTTTATTTAAAAAAATATCGTAAATATATATTGTAGCAATATAAGTATAGAAAATTAAAATAAACTTTTTACTTATTTTCCTGATAAAGTAAATATGCATTTCTTAAGGCACAAACTCCATAATTGTGATAGCTGCAGTAAAAATGTTCCGGATATTTAAGTTGTATTTGCTTAAAGTTGATGCAGCCAATATCCTCGATATTGAAAACTCTAAGTTGAAGTAGTTTCTCAAACCATTTCTTCTTTTCCACACCCTTAACATAGATTGAAGAATGTTTTAAATTGGATTTTAAAAATTTTACAACACTCTGAAATGATATTGATCCGTCATTCCAATTCAGATGATGAAAGTTTCTTGTTAGCCAATTCGCTTCTGTTTGTTTTGCTATTGATAATCTTTTGAAGTTAAACGGTGGTTTAATAATAAAATTTATGTGCTCCTTATTGTTAAAAACAATTGATATTTCTTTTGCAATGAAGGTGTTTGAATTGGATTTAAATCCTTGCATATCGATGAAAACTATCCCCAATCATCTTATTTTTTTATTTACATTATCTTACGAACTTGACCTTTTAAGGGTATGTATTCTATTTTGCAATCGTGGATGAGAATGCAAAAAGCAGATGTATCAGTAGGAATGTTGGAGTCCGTTTCAATTTCAATTTTTATATCAACAGAACCGTTAGAGAGGGCTTCGTTTTGGTGACTGACATCTACTACCACTATCGGCACATTATTTTTAAATTCTTGAGCAGTCAGAAGCGGTTGTGATTCCCTCATGTAGTAGCTTTGTTGACACCGTAGATACATATCATATACGATGGCATACCGATTGAATATTCTCGGATATATTGATTTCTCAATAAGTGGATGATTCAAGTGATGTATGTATGTACATAGGCAGAATATAGGTATGTATGTACTTAAGCTGAGTTCCAAATGATAGGTCATTAAGTCAATTCAAGGTGAATATGTACAAGTTTATTAAATGTATGTATGTATGTTAATTCAAATGCACATAACTTGAGTAACTTTTATATAAACCAATTTGCTTTTGTTAATTTAAGAATTTAAGGTTCAATTTTTAGGTAGACAAATTTAGGTAATTAATTATTCAATTTAGAAAAGTTTTAGGTAAATTTAAGTATTTTAATTTTTAGATGAATTTCAACCAAGTTTAACAATTTCACTTTATAACATTTCAATAAGTTTAAGTATTTAACTTTAGCAACTTTTAGAATAATTTTAAGTACATATACATATAGGTTAGATCAATTAAAATGAATTTTCATTATTTCACTTTGCACAATTTTAAATTATTTTAGTAGATATTCAATTAACAATTTGATCTAGAACAATGTAAAGTTATTAGCTCAGTGGCTGAAAATACAATGCTTTTCGACTTAACAATTTTCTATTTCAAGACTCTCTTTAGTTACAATTTTTTTTGTAGTTGTAATTTTTAACGAAAGACATTATTTGATAGATTTTGGGTTGCCATACTTTTATTATAAATTTAATCTTATTTTATTTTTATTTTTTATATAATATTAAAGTTATAATTTTATTGTTCAAACTATGTGGTTTGAACATAGCGCCGGCCTTGAGCTCTCGCGATCATCATTGACCCTCTTGCACGCATAAAACGTGTGCAAGCGAACGTATTGCTTCCACTATCACCTTGGTATTTGCTGTTGTGGACGGCTCTGGCTTAGGCTGCTTAGCGTGTCGCGTTGCTGGCTTCTTGCTTCCTTTTGATGTTGCTGGATTTTGACGTTTGTTTGAGTTAGTGGTTTCTAGCTTCCTTGGACGACGTGAGGTTTTAGGCCCTATGTGTAGCAGGGTATGATGATACTGGCCGCATTTTCGGCAGGTGTCCTTTGATGCACATGCCCTCAAATCATGGCTTTTCGCTAGGCAATTGGAGCAATAGTGATACTTCTCCACTACATCCTCTCTCTTGCGTGGGTGCATTCTAAGAAACTTGTGGCAAATTCTAAGCGGGTGGAATTTCTTACACAATGCGCACTTATAAGTATCCACGGTGAGCCTTTTATTGCTACTTCTACGTTGCTTGCGGTTGTTGGTTGATGGACGTGTTGATTCCAGTCGTCGATTAGTTCTAGTGGAAGGAGTAATAAATTAATGAATTAATAGATTTGTTATTTGAAATGTAGGTTGACATAAGTTAGATTTTAGCGTTTAGTATGAATGAGTGAGTTATGAGTATTGAGCATTTTGTCACTTAAGCCCCACGTTCCTCCTTCAAAAGAGGAAGATAACACAATTTGACTATAGGACGAGTTATGATTCCGGTGCTTATACGCACCTCTGCTGTGCGTGTATTGTTATCTACACCTGGGAGTGTTTTCTCTATTCTTCCTAAGCGCCATTCGTGGGGCGGTTGTAGATCGTCGATCACTACTACTAAATCGCCTACCTGAATATTTGAAGAAGACTCTCTCCATTTGTACCGCTTATGCAAAGATCTCAGGTAATCTTCTTTCCATCGTATAGAGAATTGATGGTGGATTACCTTCAACTTTTCCCAACGATTAATGATGGACATGTTTTGGCAATTTTGCTCTGGCAAGGCCATTAAGGGAGCTCCTCTCAGAAAATGCCCGGGAGTTAGGGCAGTCAAATCTGCGGGGTCTTCTGAGATTGCTGATATCGGTCGGGAATTTAGCACGCTTTCGATTCTCGCTAGGACAGTATTGAATTCTTCGAAAGTGAATTTGTAACCCCCAGCTATGCGCTTGAGATGAAATTTGAAACTTTTAACGGCTGCTTCCCATAACCCACCCATATGAGGAGCGTGTGGTGGTATAAACTTCCATTCAAACCCGTGTGTAATATATTTTTGAGCGATGTCTTGGGCAACATTATTTATGAAAGTAGTAAACTCTTGTTCTAGTATTCTGCTTGCTCCGAGAAAATTGCGGCCATTATCTGTGAATACCCTTTGGGGGAGCCCCCGCCTCCCAACGAATCGAGCAAATGCGGCTTGAAATGCCGCTGAGGATAAGTCTGAGCAGAGTTCTAAATGGATAGCTTTGGTGCTGAAGCAAACGAAAACACAGACATATCCTTTTAGTGTAGGAGCTTTTCGTAAAAGAGATGATTTTATGTCGAAAGGCCCAGCAAAGTCGATTCCTGTAGTTTGGAAGGGAAGAGACAAATTACATCTTTCGGGAGGTAATGGAGCCATTATTTGAGTGCACGGTTTTTGCTTGTAAATTATGCACCGTTTACAGTGACGTATTATCTTTTTTACTCGGTTTTTTAATCTAAATATATAGAATTCTGTCTGTACCATTCTGCACATTTGACTACATTGAGCATGGTATAGATATGTATGCAAATGAGAGAGATACAGTTCACATAATCTAGAGTTGCCTGGTAAAATTATAGGGTACCTTTCGTTATATGGGAGAGATGATTGAGATAATCGCCCGTTTGTTCTTATGATAGAATTTTTGTCGAGAAAAGGATTTAAAGGTTTTAGTGAACTTTTGTTGGAAATGGATTTTGAGCTTTTCAGACATTGATACTCTTCTTTATAAAATACACCCTGGGATAAGCAAATGAGGCGTGATTTTACAAAATTTATTTCCTTTTGAAGTAAATTGTGCGTTGTTTCTGAATTATGAATAGTGTCTGGCCTAATGTTTTTTATTGAATTGTTAAAAAACCTAAATATATAACATATGACTCTTAAAGCTCTCGTGTATGAAGAAAAATTTTCCAGTATGTCATTTTCTTCAACTTGTGTTTGTATACATTGAATTTCAATTGATTGACTTTCTATGGGTTTTGTTACTTTTGCTAGGGGATTTCGTTTTGGCCATTCAGAAGCGGGTTTTGTTAGCCATGACGGCCCTTGCCACCATAGAGAGTTATGAACAAGATCCTTGGGGCGGCATCCCCGTGTTCCGATATCTGCTGGGTTGTCCTTCGTCGGGACATGTTTCCAAGTTGCCCTTGGTGCCAGAACGTGAATTTGAGCAATTCTGTTGGCCACATATGTTTCCCATGATGACGGAGGTTTGGAAAGCCACCCTAGTACAATAGACGAGTCCGTCCATAAATATATTTCATTTGAGTCAAATCTTAGAGACGAACTTACGTAGTTGACCAGTTTTGCTAATAACAGAGCGCCATTTAATTCTAGTTTTGGGAGGCATACTGTTTGAATGGGTGCTACTTTGCTTTTTGCTACCAATAAGTTTGTAAATGTTGTGTGAGTACGCGTTTGACATCTGACAAATATTGTTGCACAATACGCAGATTTAGAGGCGTCTGCAAAACCGTGAATTTGTACGGAATCTGAGGGGTTGTATTGCAACCATCGCGGTATGGATATAGTTTCTACTTGGGAGATGTCTTGAACTAGATTATTCCATAATTTTAGCGAATCTTCTGATACTTCTTCATCCCAATGTAGACCTTCTAACCATAACTGTTGCATTAAAATTTTTGCCCTGATGACTATAGGGGCTAGCCATCCAGCTGGGTCGAATAGTTTTGCTACTGCTGAAAGTACTTGGCGTTTGGTAATTTTCGTTGCTTGCTCGATGGACGAGAAGCTGTACGTAAATGAGTCACTGAGTGCATTCCATTTTATACCAAGAGTTTTGGTAGAGCTTGTCTCATGGAAGCGAAGAAAGTCCAGATCATAAAGATCTTCTTTCGGTAAATGTATAAGTAGCTTTGGATCATTTGCGGTTATCTTTTTTAGCGGTAGCCCTGCTGACTTTAGTACTTCTATGAGCTGGGTTTGAGCGTTAAGGGTTTCTTCTATTGTATACCCCCCAGATAATATGTCGTCAACGTAAGTTTCTGATCTTAAAATTGAGGCTGCCCTGGGATAATTAGCTTCAGAATCTGAAGCTAGCTGTAGCAACGTACGAATTGCTAGAAAGGGGGCACAGTTTACCCCAAATGTGATAGTTTTCAACTGGAAATCTAGTACAGGACTGTCTGGTTTGGGCTGAAATACGATTTTTTGGAATGGCCTATCCTCTGGGTGCATGAGAATTTGACGATACATTTTTTGTATGTCGCCGCTAAATACAAATTGATATTTTCTCCAATTCAGTACTGTTGTCATTAAATCATTTTGTAGTGTAGGGCCAGTATAGAGAACATCATTTAGGGAAAATTGAGATTTCGTTTTTCTTGAGGCGTTAAACACGATTCTCACCTTGGTGGTTTTGTGATCTGGGCGCACTACCGCATGATGTGGTAAATAAAACGAGTGATATTTACCCTGTACCATAATTTCTTGAGACGAAGTTTCTTCCATGTGATCTAACGTCCTGTATTCGTTAAGAACTGCCATGTATTGAGACTGCAGCTCAGGATTTTTTTCCAACGTTTTGTCCATTCTGGAGTTTTGGGCCAAAGCTATGAATCGCGATGATCCGAGGAAAATTTCTTTGGGAAACTCTTTTTTGAATGGAAGTCTTACGACATATCTCCCATTCAACTGACGTGTAGTTGTGCGTGCATAAAATTCCTCACAGAAATCGTCTTCAGGTGAGGCGGGCCGGGTAGACGGAATTTCTTCCTCTTCCCAAAATTTCCTTAAAATGACACTGAGATCTGAGTTTTCAGCGGCGACAACTTTAGTTGTGAAAGCGTGAATTGTTTTAGTTCTCATGGGACCGCTAAGTACCCATCCAAATACTGTTTTATATGCGGAAGTTTTTCCGCAAATGTTTTTCTTGATGCCCTCAAGATTGATAAACTGTTCATAATCATTACCTAGAATTAGATCTATTTGAGAAGATCTGTTAAATGTAGGGTCAGCTAGATCTAATTCTTCAAGTTCTTTTGAGCGAGACACTTCAAAGGAATGGGCTGGGAGTTGCTTAGTGACCTTTGGTAAGACTATAGCTTTTATTGCGATTCTTGTATTTGTACGTTTAGCATACAATGTGAACTCACATTCTTTACTTGCCGACTGCTTTTGACCACCAATACCGACGATTTCGAAGTGAGCCTTTTCGTAAGGGAGCTGAAGTCGAGTTCTGATTCTTTCAGCTAAAAATGTTCGTTGAGACCCTGGATCAATCAGGGCTCTTATAGTAAAATATTCTCCTCTACATTCAATTTGCATCAATGCAGTGCGTAAGAGAATGTTGTTTTCGCTTGTGGAGCAGTTGGCTTGAATGCGCCTCGATGTACTGGGTAGTTCATCTTGAGCCTCAATTGCGGTTACCGAATTTTGGGAAAATTTAGTTTTGTGAGATTCTTCTGTTTGTTGTGAAATATCAGTGCTATTGGGTAAAATTTGAGCCTTTTTGGTCATATGTAAGAGCGTGTGATGCGATTTTTTGCAATATAAACAAGTGTTTTTACTTTTACAATTTGCCTTTATGTGAGCGTGTCCTAAGCAATTATTGCAGTATTTGTTTTTGAACACATAATCCACTCTCTGTTGAACTGTAAAATCTCTGAATTTTGGGCATGTTCTAAGAGTGTGTTCTGTTTTACACAATTTGCAGCTCAAGGCTGAATTTTCTTGGGTAATGTAAGTTTGCAGTTTGGTCGTCTTACTGAGACTGAAGCCATCTTTCGAATTTCGTATGCTCGTAACACGTTCAACAGTTTCGTACCTATTTATAAGAAACTGCGACATTTGAGACCATTTTGGAAGTTCACGAGGAGTTGTGAGGGACTGTTCCCATAAAGCTAAGGTTACTTCTGGTAATTTTGTAGAGATTAAGCGTATGAGAATAGGGTCCCAACTTTCCACTTCAACCCCAAGTGTTTCCAGAGTGGCTAACGAGTCATTTACAGAGGACTGAATCCTTCTAATGGACTCGCTGTCCTCACTAGTTGCTGCTGGGATATCAAACAAGACTTTTATTTGATTATCAACGAGAACACGCTTGTTCTCGTAACGGTTTTTTAAAGCGTTCCATGCTAGGTTGAAGTTCTCGTGGGAAAGCGGGTATCTCTTTACTATGTCGCCAGCTTCTCCTCTCGTCTTGTTACGAAGATGGTATAATTTTGTTACTGGCGAGAGTTTAGTGTGATTTATGTACACTGCTGTGAACATATCTCTGAATGAAGGCCATTGTTCATAACTGCCTTTAAACACCTCTGTATCACAGGGTGGGAGTTTTATGCAGTTACTTGAACTGTCTTGTTCTGTGTTTTGAGCAAATGCGAGTGTTGGATTTGAGTATCGAACAGTTGACTGATGGCTGGGGACCTGTTGAGTTTCTAACCGAGCTGCTTTTAGTAACTCGCATATTTGACCATGACATTGGAAGTATGCAGTTACGTGTGCAGCATAATCGGTTTTAGCATTCGTTTTAAAATCAGGGTCAACTGTGCCATCTTGAGATAGCATAAGTTCTTGATAAGAGGCTTCCAATTTCTTGTACCTTGACTCTAAATCTTTCAATTTGATTTCTAACACTGATTCTGTTTGCTCTTCTTCTTCGGTTTTATTGAAGATATCGCAAAAATGGAGCAAATTCTCACAATCGAAAATGAAGTAGTCTTGTACAGTAGCCGTAGACGACTTTTCTAACACAGATTTATCTGACTTCGGGTTCATGATTGCGGAAGAGTGTATCACGTTTACCGAAATGAGTATTACTTGATTAATTAAATAGTTTATTCTTCGAGAAGATTGTTAGATATCCTAACGCGTTTACTACAATTGCTATCAGTAGTGTTTTTTTTTTTTTTTTTTTCGATATAATAGTAGATATCTGTTATCTAATATGGACAATGAGATTAGTTTAGCGGGTGATTAGCCTTTTCTCGCACATTAACTTTGTTGTAAAAGAGTTACTTGCGTTGTAATACTAGATACCTGTTATCTAGTTAAATACTACAAAGTATATACTTGAAAAGACGTACTTGGTAATAGAGATTTTTTTTTTTTATTAACATTGGGTTGCAACCGAAGTGTTTGGTGTGAAGATAGATTCCTGTAATCTAGCTTTAAATTGATAATATAATTAAAATCTCTATACCACTATGCGTGAGTGTTTATTGTAATAACATGGTTAATATTCTAAGATTTTCGATAGATGTACCTCTAATTGTAGTTATAGGGCAGTGTTTGTGTGAATAAGAAGGTGTTTGCTTCTGTTTTATATAAAGTGTAAAAATTGTTTCCTTGTGGTACTCCCTTATTTTATTTTTGTGTTAGTGGATGTGTTTCGCTATTTTAATACTTTACTTGTGAATTGCTTGAATTTTAATATTATTTTTGTTTTTTCTTCTTCTAATCGTTTTAAACTTGCATGAAAATTTAACAAATATTTTTCACAATTGTTTTGTTTTAATTTAATGTTAATATAAATTGAAACTAGATTTGTATACAAACTTACTTGTACCACTGTAGAGAGGAACCAAGTTTGGTGGTTGAAAATTTTGGTTGTTTGTTTTTGTTGTTAAGAGAAAGCGAGTTGTTATCCCTATGTTTTTATTTATATTTTGATATTAGTTTTCTTTTCCCTCTTCTTACTCTTAAATTTGTAGTGGACTGTATTTAATTTTGCCTTAGAAATTTTAACACAATTGCCATTAAGGGGAATTTAAATATGTATATACTAATATATCCATCACGAAATGAATAGTGTAAAATTTATTATTTAATGTTTGTATTGTTTCAATAATTGAATATTGACGATATATTTTCCGTTTAATTAAGTATTCTGTCTTAACTTAGTATAATCCAGAATTACTTGATACTTCAATTGACACAACGGTCCCACTGTTGCTTTGCAGATTAATATTGAACCAATTTTTCTCTGAGCATTTTTTTTTTTTTCTTTTTTGGATAATAAAGAGTTTTAAAGAGTAAACACTATGAGTGATAATTCATATTCTTGAAGTAATAATTTGGCAACATAAAGAGAATCCTTTGGATTTTTTGAAATAAGTCGACAACGGAGGTTTTGTTTTTTTCTTTTTACAATTTATAATTTATTTCTGTAAATTCGTTGTAAATAAAAAACCCACAAGAAAAATATTAAATACGTATATATGTATGTACTTATGTAGATCGCTTCAACTTTTGCTATTCAATTTAACGGGTGTGTACGGTAAATAGCTTTATGTGTAGTTATATACTTATGTACATATGTACAGTTACTGGCAAGTATATGTATACTTATATACTGGATCTATAAAAACCGCAACAGGTCATTTACCGATAAAAGCATATATGTACATATATAGGTATATACATAGGTATCCATAAAAACCGCAAGAAGTGAAGGCATTTACATATGTATGTATGTGTTTTTGCGTGTGTCTGATTTATTTTAAAGACTTACATACCTCATGTTTTGTTGTTAAGTTTGCTGAATACTTTTACCAACTCTTAAGGACCATGAATATTCTCGGATATATTGATTTCTCAATAAGTGGATGATTCAAGTGATGTATGTATGTACATAGGCAGAATATAGGTATGTATGTACTTAAGCTGAGTTCCAAATGATAGGTCATTAAGTCAATTCAAGGTGAATATGTACAAGTTTATTAAATGTATGTATGTATGTTAATTCAAATGCACATAACTTGAGTAACTTTTATATAAACCAATTTGCTTTTGTTAATTTAAGAATTTAAGGTTCAATTTTTAGGTAGACAAATTTAGGTAATTAATTATTCAATTTAGAAAAGTTTTAGGTAAATTTAAGTATTTTAATTTTTAGATGAATTTCAACCAAGTTTAACAATTTCACTTTATAACATTTCAATAAGTTTAAGTATTTAACTTTAGCAACTTTTAGAATAATTTTAAGTACATATACATATAGGTTAGATCAATTAAAATGAATTTTCATTATTTCACTTTGCACAATTTTAAATTATTTTAGTAGATATTCAATTAACAATTTGATCTAGAACAATGTAAAGTTATTAGCTCAGTGGCTGAAAATACAATGCTTTTCGACTTAACAATTTTCTATTTCAAGACTCTCTTTAGTTACAATTTTTTTTGTAGTTGTAATTTTTAACGAAAGACATTATTTGATAGATTTTGGGTTGCCATACTTTTATTATAAATTTAATCTTATTTTATTTTTATTTTTTATATAATATTAAAGTTATAATTTTATTGTTCAAACTATGTGGTTTGAACACCGATCATTTTTAAATTTTATATTTAGATCATCATATGGGTACGATTCGGAATTTAAATGCACTTTTAAATTATTTAGATTACAGTGAACAAACTTATTTTCTTGTTGAAAAGCAATCAACACAAAACGGGGTCGTTCTCTATTTGCAGCCAGTTTAACATTCCATATATAGCTAGTTCCTGTATTTAGTTGAGGATTAATGTGACAATCCCAACTGCGAAATGCCACCGGTATAGAAGCACCACTGTTAATAATTTTAATCATATTCAATTTGCTCAGATCGGATAATTGTACATGCGGAATTCTCCATGAGGTGTTTGAGATACTAATTTTTGGTTTGTCAGTAGCAACAGTTGAGTATACGAGTTTTTCATCGTTCTTACTACGTAGGAGAACCAATTCATGTTTGCCGCTGAGTATAATTTTATTATAGTCTTCAGCAAAACCTAAAACTAGTTTCAGTGGTACATAGAAATTAAAGTGTCCATTTGAAATATCCAAATCATCGAGTTTGTTCCATCCTGCGTTGTACAAGCCAACACTTTCTGTTGGTGATAAAGAAACAAAATTTTTTAGGCTGCTTGTGATCGCTAAATGTCTTGTATGATCAATTTCTATGCCATTAAGTTCATATCGAATTTCGTCAAAGAGATGTGCCACAAAGTTATTTTTTAATTTTAGATTTAAAAACGAAGATATTTTGCTGTTATTATCATCTACAATACTTCCCTCAACATATATGTAACTTTCGCTGGGTAGCACATATAAGTCTTGATTTTGTATTGAAATTCGAATCTCATCATTATTGTTGAAGGATTGTAGGTATGGTGTATATGTGTGATAGTCCTTTTTAATTATACTCTCGTCTGATTAAGGTTTTTCTAGAACATCTAGTATGTAACTCATTTCTTTGTCAGCTTTAAATTGAGAGACTTCAAAAATTTTTTATTTTCTTGCGTCAAATGTTTTTTGTGTAATGATGTCTTTAATTGTGGTTTGGTTTGCAATAGCGTTTTATGAGTGTATCCAATTTTATCCTTAGATTGCTTGACGTTCTATATTATCATTATTTGCTAGATCTCAAATGTATTCGTGTTGTAATTTCCTCTCCTCGGAAATTAATTAAATCACCGTTCTGATCAACTATGCGTAGAGTAAGAGAACTTATCTCTCGGCAGTTAACTGGCAAATAGATAAGATTTCGAGGAATCTCAATAATTTTATACCCTAGGGGGACATTGATCGCAAATTCATGTAATGTGTGTGCTTGTAAGTTATTCGTATATGTGTTAACCACTATACTACATTCAACACGCAAGATATTCACGATGAAAATATTGACTGGTAGATCTGAGTAATGGTCTTGGTTAGGAGCTGGAATTTTCTTATTGAATCCAAAAAGTTTTCCAATTGTGTTATTTTTGTTAAAGTATATGGGATCCTTAGAGCTATTAACTCTAACTTGCATTGTATTGTTTTTAGCTTCAATATCAATTTTATTTTCCGGACAATTCTGCTTATAGTGATGTTTAATAGGAGGAAAGTAATTAGCAGATAACTCAGATGAGTTTGAGCTAAGACTAAGTGTTATTGACATTATGATTGTCTGATTACAAATAAGTGAAATTAAACACAACACTTTGTATAAAAAGGAAGTTAATATATAATTATATTTTATTTAAATATATTAGATACAAGTATAGACTTATATATACACTTAACTACAATATTTCATTTTTATTGATCCAAGAATTATGTTGATTGCTAAATCCTAACCATTTAACATATGCATTCTTGCCTTTAGTTTTAAGAACTTTTTCAACTAGATATGTATTTGGATACCTGGTTTTTGAAAGTTCTTCACCATAGAATCCACCTTTAATAGGGTTACCACTATAGTCTTCTAATATGTATGTAGCTGGATGTGTATTTTGAACTCTTTTAATCGTAAAAATTTCTGTGGTCCAATTTGGTGTATATCCTTTTTCAAAAACATGTTTATATTTACTTATGCGCACATGATCTCCCACATTGAACTTTGATAATTTGAATAGTTTTAAGCGGTTATATACCGTGTTTAATAATTTTTTCTCATTTTTATAGTTAACTTGAATCGGTGGCATTTTGATGGTGCGATGCATTTTTTATTATATGTATTAATCAAGTCTTCGTAAATGTCGAGCCAGTTATAAGACCCATTAAAGCTAAACTCTTTCCACATCATTCCTTTTAATGTTCTGTTAAATCGTTCTACTATTGATGCTTTCATTCTGCTATATGTTGAGTAGTGATTAATGTTGTATTTATTCATCAATTTTCCAAAGTGTTTATTGAAAAACTCTTTACCATCGTCTGTTTGCAAGTTTATTGGTATTCGTCCCAGTTGAAAAATATTCTGCATAGCCTGACTTGTTTCCAATGCAGTCTTTCTTTTCAAGGGTACTGCCCAAGCAAATTTTGAAAATGTATCAATTACAGTCAGCAAAAATCGATAATCTCTATTGTCTGCAGAATAGTTCCACATTTCAACTAAATCAGCTTGCCAAAGATCATCTATTCCTTTCATAACAACTCTTCGACGTGGAAAATTTTTTCGTGCTTGCTTATGTAGTTCATTTATTAAATTTCTTTTTGAAGTCATTATTTAACGTATTTAGAATTTGATGGGATAAGTTGAGTTCAGTGTGAGTTCATTTAAATACTGTCAACCATCATAGTTCTTACATACCCATAAATTAACTCATTTATCTTTTTAATTTCTTTTTCAAAGAATAATTTCATACTTGAGATTGTTTCCTGAATTTCGTTGAGTTTCTGACTTAAACTTATGTTGATTTCATCTGGTACCTCTTCAATTTGACTTTGCAGAAACAATTTATTAACAACGTCGTTTTTCTCCAAAGCTTTTCCCACATTTTTAATTCTTTTGTTTTGAACGTCAATGTTATTAGTTGTATCCATAACGAAGCCCAGCAGCTTAGGAACATTTTTCACAAAAACTGTACCACTTGTATCATAAAGATAGTGTCCAAACTTATCGATGGACATGATTTATGTAGATAAATATTATTCTATAATTTTTGCTTCATATAATTCTTCGATAATTGAGACAATTTCGTTATTGTGATTAGTATGACCTGCAGCTTGTGATGCTAGCAATAGCCTAAGGCGATCTACTAACTCATTAGCAGGGCAAGTTTTTTGTGGCATATTCCATTCTTGTCATATTAGCCATTCCTTCAATCATTGACATAGAAAACCATTATTAGTCCAATTTACCATCAAATACCCTTTTTGCAACGCAGAACAGATTTTTATATGTCAGAGTTTTTTGCCAGCCATTTTTGTCCGTCCCTCGTGCCACAAAAAACTTGCCCTGCTCATTAGGATCATCCCAGTGTATGGGTTTAGTTTCATCAAACCCTTACCCTTGTAAGGACTTTTTATTGCATGTAGTGATGACGCAGTTGATGAATTTTTTTCGCTTTCTTTCTTAAACAATTTACTGATAATATGCTTATATTTATATGCTCTCGTTCCTTTGATTTGTCCATCAGGTCTATAATCTCTTTTGTATCCATTTGTGCTCACTAAAATTTTCTTATATATATCTAATTCATGTTTATCATAATATTTTGGTGTTTTGTGAAACAGTAAAGAAAATAAACCTGGTGTAAAAGCCCATATTTGATTTCCAATCACTATTTTATCTTCAGTAAGTTTAATACTACTATTGCCAAACTTCCATTCATTATTAAAATCTTTATGTGGGCCGTATAGAGTATCTAATTCGTTTCTGCTTTCCAAGAGTGCTAGGTCAGTATAACTTTTATTATTATCTGAATTGTCTAGAGTTTCCGATTGAGAGTAAAAATCATCATTGTCATCATCATCATCATCAGTATCAAAATTATCAACCTTGTTTGCGTTTCGATTACTAAGTGAGATATTTTTATTGCATAACGTTTCTTCAACAAGTTTCTTTGGAGTACTTGTCTCTAACTTAACTGATTGTTCGTTGAATGGAAAATTTGAATTTTTATAAACTTTCGTTTTAAATTCATCTCTTTTTGCTTTAATACTCCATTTATTATTTTTAGAACTGTTCACAAATTCTGTTAATGATTCTATTATTGGTTTAAATGTATCTTTGAATTGCTCATGTGTATCTGCTTCATCAACTTTTACACTACGAAACTTTTTCTTTAAAACATTTCTTGTCTTTATTAGCTCTTTTAAAACTTGTTCATCCATTTTCAACTATTAGACACCAGATCAGGTATCAGCTATCAGATCAGGTATCAG